>CAWUFW010012133.1:0-560000 GCA_963921515.1 Calotriton arnoldi
TTCACCAGGCAGCTGATTGAGGATTTGGCAGTGCAGTTGTCCCCACATTTGCAGCCTGGCCGGCCGTATCCTACAGCGCTGACCCCCAAGGTGAAGGTGATGGCAGCCCTACACTTCTTTGCCACCGGTACCTTCCAACATACTGTGGCGACTGCTGGTGGGATGTCACAGACCATGTTGAGCCGTGTGCTCCGCGATGTTTTGGCGGCAATGTTGCTATTCCTGAACCGGTACATCTATTTCCCTAGACTGCGACGACTCACTGACGTGAAGAGTGACTTTTATGCCCTGGGGAGGATGCCGCATGTCATTGGCTCCATTGATGGGACACATGTGGCTTTGGTACCACCACAGGCCCAGGAGCAGGCCTACAGGAACCGCAAGCACTACCACTCGGTCAATGCACTGGTGGTGTGTCTTGCAGACATGACCATCACACACGTGTGTGCCCGTTTCCCTGGTTCAGCACACGATGCCTTTGTGATGAGGAGTAGTCGCATCCCCAGGATGATGGCACAGATGCAGAACCAGCGTGCCTGGCTTGTCGGTGTGTACTGACTTTGTGCCATTGTGTGTGATCTGATTTGTAGTATTCCGCCCACTTTTCCAAGTCAGCTAATGTGCACTTGTCTGGCCGTAGGTGACTCGGGATACCCCAACATGCCGTGGTTGCTGACACCCCTCAGGAACCCTGTGACACCAGCCCAGATGCGCTACAATGAGGCACATGGTCGGACCAGGAGAGTGATTGAGCGGACATTTGGTCTCCTGAAGAGCCGCTTCCGCTGCCTGGACAAGACCGGAGGGTCCCTCCCATATGCCCCTGCGAAAGTGTGCAAGATTATCATCGTCTGCTGCATGCTCCACAACCTGGCAGTGCGGAAGGAGTTGCCTCTCATCCAGGATGACAATGACCAACATCCGCCACCTGTGGAGGATCCTGGCCTGGACCACGATGCCAGTGACGATGATGATGATGGTGATGTCCGCACACAGCTCATCACCAACTTCTTTAGCTGAATGTGAGTATCCTGAGGTGTCATGTCAATGATGTGAGTTGGCATGATGTGTAGGTGGTGCTCTGGTGCTGTTGGAGTGTGTCCATGGGCTACTTGACTGGATGTGTGTTGCGATGTGTGCTTACAGGTGGGCTGTACTCCCATACAGTGTTGACATGCTAACTTGATTCTGGGTGGGTATCTTGTAACATGTATTGTGCATGAGTTTTGCTGTTCTGTCCTGTACTCCATTGCTTTTGACTGTGTGTCATTTCTGTCCTTCACAGGGTACTTTCAGATTCGTTTGGTCAACTGTGTCCACCGACGACGTGATTGCACTTCCAGGCTGGTAGCTGTTGTGTCCCTACAGGTGATGTGCGCCACACCCATGGACTTCCTTCCGTCTACAGTTGTTGACTGTGTGCCCGCTGCCAGGTGGGATTACCTTGCATCTGTAGTGGTTACGACATGTTGCAACTGTGTAATAAACCTGTGCTTCACTTTGTGATGTGCGTTGTCTGTGGTAACACATTTGACTGCCATTTGCTTACTGCACCTGTGGGCTACTTGACTACAACTGGGAATGGGTGTGGTGTCTGTGCATTGCACCGTCTTCCCTGGCAACATCAGTGTAGGCAATGAGTCAGATGGCCTAGGTGTGTATGTGTTGTGTAGCCCTGGTGGTGTGTCTCCCTCATATGTGTCACGTTGCCTTTACTCACATGCCTGTGTTGTCCTTGCTGTTGCAGTTCGCATACACAGTGTAATTTTGCAGTTCATCATCCCCATAACAGCACCCACGTTGGAATCACAACAGAGGCAAGTATGGTGTATTAGTGTGTTTATTGTGATACATTTGTGTGAATAGTGCATAGGATGGGTAGTGCTGTACATAAATCTTGCAATCCGAAGTTCCTAGGTGAATTGAAAGTCCTGGTAGACAGAATCCCCAGTATCGGGGCCACAGTTGTCTGACACATTGGTCCAACTTGTACTCCCCATGCAATGTGTGGGAGTAGTGTTGCCGTCAACAGGGTGAACAGTCTGTGCACAAAGGTGAACATCCAGAACAGGTTCAGGCTTCCTGGGAGTTGCGCTTGGCCATCGACCTCTCACTTGCCCCTCCTCGGACGACCCCTCTTCTTGGGGGGGCCCCTCAAGTACAGGCTGCTGCGGTGCAGGGGACTCTCCGCCAGAGTCATCCTCCCTCCCTGTGGCAGTTGCAGTTTGTTCGGCACCAGATGTTGTTGGCACACAGGGAGGTGTGGACTGGTTGCTGTTCATCTGGCGGAGGCATTGTAAAATGTCCCTGTGCACCGCCGTCATCTCATGCAGTGCATCCCACTTGGACTCCACGCGGGACATGTGTGAGTCCACGCGGGACATGTGTGACTCCACGTGGGACATGTGGGAGTCCAAGCGGGCATGATGGGCAGCCTGCTGCTGTTTCATGTCTCTGAGGAGCCCCACTACCTGGCTGAGGTCTCCGGTGCTGGACTGGTACGCATCAGCTATGCGTACCAGTTGTGGGTCATCATGCACACCAGCAACCTCTGCAAGCAGCGACCTCTGTCTCCCACCCTCCCACCACCCCTGCTGACATGTGCAGTGCGTGCAGTGGCACGCACAGATGACCCTGGTCCACCTTGGGGGTTGGTGGTGGTGGTGGTGTCCATGGCCCCAGGTTGGTCCAGGGTCCCTGTGCTGGTGTTGCTCCTTGTTCTGTCCATGTCGGCAGGGATGGTATTTGTGGTGACAGTCGTTGGAGGGGTGGGTGCAGCTGGTGGTCCTGCTGGTGCTGCAGCTGGTGGTCCTGCTGGTGCTGCATGTAGACTTGCACCGGATGTGCCAGGTTGGTCTTCATCGTCCGAGGAGGACAGAGGCTGTACGACGCCAGTGAGCTCCGCATCCTTTTGAGCCTGGGACTGGGACTCCTCAGCGTCTGCTGCTGTGTCCCCATCATCACCTGTTTTTGGGAGACACACACAATGTATTTTATGTTTCTGCAGGCATCAATGGTTGACACACATGACAGTTGTGACTGTGCCTCTGGGTGCGGGCCTGTACATTGCATTGTCCTAAGTCGTCACAGTCAGGGGTTGATATTGGTGTGGCACATTGTCCTGCATTATTTGGGCATTTCTATGTATTTTTTGGGGTGTGAACATGGTCTGCATTGGTTGTGTTTGGTTGACAGCCGGCCCTCCTTCCCACCCACCCAGCCAGTCAGTTATCCCACCATGGAACGTGCTTGCATTGCAGGGAGTGGAAGTTGTCTCTCAGGATGTCAGTCAGTGGTGTCCTGCTGTTTGTTGGTGCACAGTTGCCAGCAGGGCCTTGTGCTCCCCACAGCAGTAGCCAGTGTCAGCCATCTTGTGAGTCCTTCTCCACTCCCTGTGATGTGAGCATGGTTCAGGGTGGGGTTGATGGGACAGTTGTGGGGGTGAGCTATGTCTGTGACTACGACTCCCATCATGTTATTGCCTCCACCCCACTTCCCAGCATTCCCATACTTACTTGCTTTTGTGGGGAGTTCAGTGTGTGTGGGTGTGAGAGCAATGGCAAGATGGCTGACAGTGGTGTCCTGCTGTTGGTTGGTGTGCAGTACCCAGCATGCCCTTGTGCTCCCCACGACACAGCAACAGTGTCAGACATCTTTGATGGGCCTTTCCACTCTCTGTGGGATGTGCATGCGTGAGTGTGAGCTTGCTGGGCCATGTGGTGGGGGATGTAGAGCTGTGACTACGACTCCCATCATGCTATTGCCTCCACCCCCTTCCCAGCATGCCCATGCTTCCTTCCTTTTGACTCTGCTTCCCTGTGGGGTGGGCTGGCTTTGCTGACAGGATGGCTGGGAGTGTTGTCCTGGCAGTTGTTTGGCTAAAAGTCCCAAGAGTGGCCCTTTGCTTCACACAACATAACCCAGGGTGGTGGTTCTTTGTGGGATCTTGTGTTAGGATGGGGGCATTGCATTCTACCAGGTGGGATCTGTGGAGTTTGTGTTGGGGGTGTGTGTGAGGGGAGGTGCTTGTGACTATGGTCAGTGCTGCAAGTCCTCCTTCCCACCCACCCAGCCAGCCAGTTATCCCACCATGGAACGTGCTTGCATTGCAGGGAGTGGAAGTTGTCTCTCAGGATGTCAGTCAGTGGTGTCCTGCTGTTTGTTGGTGCGCAGTTGCCAGCAGGGCCTTGTGCTCCCCACAGCAGTAGCCAGTGTCAGCCATCTTGTGAGTCCTTCTCCACTCCCTGTGATGTGAGCATGCTTCAGGGTGGTGTTGATGGGACAGTTGTGGGGGTGACCAATATCAGTGACTACGACTCCCATCATGCTATTGCCTCCACCCCCTTCCCAGCATGCCCATGCTTCCTTCCTTTTGACTCTGCTTCCCTGTGGGGTGGGCTGGCTGTGCTGACAGGATGGCTGGGAGTGTTGTCCTGGCAGTTGTTTGGCTAAAAGTCCCAAGAGTGTCCCTGTGCTTCACACAACATAACCCAGCGTGGTGGTTCTTTGTGGGATCTTGTGTTAGGATGGGGGCATTGCATTCTACCAGGTGGGTTCTGTGGAGTTTGTGTTGGGGGTGTGTGTGAGGGGAGGTGCTTGTGACTATGGTCAGTGCTGCAAGTCCTCCTTCCCACCCAGCCAGCCAGCCAGTTATCCCACCATGGAACGTGCTTGCATTGCAGGGAGTGGAAGTTGTCTCTCAGGATGTCAGTCAGTGGTGTCCTGCTGTTTGTTGGTGCACAGTTGCCAGCAGGGCCTTGTGCTCCCCACAGCAGTAGCCAGTGTCAGCCATCTTGTGAGTCCTTCTCCACTCCCTGTGATGTGAGCATGGTTCAGGGTGGTGTTGATGGGACAGTTGTGGGAGTGACCAATATCAGTGACTACGACTCCCATCATGCTATTGCCTCCACCCCCTTCCCAGCATGCCCATGCTTCCTTCCTTTTGACTCTGCTTCCCTGTGGGGTGGGCTGGCTGTGCTGACAGGATGGCTGGGAGTGTTGTCCTGGCAGTTGTTTGGCTAAAAGTCCCAAGAGTGGCCCTGTGCTTCACACAACATAACCCAGGGTGGTGGTTCTTTGTGGGATCTTGTGTTAGGATGGGGGGCATTGCATTCTACCAGGTGGGTTCTGTGGAGTTTGTGTTGGGGGCGGGTGTGTGAGGGGAGGTGCTTGTGACTATGGTCAGTGCTGCAAGTCCTCCTTCCGACCCAGCCAGCCAGCCAGTTATCCCACCATGGAACGTGCTTGCATTGCAGGGAGTGGAAGTTGTCTCTCAGGATGTCAGTCAGTGGTGTCCTGCTGTTTGTTGGTGCACAGTTGCCAGCAGGGCCTTGTGCTCCCCACAGCAGTAGCCAGTGTCAGCCATCTTGTGAGTCCTTCTCCACTCCCTGTGATGTGAGCATGGTTCAGGGTGGTGTTGATGGGACAGTTGTGGGGGTGACCAATATCAGTGACTACGACTCCCATCATGCTATTGCCTCCACCCCCCTTCCCAGCATGCCCATGCGTCCTTCCTTTTGACTCTGCTTCCCTGTGGGGTGGGCTGGCTGTGCTGACAGGATGGCTGGGAGTGTTGTCCTGGCAGTTGTTTGGCTAAAAGTCCCAAGAGTGTCCCTGTGCTTCACACAACATAACCCAGGGTGGTGGTTCTTTGTGGGAATCTTGTGTTAGGATGGGGGGATTGCATTCTACCAGGTGGGTTCTGTGGAGTTTGTGTTGGGGGTGTGTGTGAGGGGAGGTGCTTGTGACTATGGTCAGTGCTGCAAGTCCTCCTTCCCACCCACCCAGCCAGCCAGTTATCCCACCATGGAACGTGCTTGCATTGCAGGGAGTGGAAGTTGTCTCTCAGGATGTCAGTCAGTGGTGTCCTGCTGTTTGTTGGTGCACAGTTGCCAGCAGGGCCTTGTGCTCCCCACAGCAGTAGCCAGTGTCAGCCATCTTGTGAGTCCTTCTCCACTCCCTGTGATGTGAGCATGGTTCAGGGTGGTGTTGATGGGACAGTTGTGGGGGTGACCAATATCAGTGACTACGACTCCCATCATGCTATTGCCTCCACCCCCCTTCCCAGCATGCCCATGCTTCCTTCCTTTTGACTCTGCTTCCCTGTGGGGTGGGCTGGCTGTGCTGACAGGATGGCTGGGAGTGTTGTCCTGGCAGTTGTTTGGCTAAAAGTCCCAAGAGTGGCCCTGTGCTTCACACAACATAACCCAGGGTGGTGGTTCTTTGTGGGAATCTTGTGTTAGGATGGTGGGCATTGCATTCTACCAGGTGGGTTCTGTGGAGTTTGTGTTGGGGGGTGTGTGTGAGGGGAGGTGCTTGTGACTATGGTCAGTGCTGCAAGTCCTCCTTCCCACCCAGCCAGCCAGCCAGCCAGTTATCCCACCATGGAACGTGCTTGCATTGCAGGGAGTGGAAGTTGTCTCCCAGGATGTCAGTCAGTGGTGTCCTGCTGTTTGTTGGTGCACAGTTGCCAGCAGGGCCTTGTGCTCCCCACAGCAGTAGCCAGTGTCAGCCATCTTGTGAGTCCTTCTCCACTCCCTGTGATGTGAGCATGGTTCAGGGTGGTGTTGATGGGACAGTTGTGGGGGTGACCAATATCAGTGACTACGACTCCCATCATGCTATTGCCTCCACCCCCTTCCCAGCATGCCCATGCTTCCTTCCTTTTGACTCTGCTTCCCTGTGGGGTGGGCTGGCTGTGCTGACAGGATGGCTGGGAGTGTTGTCCTGGCAGTTGTTTGGCTAAAAGTCCCAAGAGTGGCCCTGTGCTTCACACAACATAACCCAGGGTGGTGGTTCTTTGTGGGATCTTGTGTTAGGATGGGGGGCATTGCATTCTACCAGGTGGGTTCTGTGGAGTTTGTGTTGGGGGGTGTGTGTGAGGGGAGGTGCTTGTAACTATGGTCAGTGCTGCAAGTCCTCCTTCCCACCTACCCAGCCAGCCAGTTATCCCACCATGGAACGTGCTTGCATTGCAGGGAGTGGAAGTTGTCTCTCAGGATGTCAGTCAGTGGTGTCCTGCTGTTTGTTGGTGCACAGTTGCCAGCAGGGCCTTGTGCTCCCCACAGCAGTAGCCAGTGTCAGCCATCTTGTGAGTCCTACACTCCCTGTGATGTGAGCATGGTTCAGGGTGGTGTTGATGGGACAGTTGTGGGAGTGACCAATATCAGTGACTACGACTCCCATCATGCTATTGCCTCCACCCCCTTCCCAGCATGCCCATGCTTCCTTCCTTTTGACTCTGCTTCCCTGTGGGGTGGGCTGGCTGTGCTGACAGGATGGCTGGGAGTGTTGTCCTGGCAGTTGTTTGGCTAAAAGTCCCAAGAGTGTCCCTGTGCTTCACACAACATAACTCAGGGTGGTGGTTCTTTGTGGGATCTTGTGTTAGGAGGGGGGCATTGCATTCTACCAGGTGGGTTCTGTGGAGTTTGTGTTGGGGGTGTGTGTGAGGGGAGGTGCTTGTGACTATGGTCAGTGCTGCAAGTCCTCCTTCCCACCCACCCAGCCAGCCAGTTATCCCACCATGGAACGTGCTTGCATTGCAGGGAGTGGAAGTTGTCTCTCAGGATGTCAGTCAGTGGTGTCCTGCTGTTTGTTGGTGCACAGTTGCCAGCAGGGCCTTGTGCTCCCCACAGCAGTAGCCAGTGTCAGCCATCTTGTGAGTCCTTCTCCACTCCCTGTGATGTGAGCATGGTTCAGGGTGGTGTTGATGGGACAGTTGTGGGAGTGACCAATATCAGTGACTACGACTCCCATCATGCTATTGCCTCCACCCCCCTTCCCAGCATGCCCATGCTTCCTTCCTTTTGACTCTGCTTCCCTGTGGGGTGGGCTGGCTGTGCTGACAGGATGGCTGGGAGTGTTGTCCTGGCAGTTGTTTGGCTAAAAGTCCCAAGAGTGGCCCTGTGCTTCACACAACATAACCCAGGGTGGTGGTTCTTTGTGGGATCTTGTGTTAGGATGGGGGGCATTGCATTCTACCAGGTGGGTTCTGTGGAGTTAGTGTTGGGGGGGGGGTGTGAGGGGAGGTGCTTGTGACTATGGTCAGTGCTGCAAGTCCTCCTTCCCACCCAGCCAGCCAGCCAGTTATCCCACCATGGAACGTGCTTGCATTGCAGGGAGTGGAAGTTGTCTCTCAGGATGTCAGTCAGTGGTGTCCTGCTGTTTGTTGGTGCACAGTTGCCAGCAGGGCCTTGTGCTCCCCACAGCAGTAGCCAGTGTCAGCCATCTTGTGAGTCCTTCTCCACTCCCTGTGATGTGAGCATGGTTCAGGGTGGTGTTGATGGGACAGTTGTGGGGGTGACCAATATCAGTGACTACGACTCCCATCATGCTATTGCCTCCACCCCCTTCCCAGCATGCCCATGCTTCCTTCCTTTTGACTCTGCTTCCCTGTGGGGTGGGCTGGCTGTGCTGACAGGATGGCTGGGAGTGTTGTCCTGGCAGTTGTTTGGCTAAAAGTCCCAAGAGTGGCCCTGTGCTTCACACAACATAACCCAGGGTGGTGGTTCTTTGTGGGATCTTGTGTTAGGATGGGGGCATTGCATTCTACCAGGTGGGTTCTGTGGAGTTTGTGTTGGGGGGTGTGTGTGAGGGGAGGTGCTTGTGACTATGGTCAGTGCTGCAAGTCCTCCTTCCCACCCACCCAGCCAGCCAGTTATCCCACCATGGAACGTGCTTGCATTGCAGCGAGTGGAAGTTGTCTCTCAGGATGTCAGTCAGTGGTGTCCTGCTGTTTGTTGGTGCACAGTTGCCAGCAGGGCCTTGTGCTCCCCACAGCAGTAGCCAGTGTCAGCCATCTTGTGAGTCCTTCTCCACTCCCTGTGATGTGAGCATGGTTCAGGGTGGTGTTGATGGGACAGTTGTGGGAGTGACCAATATCAGTGACTACGACTCCCATCATGCTATTGCCTCCACCCCCTTCCCAGCATGCCCATGCTTCCTTCCTTTTGACTCTGCTTCCCTGTGGGGTGGGCTGGCTGTGCTGACAGGATGGCTGGGAGTGTTGTCCTGGCAGTTGTTTGGCTAAAAGTCCCAAGAGTGGCCCTGTGCTTCACACAACATAACCCAGGGTGGTGGTTCTTTGTGGGATCTTGTGTTAGGATGGGGGCATTGCATTCTACCAGGTGGGTTCTGTGGAGTTTGTGTTGGGGGGTGTGTGTGAGGGGAGGTGCTTGTGACTATGGTCAGTGCTGCAAGTCCTCCTTCCCACCCAGCCAGCCAGATATCCCACCATGGAACGTGCTTGCATTGCAGGGAGTGGAAGTTGTCTCTCAGGATGTCAGTCAGTGGTGTCCTGCTGTTTGTTGGTGCACAGTTGCCAGCAGGGCCTTGTGCTCCCCACAGCAGTTGCCAGTGTCAGCCATCTTGTGAGTCCTTCTCCACTCCCTGTGATGTGCGCATGGTTCATGGTGGTGTTGATGGGACAGTTGTGGGGGGCAATATGTGTGACTGCGACTCCCATGATGCTATTTGCTACACTGACTTGGCCAGCATACACAGAATTCCTTCCTTTGAGTGGTCTTCACTGTGTGTTGGTGTTGTTGTGGTGGCTACATGTCTCGATGTGTTTGTTAGTTCTATTTGTGCCACTGCCTAGCTGTAGTTGTAGTTGTGTTTGTACATGTGATGGCACAGTTGGATGTGACTTTTTTGATGGCATGTGTTGTGTTTATCTGACTGACATACACATTTTGGGATGATTCTGTTCTGGTTGCTGTGTAATTGCTATGAGTGCATGGTTTGACTCTCCCCTTGACAGTGATGTGTGTGTGTTTTGTGGCAGTATATTGTGTACATTTGTTGTGTACTCACCAGGCTCTGGGATGTCCTCTAGTCCATATACGCTCACTGGCGGAAGGATGGCCCGCACCTTCTCCTCCCAGGGCCTGAGGTATATTGGCTTGGCAGGAGGGCCACTGCCGGTGTATTGGCTGTTGATGTAGTCTTTTTTGAGCAGGTCCCGTACCCTCCTGCGCACGTCATACCACCTGTTCTGGATGTCGCTCTTTGTGCGCCGACATGGTGATTGTGCGTTCACCCTGTTGATGATCCTCTCCCACATCTTGGTTTTCTGGGAGATGGGGGTCTGTTGGACCAGTGTGCCAAACAGCTGTGGCTCTACCCTGAGGATCTCGTCTACCATGACTTCCAATTCACAATCTAGGAACTTGGGATTCTTCTTGGGGGCATGGTGATGGGTGGTGATGGTGAGTGATGTGTGTGTTGGTGTGCAGGTGAGGGTGTGTGAGTGTGTGTTTTGCTGGGTGTATGTGAGGTGGGTATTTGTTGGTGTGCTGATGGTGTGTGGCTTGTGTGAGGGATGAGCTGTGGGTGTGTGGTTGCTTTCTCTTGGGTGCTGGCAGTGGAATGGCATTTGCAAAGGCTCATGGTTGTGATTTGTGTCCTTTATATGGGTGGAGTTGTGGGTGTGTCTTTGTTCTCTGTCCCCACCCCCCAGTATTTATTGGCTTGGTAATTGCTTGTTTGGCCTTTTTTGTGTGATTTTTCCTTTGTACTGTCTGTGTATGTTGGAAACGTTCTTGTGACCGAGTCGGACCCTGCATTTGTCTCGTACGGTCTTCTCCGTTTCGTTCACGCTGTGTATGTGCAGTTTTCTATGCTGCGTACGCGTCGGTCGCGGTGTTTTGTGTTGCTTCGGCTCGGTTTTGTATGCGTGTCGGTCGTACGGCTTGGCCTCCGTCCGACTCGCTCGTGGTTTTCGCGCCTTGCATCGTACTTTGCGGTTTGGAGTTCGCGTGTACGTTTCGGTCGGATTTGTTCCGGGTGCGTGTTGGTCGGTTGGATTTGCGTGTTTTTCCGACCGGATTGCTGTTTTCCGTGCGGCTCGGTCGGTCGACTTGAGTTCGGTACGTGTCGGTCGGATTTTGCACGCCTTGCATCGTACTTGGCGTGTCGGGCGCCACAGGTACGTGTCGGTCGGTATAATTTCCGGATCCGAGTCGGTCGGTGCTTTTTCCGGCCCGAATCGGAATCGACCCCTCTATTTCTATCCAAAACTACGGCAAACACATAAAACACTCATGGGCCGATTCCGATCTCGGCCGGTAGGGCACCGAATCGGATTCGGCTTTACTGGATCCGATTCGGACGCCCTGTTTCCGACCGATTCGAACACCCGTCCGCGCGAGCTAGTACGATGCGAGCGTACGCGAAATCCCCGACCGACTCGTTCCCGGCTCCGAACCGCTCCGACCGACTCGTACGGACTCGACTCGCACCACGCAATGGAGACGTTCCCTGACAGGGCAAGTACGATGCGCGCCTCGAACAGTCCGACCGACTCACGCCGTCTGGCTCGAAAGAGCAGTCGGAGCTGGACTTCGGGGGTCCGTGTCAGACCCCCCTGTACGCGTAGCCGCGCGAGTCGCACACAGGGGGACCCATGGGTCCCCCTACACATGCATGTATGGCGCGAGTCGCACCGACGCGTACCCGCTGTAGGGGGCCCTTGTTCGCGACGCACCCATTGAGTCAATGGGAGCCCGTGTACGCGTCGTACGACCGGCTCCCATTGACTTCAATGGGAGTCCGACCGAATCGAGTCCGATAGCATGCGTCCGCATCGTACTCGTTCGGTCGGACTGCTAGAGTCCGGTTCGGTCGGATATCTCTCCGAATCCGACTCGGTCGGTGAGATTTCCGGCCCGAATCGGAATCGGCCCCTAAACTACCAAAACAACACCTAACTACACCAAAAACGAACAAATAACATCCTAACAAATCTAATTACACTACTACTACCTCTCCCCTACCCTAAAACTACCTTAAAAGTTAATTAAATCAAACTTACCTTAACGGACGAAACAGCTCCTAACCGCGAGGTTCCGTCTTCCAAAATGACCTAAAAACGAAACAGATAGACAGAAAAGTGAGGCAATGAGAAAAAAAATGGCAGTGTAATAAAAATTAAAAAAAGACTTACTCCCCATAGAAAAGAATGGAGAAATATAAAAAAAAAATCAAAAAAATTAAGGGGCCGATTCCGATCTTGGCCGGTAGAGCTCCGAATCGGATTTGGCTTTACCGGATCCGATTCGGAGCCCTATTTCCCGACCGAATCGTACGTGCATCCGAGCGAGTACGATGCGTGCGCTCGCAAAATCTCCGACCGACTCGTTCGCAGGACCCGACCGCTCCGACCGACTCGCACGGGGACGACTCGCACCGCGCAATGGAGACGTTCCCCGGCCGGGTAAGTACGATGCGCATCGCGACCGCTCCGACCGACTCGCGCAGTCCGGCTCCAAGGAGCTGTCGGAGCCGCACTTTGAGGGTCCGTGTCGGACCCCCTGGAAGCATAGGCACGCGAGTCGCACACAGGGGGGACCCATGGGTCCCCCTTACATGTGCATGTACGGCGCGACCCGCACCGACGCGAACACGCTGTAGGGGGCGCCCTTGTTCGCGTCGTGCCCATTGAGTCAATGGGAGCCCGTGTACGCGTCGTACGACTGGCTCCCATTGACTTCAATGGGAGTCCGACCGAATCGAGTCCGATGGCATACGTGCGCATCATACTCATTCGGTCGGACTGCTAGAGTCCGATTCGGTCGGAAATCTCTCCGGGTCCGGCTCGGTCGGAGAGATTTCCGGCCCAAATCGGAATCGGCCCCTAAATGTCTATTTTTATTTATTGTAAAAAAATTACAAATGTTGAAAAAATATACAAAAAATTGTAGAATATATATCACATATTATATTTTCAAAAAACAAAAAATATATTATTTTATATATATTAAAATGTATGTTGATTTCATGTACTGTCAATGTACCAAAAATATAAAAATGTTTAATTATAAAATATATATTAAAAATATATTTGTTATAAAAAAGTAAATTATGTAATATATTAAATATTTTATTAAAAATAATATTCAATATACTAAATAATAAAATCTATAAAATCTAAATTAGTAAAATACATATTATATAATTCTATAAAAACAATCAAATTATATAAAATGTATTAAAAAATGTAAAAGAAATGTATACAAATGTTGACGTTTTGTCATAAAAAATAATAAACAATGAAAGTAAAACTGTTTATAATTCAAAAAATAAAAATATATTTACTTTACGATTACCTGACTATTTTTCAAACAAATGTACCATTTTCAAAAATGTTAAAAAAAATATGTATTTACAAAAATACTGTTAATTTTGCAAATTTACATGAAAAATGTATGTTAGAAATATATTATAATTTCTAATACATTTTGAACAACAAAATATCTGAATTATGTTTTTAATATGCTAAAAAATTGTATAACAAAACCAAATGAAAACAATCAAATAAAAAAAAATACGTGTTGACAAATAAAAACATTTACATTAAAAACTAACATGTATATCCTTTCTTATTTCAATATACAGATAAACTATAAAAATTAAAATAATAAACAATAAAAAAATTACTATTCCTAACTCCAAAACCAAGTAAACTCAGGGAAAGTGCAGAATAATAAACCATAATAAATTAATATTCTAACTCCAAAACCAAATAAACTCAGGGAAAGTGCTGGATAATAAACCCCAAAAAATGACTATTCCAACTCCAAAACCAAATAAACTCAGGGAAAGTGCAGGATAATAAACCATAATAAACTATTATTCCAACTCCAAAAACAAATAAACTCAGGGAAAGTGCTGGATAATGAACCCAAAAAAGTGTTCTAATCCAAACTCCAAAACAAAATAAAAATGCTAATAAATTTTTTTTTTAATTTAGCAAAATAAAAAAATATATATATATTTTTTAAAAATCCACAATTTTTTTTAAATAATAAAATAAATAATTCTTATCATTTTTAATTATTTAAAACATTATTAAAATGGAGACACCACTTTTCAAAAAAATGAAAAAATATTAAATTCTAAATTACAAATAAATTTAAATATTTAAAATCTAAATGATCCGAAGAATTTTTTTTTAAAACAAAAAAACTTTGGACTCATTTTTTTATATACATTTTTTAATTAATAAACTAATCATATATTTTTATAAAAAATAATCTAATTGAATAAATATTTTTAAAATATTTTGATAACTACACAAAAATATATATAATCCCCCAAAAATTATATTTTTTAAATTTTAAAAATGTTACCACTTTTATCCTCTATAAAACCAACGTCCCCCTACTAAATTTTTTCAAAAAATTTCAAAAAGAAAAAAAACTACAATAAATATTTTTAAATGACTCCCCACCCTTATCTCCTATAAACCCAACATCCCGCTCCTAAAATGTAACAACATTTTTTAAAATATTTAAATTTTAATGAATTCATTTTAAATTACTCCCCACCCTTATCCCCTATAAACCCAACATCACGCTCCTAATTTTTTTTTTTTTAATATTTACATTTTAATCAATTATTTTTAAATTACTCCCCACCCTTATCCCCTATAAACGCAAAATCACGCTCCTAAAACTTAATTAAAAAACAATAAATACAAACATTTTAACATAAAAAATACATTAAAAAATATATAATAATTAATACAACATAAATAAAAAAACATTAAACACAAAAAAATCGATATAATCAACTATATATTTGCCATCGATGTTTACAAAATCAATATTTCTACATTACATAAAAATCGATATTTTCAACAACGAAAAAACTTATCTCGATATTTTGAACCATCGATATTCTTGACCCGATATTCATGTACATCGATATTTCAACGTCGATATTCTGTCTCTGCACCGGTGTCAGACTCCTAGGCTGTTTGACTCTGATGCACGAGGTGGAGTGGATTCTGAGTAGAAATGGTAAGTACCAGAAAGAAATTATATGTGCAAGCTGTATACACCTTTCTGTATCGCGGTGAATCTCTTACCTTGCTCCAAGACAGTGGAAATGATGACAAGTCCAGACTTCAACAAGGATACCAGAGCTGACCCCAGGACACCAAAGAGCAGGTAGGTCTTCAAACAGCAGGAGCAAGATACAGAACAAATAACAAACAGAGAACAGAGACAGAACTCTAAACAAAGTGGGCAGAGTCTGACCAAAAAGGGGAAACAGAAAGGGAGAAAACAAGAAAAGTGATGGATGCAAGGCCAGATAGATGAACTAAGCAGGAGCGGAGAGGCAATCTAGGTTCAGGGTATTGTCAGGCACAGAGCCATGACTGTAGTGCAGTTAAATCTGCTAAGCCTTGTCGACCCAGAAGTGGAATCCCATACTAGCCACACTAGGCCGTTCCCGCGCCTGCAGTGGTTAGCTTTCTGGTTACTCTAAGATGCCACAATCCCGCCTTCCAAAGCTTCCAGCTCTTTCCCTGTATAAAACAGATAATTCCAGTATTATTCTTGTGGGGAGTGATGGTACAATGGCACGTTTTGGCAGATTTCTCTTTAAACGAGCACCTGGTTTAACCCCTTCCACAATTGCTTCTGCACTGAAATACTGACAAGCAGAACATTTACTCGACCAGATTTGCCTTTAGAGCACCATTTAAAGTAACTACGGGCAAGAAGGTTTTTTGAGACGCTAAATAGCACTAAAGTCCGTAGCAATAGCAGATGTGTTGTATTAAAAAACATACAATGCAATGTTGCTGACAAAGTCCACCACTTACCTGCTCTGTTCTTACAGTGTCTCACTTTCACCTTAGCCTGTCCACCCATCTATCCATCCATCAATCCATCCATCACCTTCCTTCGCCTCCTGTCCAAGTATATTGGCTGATAGCACACTCACAGATCACTCACAACCATAATAAACTATCCCTGCACAGTGATTCGATGGAAGGTCACAAGTCCCGCCCCTTCTCTTATGGTAACACCCGCCACAAGACTTACCCAAAATACACAAATTATCTGACGATACCAAATGCACTATATACAAGCTGTGTTACATAACCTAGGAGATTACTGAGCTTCAGGCTCTTCTAGTTAAGAAGCTCAGTGCTGAACTGAGATCCAAAAGCAGCCCTTTCAACAGTTTTCAAACCAGCCCCTCGCTACACCAGACACGTGAATGAGCCCGAAAATTCATTTGCACCTTCCTTTACAATGTATACAGTCCCTTGTGTTGAATCCCCCTTGAATTCTAACTTGCCCTCAAACTTGCCAAGAACCTCTACCCTTTTACCACCATAAGCAAAGATTTTTATGTTGGACTGAACAACAGGCATGTTGCCCAATTCCTCAAAGTCCTTGGCATTGATGAGGGTAAAAGGAGAACCAGAATCTGCGAGAAACCTAATACTTCTCCCGTTTAAATTTATGGCACATGCAGGGGACTTTCTCTTATGAGGTTCAATAATGGAAGCAATTTCCACCACACCATCCAATTGTGTAGAGGAAGCAGACAACATTAATAATTCATAACTTTCTTCATCATTCCCAGAGTCAACATTGTCACCTTCGATAGCTTTCACAGTTCTTGATTGTCCCTTATATGCAACAGTAGCCTTGCACATGCGTGCCAAATGGCCTTTCTTACCACATTTAAAGCAAGTTTGACTAATGGCAAAACAGAATTTAAAATTTCCCAAATGAGATCTACTCCCACATCGATAACAGGAGAGGTCAGATTTTCCGGGTCTTTCAGATTTTGATTTAGGCAAACTGGATGCAGAAGGAGAAATGCTAGGTACGTTTGTGTCGGTTCCTTTTGCAGGTTTACACGTAGATTTAGTGTTAAGTAACTTGACTTCGTTGGATGACGCAGACCCATTGGATGACGCAGACCCACTCATCTCTTTCATACATAGTTGAGAATGCTCAATAGTTCTGGCTAAAATGAGAGCAGTTTCTAGATCAGGGTCCTCGGAAGCCAAAAGTTTCGACTGAATCTTTTTATTGCAAGTGCGCTCAATTAGCTGATCGCGGATAATTTCATCTCTGAACTCTCTATAATTACAAGTGACTGCTAGAGTTCTGAGAGCAGCTACAAAATCATGCAGCCCTTTAAAGAACATTAAACACATCACAAAGTAATAGAATGTTCACACAAGCAGTATAAGTATCCTGTGCACTGCAGCATCTTCCTCTTTTAGCTGCGCAATCCAAGAGGTGAAACGCTTCTTTCTTGGCAAGAGAAAGTCCTTAAGCATTTTGATCTAAAAAGAAGAAAGGTTCTCACAGTAAGGAAGTACTGGAAAAAAGTAAGATAGCATGCACGAAACATAGCATTAAACATACAGAGTAGAAACATTAATTAATATAATAAATAATATATATATATACACCCAAGTTCCTCGGGAGAGGAGGGTGGGATAATGTTAGCCTCCGTTGTCTTTAATGAAATCAAGATTCTCTCTGCATAGAAATTGGAGAATCGTCATTTCATTACAAGACCGGAGGCTACCATTATGCATGTTTAAAGCCACTCAAGGCTACATTACTAACATGCTCTACTGGTCTTAAATAAAACTTAGCAAAAGTACTAGCATTAGACCAGTCGGCCGCTTTAAGAATCTCTGGGAGAGAACCCCCTGCCCAGAATACCTTACTAGCCATTGCACCCCTAGAAGAGTGAGCACTAAACCTGCTTAGATCCACCCCAGCTTCGTTCATAATAGAGCGAACCCATCTTGCCAAAGTAGCATTTGAAACTGGTTTATGAGGTCTAACGTAAGACAAAAGTAGCTGATCCACACCAACTGTTCTATGACTTAGAATTTTTGAATCGTACACTTTCATACAATTAACCACACATGTTAGTAATGTAGCCTTGAGTGGCTTTAAACATGCATAATGGTAGCCTCCGGTCTTGTAATGAAATGACGATTCTCTCTGCATAGAATTTTTTTTTTTTTTTTACATTATGCAAATACTTTTATTTGCTGCCCAACATGCAGCCCTTTAAAGAACATTAAACACATCACAAAGTAATAGAATGTTCACACAAGCAGTATAAGTATCCTGTGCACTGCAGCATCTTCCTCTTTTAGCTGCGCAATCCAAGAGGTGAAACGCTTCTTTCTTGGCAAGAGAAAGTCCTTAAGCATTTTGATCTAAAAAGAAGAAAGGTTCTCACAGTAAGGAAGTACTGGAAAAAAGTAAGATAGCATGCACGAAACATAGCATTAAACATACAGAGTAGAAACATTAATTAATATAATAAATAATATATATATATACACCCAAGTTCCTCGGGAGAGGAGGGTGGGATAATGTTAGCCTCCGTTGTCTTTAATGAAATCAAGATTCTCTCTGCATAGAAATTGGAGAATCGTCATTCTCCATGATGGTTTTAGGGGGCTTTCCACCCACCAAAGACATGTAATGGAAATTTTAATGAAAACGATGCCTTTTGCAGCAATAATTTCCAAATGTATTAACTAAAATGCGATCGGTTTTACAGTCAATTATGAAGTGGGATACATTATTCAGTGAGCCTGTCCAAACCCTACCATGGGACCTCTAGCATCATAAAGTCTGTTTCCCATAGTGCCTCCCCTACATGGGCCACAGGGCCTACTCAATGACTTCTCTACCACAGAGCACGCTCAAGGGGCCTACAAAAGGACTAGGCTACCCACGGTCTGTTCGATCACAGTACGCACTCTGCTCTATAGGCCACCGTACAGACAGGGGTGTAGGGGCACTAATGCGAGGAAAGAAAATGGACGCCTATCCCAGGACTTGGTAGTAAAAATAACTAGAATTGGGGCGCAGTGGGCCTCTCACACCTCTGGACTCCTGCTGCACTATTGATACCCATGCCTCTGCCCAAAGGGAGCTACTAAGACCCAGAGTGTTAAATCCACAGAAAGTACCTGCAGTGGACATTAGGGGGCCAATTCCGATTCGGGCCGGAAATCTCCCCGACCGAGCCGGACCCGGAGAGATTTCCGACCGAATCGGACCCGTGCAGTCCGACCGAACGAGTACGATGCGCACGTATGCCATCGGACTCGAGTTGGTCGGACTCCCATTGAAGTCAATGGGAGCCTGTCGTACAACGCGTACGCGGGCTCCCATTGACTCAATGGGTGCGAGGCGGACAAGGGCGCCCCCTACAGCGTGTACGCTGCGAAGCGATTCGCGCCGTACACGCACAGGTAGGGGGGACCCATGGGTCCCCCCTGTGTGCGACTCGCGCGGCTACGCGTACAGGGGGGTCCGACACGGACCCCCAAAGTACGGCTCCGACAGCTCTTTCGAGCCGGAGTGCGCGGCTCGGTCGGACTGCTCGCGGCGCGCATCGTACTTACCCGGCCGGGGAACGTCTCCATTGCGCGGTGCGAGTCGTGTCCGTGCGAGTCGGTCAGAGCGGTTCGACCCGGGATCGAGTCGGTCGGAGCGGTCGGGACGCCCGGACGAGTCGGTCGGCGAATACGCATCGTACTCGCTCACCCCGGACGCGCGTACGGATCGGTCGGGAAATAGGGCTCCGAATCGGATCCGGTTAAGCCGAATCCGATTCGGAGCCCTACCGGCCGAGATCGGAATCGGCCCCTATGTGGCTAGTTATAACAGGCTTACAATCTTTTACGTTTCTACAGAACAGACTGAGTTTGTAGAACAAAACAGTCGCATTCTAATATATGCGTATTACTTCATATAGAACCTTCTCTCCAATTCCAGGCCTTAGACTGGATCTAGAAATTTTCAGTAACACCAGTTCAGCTGCGCCAGGAAGCACTGTTGCGACTTCAGCCATGGAAATGCAAAACATCAGTCCTGGAAATGACAAAGCAGGTCCATTAACCACTTGACTGCTAGGACTTTGCCCCCTACCACCTCTGGTGCTTAGCCCTTTTTTTTGGGATGTTTAGGGTAGTTCATGTTTGCACCTTCTTCATTTTTACCACAAAAGGCATACACACCAAATTTGCATCCTGTTTTCCGAAATCTTGGGGATTCTAACAGCATCCAGGATATTGAAAATAGGTTTAAAAAAAGAAAAAGCAGTTGCTTACAATGCTTTAATCTGTCATTTTTTGGTCATGATAGCCAATTTATAAAAGCAATATACAGTTACATCCGATAGACCATTTTGGCCACAGGGATATATAATGTTTGTAGGCTCACTAAAAACAGGCGATACCAAGAGTTAACAGCTCAACAACTAAGCTGCACCTTATAATGATTTTTCATTGTCTACCAACCATACAGCAATTCATATGGTAAAATATAATGAATGAAAAATGTGTTTGAAGGAAACTTATGTATTTCTGAAATGTGCATAGGATACTGGGTTTAGGAACAGTGGTTGTTTGTATACCTCTGCATTTGGGTCTATCATGTGATTCAGAGGGCATTTTGCAAAATGTCTTCTTTCTTGCACATTGGCATTACATTACATGCATTAAACAAAATCCAGAGAAATGCAATTGGTAATAAACAAATGAAATGTCCTATTATTCTGTATTCCCACACATTTCCCAATAATAGTAGTACATTACTTGTACCTGGGCCTAGCGCCTGCGCCACAAAATACTCAGAATGTGACCTGGAGACATATTTCACCCAGCAAAATCAATGCTTTTTTTACAATGTGGGTAGCTGCAGAATTTGGGCACTAGCTTAGCTGCCACCCATAGAAACCTACCAAATACAGAAATATCTGAAAACTAGAGGTCCAGGGTGGTGTGACTCACGTTCATCTTACTATTTTTTGTTACACAGAAGGTCTTGCAAACCTTAGACTTTGGCTAAAACACCCATTTTCCTCTTTCTGTGAGGGAAAATTCTGGAAACTGCAGGGATCCACAACATTTCTTCCACCTAGCGTTTCCACACGTTTCCGGATAAAAATGATACCACACTTCTGAGGTTGGGCATAGCGCCTCAATACAAAATACCCCAATATGAGATGTGGAGACATCCCATTTCACCAATAGAACAAATCCGGTTTTTCGTAGCGATGTTCGTAGTTGCAGAATTTTAGCCCTAGCTCTACCATCACCCAGGGAAACCTTCCATACCCAGACATTTCTAAAAACTGGACACCCGGCGGAGTTCAGGATGGTGTGACTTGAGTGGATCCACAACGTTTTTTTTACCCACAAGCCCTTGAAAACCTCAAACTTTGGCGAAAATCACATTTCTTCACATTTCTGTGAGGGAAAGTTCTGGAACCTACAGGGATTCACAAATTTCCTACCACCCAGCGTCCCCACACTTCCTAATAAAAACGGTACCCAACTTGTGTGGGTGGGCCTAGCAGCCACAATAGCTATATCCCCAAAACGCGACATGGACAGATCACATTTTTCCACTCAAAACCAACTCGTTTTTCGCAATGTGGGTAGCTGTGGATTTCGGGCCTGGACTCTGCCGCCACCCAGGGAAACCTACCAAACTCAGTCATTTCTGAAAACTAGACATCTAGGAGAGTCCAGGGTGGTATGCTTGTGGTGAAGTTACCTTAACATTTTCCTACCCACGATGCCCTTCAAACCATAAACTTTGGCAAAAAACACACATTTTCCTCACATCTGTCAGTGAAAGTGCCAGAATCTACGGGATCACACATTTTCTACCACCAAGCCCAGTGTTTCCTGATAAAAAGGTGCCTCACTTGTGTGGGTGGGTCTAGCTCCTGCGACAGGAAAGGCCCAGAGCGCCACATGGAAACTCTAATTTTTTACCCTCAAAACTGACCCTTTTTTTGCAATGTTGAAAGCTGTGGATTTTGGGCCTGGGCTCTGCTGCCAGCCAGGGAAAGTTCAAAACCCAGATATTTCTAAAGACTAGACACCCAGGAGAGTTCAGGATGGTGTATCTTGTGTGAATACTATAATATTTTCTTACCCAGAATGTCCTTTAAACCTCAAATTTTGTCAAAAAAACACAAACATTTTCCTAACATTTGTTAGAGAAAGCGTTCAAAAATCTGCAGGGATCCACCAGGTATTCCCACACTTATACAAATGGTACACCACTTGTAAAGGTAGCTCTATTGCCTGAAACGAGGAAAGGCCCCACAACATGGGGAGAAGATGTAGCCTAACGGTTAGGGCGGTCGACTTCAAATCTGGGGAACCAGGTTCGAGTCTCGGCAACAACGCTCAACATCCTGTGATTCTGGGCAAATCACGTAATCTTCCTGTGCCTAACAAAAATTAATGTGTCCTCATGTAACGCAACTGGTGCTCATGTAAAGCGCTCTAATACCTGATTTCGGGTCAAGTTCGTGCTATCTAAAACTTCGGGAAAGAAAAAAAAAAAAACACAACCTGAACAGGTCAAATGTTTCCACTCACAACCGATCTTTGCAATGTGGGTAGCTGTGGATTAAGGGCCTGGCTTGGCCAGCACCCGGGAAAACCAAACCAAGGGGCCCATTACGATGGCGGGCGGAGGCACGACCGCGGTGGCGGCGGTGCGGAAAAATGCCTTTTTCCGCACACCAGCAGCGGTCTTCACGTCCGCCATATTAGGATGGGAAAACATAGGCATTTACCGTCCGCCGCGGTGTGATGCCGACCGCCATCGAACAGCGCCCGCCACCGCGGCGGAGTGAGCCAATCACCACACACCGCCGTGCGGAATGACGTCCCGTACGCCGAAGATATCACGATGCCGGAAACAGGGCAGCGCACCGCGACGGAGAAACCGCACAGCGAAAGACGGCGGAGACATCACAGCGGAGACAGAAAAGAAACACCCGGGACACACCGCGATGGATCCTGCCCTACACGCTTTCCCGGTGCTGTACATGATCCACCACCTGCAAGTCATCCACCGCCACGGACGCCTCCGCAGGTACGTACAGACACAACAGTGCAAGTAACACAATACACAGCTCCAGGGGGAAAAAACATCACATTGGAACACCACACACCCCTGTGGGGACAGGCACACAGCCATCACTGCACACACACATGTCCCACCTGTCACAAAAACATCGCGCCACATACTGCCCACCCATGTACCGCATTCATGAACAAATGTCCCGGTCACGTCACCGCCGCGGTCAGTGTGCATGAAACCATGCACATAACGCAGAGCACAGGGCCAGCGCATGCCAAGGGCACCGTACAAATTGCACAGAGCCACAACTCCATCCACAACACACCAGCTACCTCCCTGAAGGGACACAACATGTGCCTCACAAGTGCCACTCCTGCACAACAACAACACAACTACAGCCACACCATGCCCCACGTCCCAACAACTGCATATACAGCCACAGCAGGACCCTTTGCAAAGGAACACATAGCACAGAAGCCCAGGCCCCAGCCAACACACACACCACAACAACATCACACACAAGCCAAGAACACTGAGGCCAGGCACAAAATGTACACACACACAGATGAGGACCAAACACTTCACTGCACACACTACCTGACAAGTCACACACACACACACCACCCTGACTCACAGCTACATACACACACCACATGCCAGCAGTAATGGAGGACAACATATAGGAAAGCCAAAGTGAGGTGCCCACAAATGGAAGGGCAGTGACACAACCATCAAGCATGTGTGATGCACATGCAAGACAAGACACATGTGAGAACACACACAGCCCATCACAGCACACATGGCTGACACAGTCAGTCAACACAAACCACGGTCACCCCAATGCTACAACTCCTGGAGACAGCAAGGACACCCATGTATAGGCACAGGGATGTAAGGAAGGCCCTGAACACAAACACTGACCAGCCACACATAGGCATCCAAATACTGGACAAGACAACGTCTGCTGCACAACACACAGGGCCCAGTGACACACTACATGACAGCCAAGCACAAGTAGGATATGTCACACATACCTCCTCCCACAACAGCAACACACAATACTGCCATGTGCACAAAACACAACCACAGGGCTAAACAAGTACACATACAGGCACACCACTCCAGGGTCACACATGGCAGTAGTTGACAATGCATGTGCACACACATCCACAGTCACAACAAAGTCACCCCCTTCACACCATACACTTCTCCACCACCCAAGTGCACACATTGGAAGTAAGCCACGGGACCTGGATAACTCATCACCACAAGATGTCCATACACCGACACTGATTGGCACACAGAAAGGAAGCTCACACAGACCCCATGACCCTGCCCTGCCTGCCTGTAAGCCTGTGCCCAAACTCCCACCCTGTGCTGCCATTGCCCACAAACCTGACATGTGTCCACCATAGATAACATGAGCCAAGAAGGAAGATGACTACAAGATTTAATTGCCAACCACCTGCACTGCACCCATAAGTATCACAGTCATGTAGAAATGAAGTGCCTCCCACCCCTGCAAAAAAATGAAATGTGACACAACCCATTGGCAATGTCGAAGTGGCATACTGAGCCTGTGACACAGTAAACCATGCACACACAGAAACAACTTTATTCAGGAAGGACACTGACACAACTCACTGCAGGACCAACTGTGTTTATTCACAATTTGCATATAGAGCCAACAAATTTGGCCAACAGCAAAGCCAGTGGGCATTTCAATATGCACAGTATTTACATGAAAAGCTGCACAGGCAAGGGGCACACAGCAGTGAACTGCAAGGCCAGTGGCCAGGACACAGTGCAGAGTGAGTACATGAGAAGCTGCACAGGCAGGGGGCACACAGCAGTGAAACACAAGGCAAGTACAATGTGCAGAGTAGTTACATCAGAAGCTACACAGGGAATGTATGCAACTCTACCATGCCATGCCCAGCAACAGAGTAATGGGTCTGACAATGGGCATCACACGCACCCCTGTGGACAGACAGGTGTGTGAGGGTGACCACCACTCAGATGGGGCTGTCTGTCGGACTTGGAGCTGACTGTGTGTTGGGGTCTGTTGGCGGACTACCCTGGGCAGTGGGAGTAACAACTGTGGAAGAGCCAACTGTGCATGTGGTAGCTGGGGGCTGCTTGGACCAGGTGGGGTGGTGGCCCGGGAGGTGGACTCATGCCCTGGTGAGACACAGTGTGTGCCGGAGATTGTGGAGGGGTGCCTCTCCACTTCTTGGGGATCCTGAAAGGCTTCCCTGTCAGGGGATTGAGGGGAACTGGGGCAGACACAACAGGTGACCCCAACACCAAAGCTGATTCTGGTGTGGATGGTGACCCCCCTCTGGGGACATGCTGGAACCCGCTGTGCGCTTGCCTGGTGTTTGCCGCCGCCCTGCCTCCCTCTGTCCACCAGCTTTGCCCCCTACAGTGTCCTCCCGTGCTGGCTTCACAGGGCTTGGGATGGGAGTGGAGGTCAAGGATGGATTATCCATGGGGCCCTCATCCTGTGTAATGTTTGCAGGCAACACCTTCTCAGTGGGTGTGGAAACTGTCTTTTTGCCTCTGCGAGACGTCTTTGGGACAGGGAGTCTTTGGCAGGAGAGGAAGGTGAGGCCTGTGACCCTGATGCTTTTTTCTTTGCTTTGTGGCCCTTGCTGTCGCCTGATGGGCTTTTCTCTCTGCGCTCTGGGGTGGCCTTACTCTTATGTGGGGATGGTGTCTGTGCCCTAGTACGCTTGGGTTGCTGCTGCTCCTGTGTGCTGCGGGTTCTGTATCGGGACTTTGGGGTCCGTTGGGCATTGTCACTGTCGTCAGAGGTGCACAGTGACACGGGGCCGGACCGAGCGCTGGGAGCCGCTCCCTGACTATGTGCCTGTTGCAGGGCTGCTGTCACAGTTGATGACAAGGACTGCACAGTGCGGTGTAGCCCACCTACGTCGGAATGTAAGCCCTCCATGAAAGCTATAACCTGCCCCAACTTTTTGTCGTGCTCTTGGAAGGCATTGAGAAGTGCTGTCTGCCACACACACAGCTGGCGCAATAGCTCGACTGCTTCTGCACTGAGGGCAGCAGGGCTGACATGGGCTGGGGCAGCTGTGCCTGGGGTGAAGGTGACTCTTCCCTTCCTACTCGTGCGGACACGGGCAGCACCAGTGGAGGTTGAAGGGAGGCTGGGCACTGGACGCTGTGTGGCGGAAGAGGAGGCAGAGTCCCCGTTCCCTGTACCCCCAACATGGATGTGTCACCGCTGGCGTCAGATGAGGTAGAGCTTTGTGTCTCCAGCTGTGAATCCTCTAGCAGACTCCTGTCCCCCTCCTCGGCGCTGGTCACATCTGTGTCAGTCAGCTCCGGTGCGGCTGTTGCAGTGGAAGCCTCACCACTGGTGTCCGTCCCCTCTCCACATACGGGAGCTGCTGCATAGGAGAGAGAAGTACTGTGAGATGAGTGGCATCAACAGAACTAACACGTGCCAATACATCTGCATCCTAGAAAGAGGTGTGCAGCACATTGCATGCCACCCTGTGCACACATATATCTTGACACCCAAAATTTCTACACAACGGTGCATGTCCGCCACACGTCCTGCCATAAGTGCCCCAGGTGATTCACACAGCACACCATCCTGCAGTTGGCTCACATCAGACACAGCCCCAAAATGGCCTGTGCACACACACTGTCCCGATGTTGGCAAGGATGAACACCACGACATTGTGCACATCACCTACATGTGTGGAGCAGTAGGGGACCACACAGACTACAACATACCAGCCCACAATGACCCTGCACACATGTCATCCACCATATCGAGTCCATGGGCACATCTACTGTTGCACATTGGCCTCAGATGTCTGACTGGCAGACATCTGAGGTCTGGAATTGCACGCATTCATTGAAACGCATTCACAGTTGGCACACTGGCATTACCATCCATCAGAATTCACACACTACCCCACAGCAGAAGGTACCTGAAGGCCACAACTCCAAATGTAAGAGAGATGCACAGTGCTAAAACTCACTTCATGAAGCGCCGTTTGGGCAAAAGCATGGCACATACACCCAGCACAGAGGCCACTCACAAAACATTGCACCACACAACCGTCACACAGCTGACAATTTGCACACTCTGTAGACACATGCACCCACTCCCAGCCAAAGGCAGCCTGCAACACATACTCACCCCTGGCTCGCTGCTGATGCTCCCTCAGTCGTCTGTCCTGCTCAGGTTGTGTGACAGCCAGGATGCGGGCCATTAGTGGTGTCATGCTGCGCCTAGCCAACCTGCCAGTCCGAGGGAGCAGCCCCAGTGTCATTTCGGCCACGTTCTTGCTCAGCCGGCAGATGTCGTCCCACCTTTTATGACAGTGGGTGCGCCTTCGGTTTGACACACCCAGATCCCGGACTCTGGAGGCAATGGCCCTCCACACGGCTTTACGCTGGTGGACCTTCAGCTGCAGGCATGGGAGACAAGAGGGGGGATGTTCCAGTGACACAGTGCACAATAACAACACAACGAAAATGCAGTAGCACGACAGTGACTCATCCAAAACTCCAGCTACAACTGTCACATAGCCAACAATTGCTCTGAACATGGTGCAATGTCATTGGTCAATCAGACGTACAGGCATGCATGTTCGATGGTGGACACAGTACCTCCACATCCCATTCACATGCAGGATACCAACACAGCAAGCAACGTGTAGTCTGCCTGCAGCTACTGTCTGCAGTTACCTACAACTACACATAAAGATAGCAAAACATGTGTCATGTTGTTGGACTCACTGTGTCCAACACTGCGCAGACCTAAGTATCCTAGCCCTGTGAAAGCCTCACTGTGTCTTGGAACTCACATAGAGTGACAACAACTGTCATACACACACCCTTCTCCCACGCCTGCTCCTGTGCAATTTACATGGCAGAGATGGGAATTAGATGAAGAGGCGTGAGCCAAACACACATGGTACACACTGTACATGCAGTGATGTGGACATGTGGCATTCGGTGGGGACTGTGCAGGGCAGGTCGACTGACACTGAGTGGGTTAATTGTGAGCAACACAGCCATTCACACAAACGCTAACTGGCCAGACTCCTGCATCACCAAAATGCAGCTGCACTGTATGGCTGACACTACAGGACATGTCCCTCTACTCAGGATAGGCATGCAGGGTAACGTGTGAAAGAGCCCACCAAGCCCTTCCCGCTGTAGTACACATGATAGGCAGTGCATGTCAGAGCCCCACAACCACTGACACATACCGAAGCACCTCCACCCCACGTGTGCACACCCTGCACTCTCACTCACAGTCTGGGAGACTTACCACGACATTAGGGCCGCCATAAAGCCTTGGGTACTGTGCAAGCACCCTGTCTACCAGGACCCCAAGCTCCTCACTGGTGAAGGGACTGGCACGGATCTTCTGAGTCCTCGACATCACAATGGACATGTGGCAGCAGCAGCACGTTGAGGGTGGCAGTCAGCAGTCCCTTGAGGAAGCAGCAGCAGGTGCAGGGTGGCAGCTAGCAGTCCCTTGAGGCAGCAGGTGCAGGGTGGCAGCCTGCAGTCCCTTGAGGCAGCAGGTGGAGGGTGGCAGCCAGCAGTCTCTTGAGGCGGCAGCAGCAGGTGCAGGGTGGCAGCCAGCAGTCCCTTGAGGCAGCAGCAGCAGGTGGAGGGTTGTCAGTCAGCAGTCCCTGGTAGCTGTGGGAATGTGGTGCGCCCTCCCACACATATATAGGCCCCTGGGGCTGTGTCAGTGGTCCCAGGGTGCTGCAATTGGTGTACCAGGTCTGCCTCATTCAAATACATCCAATGTCCGCCTCCGCGGTGGCGGTGCATGCCTACCGCGATTTTCAAACTCGCATCAGGCTACCGTGAGTCTGCTTCCCATTGGCTGCAGGGGCATGGTCCATGCCGGTGACACACCGTAGGATGCATGTGCGCGCTACCGCGGTGGTGCATCTTTTGAATGCCTCCAGTGACCGCCTCCGCGGGGGTGGTGCACGCCTACCGCGATTTTCAAACTCGCATCAGGCTACCGCGAGGCTGCTTCCCATTGGCTGCAGGGGCATGGTCCATGCCGGTGACACACCACAGGGGCCAGGCGGTAGGCACAGCCATATGTCTGCCAGACAGTGCCTGGAGTGACCATGATTTGGGTAGCGGTGCATGGTGACCGCTATTGTCACATACATATCTGGCGGTGTCTCCCTCGATCGTGCATGGGTTATGGGCGGTGCCACACCTCAGTGGCCAGGCGGTAGGCACCGCCATATGTCTGCCAGACAGTGCCTGGAGTGACCGTGATTTGGGTAGCGGTGCATGGTGACCGCTATTGTCACATACATATCTGGCGGTGTCTCCCGCGATCGTGCATGGGTTATGGGCGGTGCCACACCTCAGTGGCCAGGCGGTAGGCACCGCCATATGTCTGCCAGACAGTGCCTGGAGTGACCGTGATTTGGGTAGCGGTGCATGGTGACCGCTATTGCCACATACGTATCTGGCGGTGTCTCCCACGATCGTGCATGGGTTATGGGCGGTGCCACACCTCAGTGGCCAGGCGGTAGGCACCGCCATATGTCTGCCAGACAGTGCCTGGAGTGAGCGTTAATGGAGTTGTGGAGTAGCTGTGCTGCACCTAACGTGTCCTCCAGCTCTCTGCATAGGCCAACATGTACAGTGCCCAGTGTCTCAACAATTGAAGGGTCCTCATGAGGGCAAATGCACAAAAGGGACATGTCACTCCACGTCACCAACACATACCATATATGGGTCGTAAACATTGCATGGGCACATACACTCGCACATGTCACATGTGCTGTGTAATGAAATGTAGACTGTCCAGTTAATGTGTTGCATAGCATATGGAGATAATGGTCAATGTCTGTGTGTGCAATGTAACGCACAATGTCGTCTCATTGACTGGACTAGGGGCATCAGCAACTGGCACATTGTCCAATGCACATGCACACACGTGTCCCCCACGCTCAGCCGGTGGTCAGTGTGTAGTTGATGTGTGCCATGTGCAACCTGTGTTGGGAGGTGTATCAGGGCCAGCAACATGGTGTGTTCGGGTAGTATTGCAATTATTAACATATGCTGGGGGTCATACTCACAGGTATGCACCCATATCCGTTAGTATATCACACTGTGCATGCGAATGAGCCGGAGGGGTGCACAGATAATTGCTGCTGGTAAGGGGACAGGTGTACGAGTAGTGTGCCTGATGTGAACCTACTTGTGAAGTGCCCTGTCGGTTAATGGTGCATGTTGTAAGACTTGGGAATGTGTCTGTAGAAGAAATTGATGTGATGCACATTTCATGGTCTTCTGCATTGACATCTGTGCACTGTGATCTGTCCTAGGAGGAGGAGGCACAATATCCATCGTCCGTTCATAGTCCTGGCAGACATGGAGAATGAGGAGATAATCCGCAAATTCAGGCTGGACCGACAAACCCTGCAGAACCTATGTGCCATGTTGGAGCCCCACCTGCAGCCACGTCGGACATATCCAACAGCTTTCACCGCAACATCTAAGGTGATGGCATGCCTGCATTTCTTTGCAACGGGCTCATTCCAGCACACGGTCGCAAGTGCAGGCGGGATGTCACAGCCGATGTTCAGCATGGTGCTGAGGGATGTCCTGTTGGCCATGATGCTGTACAAAAACAGATATATCCATTTTCCCAGGGGGCCTGAGTTGGTGGCTGTGAAGGGCGATTACTATGCCCTTGGACATAGCCCCCATGTCATTGGTGCAATTGATTGCACACATGTTGGGCTTGTGCCACCACAGGCACGTGAACAGGTTTACCGCAATAGGAAGCATTCACACTCGGTAAATGTTCAAGTGGTGTGCCTGGCGGACATGATCATCTCACACGTGTGTGCCAAGTTTCCCGGTTCAGCCCATGATGCCCACATCTTGCGCAGCAGCATCGTTCCTCAGTTGATGGCCAATCTGCTTCCTGAGCGTGCATGGCTTGTGGGTGAGTATGCATAGTGGATTAGAGTGGTGTGTGTGTGTGTGACATGCTGTTGTGTTGCATTTTGGGACTGCAAGGTTAATCTGTGTCTCTCACACCCAGGTGACTCGGCATATCCAAACCGCCCGTGGTTGCTGAGCCCATTGCGGAACCTCGTCACGCCAGCTGATGTGCGATACAATGATGCCCATGGGAGGACACGGCGTGTGATAGAACGGACATTTGGTCTCCTAAAATCAAGATTTCGGTGCCTGGACCGTACTGGGGGGGCCCTTATGTACTCGCCAGGGAAGGTGTGTCAGATAGTGGTGGCATGCTGCATGCTCCACAACCTGGCCATTCGCAAGGCAATACCCCTGATCCTGGATGACAATGATGAGCAGCCAAGGCCGCCGCCTGCAAATCAAGCCGGATCCAGTGACGAGGGCAGTGGAGAGGAGGAAGGGGTCGACATGCGTCGATAGCTCATCACCCGCTACTTCACTTGAAGGTGAGTGACGATGTAGAAGGGACGAAATGGTCTGATGGTGTTGCTGTTACTGTGTGGGTGTATGTGAGCTTGCTGACTGCAGCTTGGTGTTGACTCATTGCTGCCTGCCAATGCATGTGTGATTGGTTAGTGTGATACAGATTGTCTCTATGGTGACTGTTGCTCTGTGTAAAGTTTGTAGATCTGAGTACCTTGTTGACAAGTGTTGTGTGATGTGTGCAATGCCACACCCATACAAGTGACTCTTGTTCTGCGGTTTTCCCTAGGTCCCTTCAGCATCTCACTTGTTACCTACATTCCATTCCCCTGGACCATGTCCTACACGGTGAAGGTTGCACATCCTGTATTAAAGACGGAGCAGACACAACAACATGTGTGTAAGGTGTATTTATTTACAACTGTGACATGCAAGGGTGGAGAAAATGTGAAGGGGGAATTGAAGAAGTGAGTTGACAGTCATGGTAAATGAGATACTTGAGTAGTCCCCACAATGATGTGGAGACCCAGTCCAACAGATGGATGCCATTCACATGGCAGTGTGGTGAAGGATAGTCTAAAAGGTCAATGCAGTGGTGCAGTGGTCTGCCATCATGGCTGGTTCGGGGACTAGCGTTTGGCAGGTGCTTGGGCACGTGAGTCCCCCTGACCTTTCCTTGGACGGCCCCTCTTGCGCTTCACTGGAGGGGCCACTGCTGCAGGGGCAGTGGTGTCTGAGGACTCACCCCCCTCTGTGGACGCAGGGGAGGATGATGAAGTGTCATCCTGCTGCCCAACGGGGGGAGGCAGAGGGGTAGAATGTTGCGCTTGCCTGTCCCTCAGAACCGCCACTAGCTGCCCCAAGAGGTCCACCATCTGTCCCATGCGTGTGTCCATGGACCTCAGCAGCAGGAGGTGCTCCCGAGATTCTTCCTCTAACCGGCCCATTCGTCCTTGGGCCTGTTGGTATGCCCCAAGGACTCTGTCGATGTGGCCCAGGGCTTCCGTCCCAGGATCAGTCCCCCTCTGCATGAGCCTGTCCCGACCAGCTGCACTGCTGCCAGGGTCCTGTCCGGTCCTCACATTGGCCCGCTGCATCCTCTCCCTGGCCTCCGCAGTCGATGTGGTGGGCTGCTCAACCCCTGGGGCAGGGAGGGTGTTGCGGACAGCTGTGGTGGTGGTGGTGGTGGTGGTGGTAGTAGTGGTTGACACACAGGCCGTGACAGCAGCTGTCAGAGGATGGTCAGGGGCTGCAGCTGATGTGGTTGGGGGACAATGGGTGCATGGGACTGGTTGCGGCCTGCCACACCAGATGGGCCAGCGTGGAGCTCCTCATCCAATGTATCCAGGGAGTCCTCATCCAGTTGTCTCTGTTCCGGGGGGAACTGGCTCTGCAGGGTGGTGTCATCCTCTGCAGTGAGTTCTTGGTCACCTGTGGGTCAGATGAGAAATGGTCATTGTGTTGCACCCATCAAAGTTTGTGTTAGCAGTGTTACATCAACTGTTTGTACATCCAGCAGTTGTTCACTGTACAAATTAGCATTGACCGACATCCAGTGATGCATTACAAGCTGTTGTGGTACATACATTACTTGTCCATATTGGGAGTTGTCAAGACATGACATGCACAATATAATTTTTTGACATTGACAGTCTCATGTTGGCATCCTGTTATTGATCAATCATATGTCATCCATTTACGCGTATGTGTCACTTGTAGAGCCCTTGTAGCGGTTCTCTCTGCACAGTGAGTGAGCATTGTAGTTTCATGCATACCTTTTCAATGTGGTGTAGATATCTGTATTTGCAATTCCAGACATGCTTAAGTTTGCTTTAATTAGTTCCTAGGTGGTCTGGTCCACTGCTACTGTCAGATGGCATGTAGTGGTGTGCATGGTTGTGCTCGGAGTTCCATCGACATGTGTTTCAGTCATTCACACTTTGGTTGCTGTCACAGTTTCATTTTCTTAGGTGTGTGCACACTATAGTTGCCAATGCTATCTGGGTGTGCAGTTGTGCATTGAGAGGCCTGGTGTCCTATGCCAACATGTTTTTCTAAATGCATATCTGGCTGCATGTTGTGGCTGTTGATATGTTGTGTTTGCTGTGTTTTCCTTGTATTTGTGAGACCTCTCCGTGTGTGTAGGATGAGGGCTTCCATCTTGGTCCAGTGTGGGACAAGTCAGCATGATATGTTCACATGCCAGTTCTTTTGCAGTGTACATTGCAATGACTGACACATGCATGTTGGTGCCAGGAAGTAATGGGTCTTGTGTGCTGGCGGTCAGTTGGGCCCGTGTGAGTTGTTGTGCAAGCTTCCCAGCCCCACACACCCCGACCTGTGAGATGCGGTTACCTATCTGTGAGTTGGGTGGGTAGCATACATTGCCTGCCACATGCTTCTTATTGGGGGTGTAGTGTCCCATCCTCCATAGTGGTGGAACAGCATGCATGTTGCATTTTGTGGGACGGATAGCCAAACACACTGCACCGTCTCACTGTGAAGATGGCTAACTACCGTTTGAGGTGAAGGTGAGCAATGACATGGCTATGTGACTTGGTAGAAATCTTTGGATGGAATGTGCGTGTGGTGAGCATGATGTGTGTGTGGCTTTTTGTACCCATTGATTTCAGATTACATTTGGTCATTGGGTATAGCCCCCATCACTGTTGTCCCAGCTATCTGGCTGTGGGGTTCACTCCCCCGACATTTGAAGGCACAATAGGGCAAGGGGTATGGTCTCGTAGCACAGTGGTGACATACAGCAGGGTGTAGATCTCACCCAGCATACATTTCCACACTGTCATGGTTTCATGGTATTTGTGGACCTGAGAACATGAGCCCAGTACTGGTGTAGCAGTTGTTCCAGGGCATCCATACACTGACATGTTGTGGTCAACAGTGGTGTGTGTGTGTGTGAGATGTACTCAGCCCTGTGCAGACAATGTATGGTTTTGGGGCCAGACTATACCAGCACTGTTCAGACAGACAGTGTGAAATGTGAACATTGTCAATGCATACACACATTGGTGGTCCAAACAAGACACCTATGACAATTTAATTCAGACAAGGTGCTGTTCTGCAATTCAGTGCAGCACTGTGGTAGCTGGGTGTGTTGCAGGACATTTGGGATCTGCTTAGTTTAGCATTGTGAGTCCCAGCTGCAGTGTAGTTTTTGGGTGCACTGCACTTCCACTGTTTACATTGCAACACTGTGGTATGACATGGGTGATTTGCACTTTGCCATACAAACGGCCAGACACTGCTGCAGGGCAGCATGATCGTTGTTAGTGTTGCAGTGTGTGATGCCTGGCACAGTGTACACAATGTGGGTCACTTTTGTACAGAGACTTGTGCATGGTGACTACAACACAACTGTTTTGCATTATTTGTGTTGGTGACTGTGGACTAAGTGGCATGGTGTCATGTGCGGCTGCACAGACGTCACATGCCTATGAGTGGGACTAGTGCTCCATCCTGCTCAGCTGTGGGCCAAGGGGGCCTGGTGGGAGTTGTAGTGCAGGCCTCCCAAACACCCACCCACCTCCCGGTAAAGATGGCTACCTACCTGTTAGGTGAGGGTGTAGCACACAATGGCTGAGGCATGCTTCTGGGTGGCGGCAGTGCTCCATCCTGCTCAGCTGTGGGACAAGGGGGCCTGGTGGGAGTTGTAGTGCAGGCCTCCCAAACACCCACCCACCTCCCTGTGAAGATGGCTACCTACCTGTTAGGTGAGGGTGTAGCACACAATGGCTGAGGCTTGCTTCTGGGTGGGGGAGTGCTCCATCCTGCTCAGCTGTGGGACAAGGGGGCCTGGTGGGAGTTGTAGTGCTGGCAGCATGTACACATGTACCCATGGTGATGTTGCTAACTACCTTTGGGGGGCTTCAGGGGGAGTGTCTGTTGTATCTGTGAGAGATGTGTTGGGGGAGTGTTGTGCACATGAATGAATTTGTACCTAGGAGGTATTATTTTGTAATAGTGCAAGACAGTACATTTGTGTGATGTTAGGCATTTGTTTGTACTTACCAGCCTCCACTCCCCGGGTATTCCTGAGAGACTCTCTGGATGTAGAATGCCAAGCACCTTCTCCTCCCATTCAGTGAATGTTTTGAGTGGAACGGGAGGGCCACTGCCTGTCCTCTGAGCCAGCTCATGGTTCTTGGCTCTCTTCTTTTTGACCACTGCCTTCAGATCGTGCCACCTCTTCATGATTTCATCTCTATTGCGTGGCACGGTCCCTACTGCATTGACCTTCTCTACTATCCTTCTCCACATTTGCGTCCTTGTTGCTAGTGGTGTCTGTTGGACCTGGTTACCAAACAATTGTGGTTCTACCCTGATTATCTCATCGACCATGACCCTCAACTCACTCTCAGTGAATTTGGGCATTCTCTGTGGTGACATGGTGTGTGATGTGTCAAGGTGTTTAGGGTGCAGGTTTGGGAGTGGTAGTGGTGGTTGTGATGTGTATGGTGTGTGCTGTGCAAAGGTGTTAGAGGTGCAGGTGTGGAAGTGGTGGTGGTGGTGATGTGTGTGTGTTGTGCAGATTTGCCTCTCCTGTCATCTGTGGTGGATGTCCCCTCAGTTGTGGAGTTTTGCAAAGGATTGTGGTCTGTTGGGGGCTGGATTTATACTGGTGTCTGTGGGTGTGTCAGGATGGGGTATTGGTTGCAGGTGTGGTGTGTGTGTGTACCTGGGATTTGTAGTTTTGGAGTTTCCCATGGGGGTGTGTCTTTGGGCTGTGTTAGCTATTTTTGGGTGCATGCCTTGTATGGTTGGTGCACTTTGTGGCCATGTTGTGTGTTTTTCTAGCGACCGCCATTTTTTTGACGGAGCGTCCGCAGTGGTGGCTCGGCTATGGCGCTTCCGCCGTCTCACTGATTCTTCACTGTTGTCGACCGCGGCGGTCGGAAACAGCGCACTGCACCGCGGGGATGTCGGGAATATCATAATTTTGATGGCGGTGTCTCCGCTGTGGTTGCGGGCGTTTGGCCTGTTTCCGCTGCGACACCGACCGCCGCGGACGGGTTTGGGCCCTTTCCGCAGGCGTACGGCGGATTCTCGGGTCTCCTTTCCGCCGCGGTTGGAGTTTTACCGCCGAGGATCCTAATCTAGCCGTCGCTTTTCCCGCGGTAGTGGCGGGCGGTGTTTTCCCGCTACCATGGCGGTCATTTTTTTTCCGTCCGCCATCGTAATGACCTCCCAAGACAGTTCTAAAAACTAGACACCCAGGGGAGTTCACGATGTTGTGCCTTATGTGGATCCCATGCAATCGCCAGGTGCTTTGAAGGCCAGAAGAGGTATCGCTGAAAAGCGGAGTTTCTCAGCTTTCCAGCAATACCTCCCTTTTGGCACAGTTCCCTACGAGCACGGAGAGCCGGGCTATTTTAGTCCCCTCTGCACTCAGGAAAACCACAAGGCCATTTCCTGGATGCCAGTACGGCATCACTGACGCCAGTAATGATGTACAAAGATACCCCAGTAGGTTGACTGAAGTGGGATTGTTATCAAGGTGAGGTTTATTTACCTTGAGCCAGTGGGTTCTTCAAATTATTCAGTCAGGAGCACTCCCCCATTTTGTACACATCCCTTGCCCACACCCACCCAAACATCTTATTGAAAGAGGTGTGAAGCACTTATCTTGTTGCAAAGACAGGGAAAGGGTGGCACAGCAGATGCTTATTTGACCTCCTTCAAACAGGAGAGTGCCTGAACTGGATTGTTACCCTTCAATTTTTAAACAAATGCCCAAGAAAGCAGAAATTCAAAATGGTCACTTTAGAGTCCGGAATAGATGTCCCTGGATCTTCAGGGTGAGTATTTTAATATACTGATTCTAATCATCACTCAAAATATCTGAGGTTTTTAGTAGGGGGAGGGGTCAATATAATTCCATGCTCTTTTCAACCTTACCTCAGCTCCAGGGGGGAGAGAGCATCGCTCCTCCCGCCGTCTTCGCCCAGGGATCGCACAGTCCCCTCTCCGTCCAGCGGCGCTTGGCGGCACCATCGCAGCCGAGTTCCGCGGCCACCAGCAAGCACGGCGCCGCTTCTCAAGCGTCGCTTCCGATCTTCGTTTGGGGGCCAGTATACATGCAGGGAGCCTCCGCTGCACATTTAGAGTGGCTCGTGTTGGGGGAAAAACAGGATTATTCGGCCGGCCGTGCACGGAGCTCAGCAAAGCTCGTCCGCACTCGCCGCCATCTTAGACTAAAATACTTATCTAAAATACTTTGAAAAATCAGATAATTGTGAACATATTGGTTAATTTGATTTGAACGTGTTAATAATCATTCTTGCCTGGGACGAGACCTGCCATCTGTTTGCTGCCTGCCCAAGGAGACTACGGTGATTGCAATGCCGTGCTGAGCACGAGGGCTGCTGAAACCTTCAGCATTGAACTGGGAGAGCTGCTGCTGGTCTAGCCTGCGCCGCTGTGGACTGCAGGTCCCATAATCCCTTTCCCTTCACTCACCTGTGTTGGACTATCGTCGGCCATACTTAAGCGCGCTGCGCTCTCACAGCGCCGGACACGCGCGGGCAGCGCCCAGTCAAGGGCGGGCCTGTCTGGGCCTGTCTACGCCCATCGGAGCCCGAAGGGGGCTGGGCTGGGCCACCCCACCCCCACCCCTCGAACATTTGTCTCATTGTGTTTGGGGGAAAAGGTACTGCTTTCGTTTTATGATCTTCGTACTCAATGACTCATAACTATTCAATGAACCTCCCTGGTCTGGGCACTAACGCAGAGTTGATGTCTTAATAATATTTTGTTTAGCCGGAAAAACATAAGTCTTGATAGGGATCGGGGATTATTTAGGCCGGGGGGCCACTTTGTCTGTGTTTAAGTTTGGTTTTCAACTACTGCCGGATATGATCTGTTGGGTTACCGTGCATTTGATATACAAACAGCTTTAAGACATCAGTCTCTTCTGGCTGATAAATATTACTTTTTGTTTTATCTTGATTGTATTTCCTCTGTTTGATAATGGGTAAATGTAAGGCTGTGGTGGGGGTGAACGGCTCGAATACTAAATAAAGAAAACGCCCAAAACGGGGGAATAATTGTGTGGTCGATCGGATAGATGACCTTTTGGTCAAGTGTGTAGAGTTGCTCAATTCAGAGTCAACTCAGCCCTCCCCCCGTCCCACTAACTGTGGGCCCCTCCCATTCTAATTTACAGCATGCTCGGATTCCCAATATATTTAAAAAATCGCAGAACCGGTCTGCATCTACTGTAGTAGCCAAAGTTTTGCCACTGCCCGAGTTGTCAGAGGACCAATCACCCTCCCTTAGTCCTGCTGGTCTTCCTGCCACAGCTCCTTCTGCTGGTTCATCTTGTGTGGACACGGCTAGTTGTACTTCTTTGATTATGGAGCAAACGATTGTTAGCAGTTAAAGGCATTAATACATCTGCTTCACAGACCAATATATACTCACAGGTTAACATCTCTAATATTCAGTCTTCCAGCAACCGCTTGGATTCCATTTCCTTGTTTCCCATAAAAGGGTTATATCATACCTGTCAGGGGAATTCTATTGGACTACAGATGAGATCTAGTCCTGAACCAAATTCTAGCAGGATGAGTCTTTTTTGACAATAACATTCCTACGCGGCCGCACAGCACCTCGAATTATAAGCCGGCCACCAAATTTGATAGACTGTATAAACCCCTCAAAAAATAGAATCCTCATGACTAAGGTTCCAAAACTCCCCCCTCATGTGAAATACAAAGCAGAGGATTCCCTCGTACATAAAACAATTCATTGGATCAGACATGTCAGGGGGTGTCGGTCGGTTATCCGTGACGACATCCTTAGTGCCCAGAGAAGTTCTACTTTTAATCCAATGTATGACACTATGGAGCTGAACTTCAAGTGTTAGGGGATAAGTGACAATCTGGTGGCTCTGGACTTCGGGTCAAGCCCCTTTAATAACTCGCCCATTCAGTTTAAATACTGCCAATAAGACAATGCTTTAAATTTACTACTCAAACTAGGGGGAGGTCATTATCAACACTGGGGGATATAGACCGACTTATGGGTTCCAATTTAAACTTCCAAATATCATATTTGTCCAATATCAACAAATACCATTAGCCAGCCTATGATAGAATCTGAGAGAGACCTATCATTTCCACCTCACACACCCCCCACTAGAGGCTCTGACTGTGCTTTTTCTAGCTGTGGAACTATGGACAGTTCCAATGTTAGATCTTCTTTACTGGTCACCACTAATAATTCTGCAGGCAATGTCTCTATTTTTAAGCAGCGTATATCACATGACACTCCTATGGTTTTGAAGCCCACAAGGATTAAACTCCTATCCTGGAATGTGGCTGGCCTTAGGTCAAAAATGGTACAACCTGATTGGAATAAATTTGTTGAAGAACATGATATATGTATTCTTCAAGATACTTGGTGTATCGAACCTGTGCACCTGGTTACCTCAATTTTTATACTTCGGCAAACCAAGTGAAGCGGGCAGAGCCTCGGCAGGCTTAACCATCTGGGTTAGAGCCTCCCTTATGTGTAAACTTATCCAACTAGATATTGAATTGAGATATTGATTCTCAAGATATTTGGGGAACTCTCTTTACGACTGACAAGGCTGATTGTACTGCTATAGTTAATATCTATGCAAGAGGGGAAAAGGGGGTCTGGTATCAAGAACTGTGCAAGCCCTTGAGGACTACCTTGAAAGGTGTCGCCCAGATTGGCATCTTATATTGTGGGGTGGGGGTGACAAACACTACCTTAGAGCCACTTGATAACGATGAGCCCAGTTAATACATAAGGAGGATGAGCTTTGCGGTATCCCCTGCTTGGAAATTGCACCAATAAAAAGGTGGACATAGGCTGCTATTCTGCTGAAGGCATTTACAATTGAGGTGGGGGTCAGAGCCACCGATGTTCGCACCAAATCAGAATCCAGGGGTATGTTTACATTCAATAAACCCAATTCCACCAGTCGTATTGACTACATTATGGTTGATCTGAGGTTATGGCCATGGGTTGATGACATGATTATTACGTATAGGATTAAGAGTGATCATAACCCGCTCTCCCTTTCAATGCTAGCCCTTTACCCTAAGCATCAATCTAACTGCTACGCCCTTTCTTACACTAGGGAGCTTGAGCTTACATCTGATAAATGCCGGTTGAAATGGCACCAAATCTATGCTCTCCCTGATATTTTGTCCGCCATCTATCAAAAACTACAGGAAACCCCTGATATAATTTCTGGTAATGTTTACATTGAGGAGGGTTGCAATGATATTAGCTCTTTGCATAGTGTTTTTGTTCTGTCATATCTTAGCATATTTTACTATTCCTTTTACGTATACCAAAAGTCTAGCACATAAGCCCTGTTCTTGGTATAATGGGGAGTGTCATTGGCTTAAAGGTTTACTGGTACAGGCCATTAAGACCAAGGACCTGGGTCAAATTCATACCATTAGGAAAAACTACAAAAGGTGTTTGGATAAGGCAAAAAGGGCCTGGGATGACCAAAGGTGGCTGGATCTCAAGGAGGCTTCATTTGCTAGGGACTCAACCAAATTTTGGGCTCTGGTATCAAAGGGTAGCAGTTCTGCCAGTTTGGAACTTAACACTTATGCTGCTACTCACAAATGGTATGACGATTTCAAGAATTTATATCACAGTGTAATACAAATTCACATGCTGACTGTCTTCTATCCTCTTCTTCCTCTAATAGTGCTGGATTAATGATGGACTTGTCAGACTTTCCAGCTCCCTCTCTTTCTAACAGTGTTGGTCCAATGTTTGATATGTCAGACATATTAGCTTCCTTTAATGCTATTACATTAGGCAGGGCCGCCGGCCCAGATGGTATTCCAATCTATATCTTGCTCCACAATATTGAAGTTTGGTCCAAATATGTCCTTATACTTGCTAACTCCATTGCCTAGGGTGCCCCCATTCCTGAGTCCTGGAGGGGTGCTGTAGTGTTACCCATATTTGAAAAGGATGACAGGTCCCACTCAGGTAATTACAGGCCAAGTAGCCATATTGATTATTCTCAGAAGGTTTTTAGTCGGTGTGTACAAGCAAAAATCCAGGAGTGATTGATACAAATAACATTTTAAGCCCATTTCAAGCTGGGTTTTGATAAAAGGGTCAGCTATTGATCAAGTTTTCCGCTTCTTGCTACTTTATTGGAAGACTGTAGTAATCGGCAAGGGCAACCGCTACGTTGCCTTAGTCGATTTAAAATCTGCATTTGATTTGGTCTCCCGCTCCAAACCCTGGCAAGTTCTTAGAGCTATGGGAATGATCTCTGATAGCCTTTCTATCGTTATTTGCTTACATGAAAAAAACTATGCTTGAATTCGTTGGGGCTCCCAGGTCCAGCTGACAGAGAGGGTTCCTTTGTCTAGAGGCGTCCGTCAAGGTTGTGTTATGGCTCCAACCCTGTTTTCATTGTATTTAAATGATACTGTCATTTGTCTTAGCTTGCCTAACATGGATGCCCCTTCTTTGGCTGGTGTAAAAACCCCAATCCTTCTTTTTACAGATGAAACTTTGTTGATTTCCAAGACCCCGAGTGGGCTCCAATAGCAGGTGACCCTTTTTGGTGAGTTTTACCACACTCGAGGTCTGGAAATTAACACTGCTAAGATAAAAGGTGATGTTAGTTAATCCCATAAAATATTTAAATGGAGGATTGGTATCTGAAGGAGCCTGTCTTGAGAGGGTGGATTCTTTTGTTCATCTTGGTGTCACAATGTCGGCTACTTTGTCAAAAAGCCCCATGTTAATACGGCTGTGATCCAGCACAAGCGGGTAGTAGGAGCCATCTCTAAAGTTATTGAGCTTCCTATAGTGAACCAATCGCACCGGTCCTTCAAATCTATGAGACAAAGGCCTTGGGTGTTGTACTTTATGGGGTGGAGTTGTGGGGTTTTAGCAATGTTGATGAATTAACTAGATCTCAAAATAAGTTTATGCAAACTGTTGCCCTCCTTCCTATTTGTACTGTAATCTATCCCTTGACCTTAGATATGGGTGTGAAAAGGGTCAAAGGTAAATGTAGATTGTGCACATTGCTGTTTTGGAGGTGCTTATTGTCTACCCCTGATCTAGTTCATTATGCTACTGCTCTTCAAGATGTTATTGAGCTAGATCATTTCCATAAAATTCACTGGCTACATAACATCAAATAGGCAGTAGTTTCTATTGGCTTGGGTAATCTATGGTCGAATCCATCAAAAGAAACTCTGAAATAGCTTTATCGGGCGAAAATATTTTTGACGATGCCCGTAAAGCTGCTAGTGCTACCCTGTCAGAGTTTCTTGACTTCAAATCATCCTGTGGTTACGTACCGGTTTTGGGATATCATCACAGTGCCATTGGATAGAAAACTGTATTTTCAGTTCAGAGCGGGAACTCTACCGCTAAAATCATTTACTTGTAAGTGGGTGGCATCTGATTCCACGGTTTATCCATGTGTGATGCCCGTAAGGAAACTGTTTCCCATGTTTTCTTTGCCTGCCCTGCATATGCCTGTGTCCGTGTTGTCTGGCTGTCTCATCTTTGTAGACAGCGAGGCACCAGAAGTCATGGCTCCGCTCTTCGCATCCTCAGATCAGACTGTCAACCTTTATAGGCTTGTGCAATTGCAAAATTTCTGGGTCCTATGTGGCAGGTTCGGCAGAAGGCCCCCTTTTTGCATATATAATGCACTGCCTTTTAGGTTTGTTTTAACTATAATATTTTATGTTTATTGTTTACATTGGCTCTACTTACTTATAGGGCCTTTTGAGTATCTTTTATGTATCATTATTTATGTGTTCTTCCATTTTATTGGCAACATTTTTGCTTTTTGTATTTGTATATACATTTTAAATTGTATTTTTGTAGGAACGTTTATGGCATTAATAGCCAAAATAAAGTTTAACTAACTGACTGATTTGAAATACTTTCCTCACGTCTAGCCATCCCTCAAGTCTGGAAATTTATACTGGCAAATTAAAGGCTGTCGCCTATGCCAATGGTCCCCTATGCCAAGTGTCCCCTTGGTTTATAATCAAAAATAATTTTGTTTTCAGTGCACGTTCGTGCATTCAGGCCATTGCATTAGGACTTCAAAGAGCTCTGAGATGCAAAGAAGAAAAACAAAAATGATAGATTTGATCTAAAAACTGGTCATTTTAAACAGGGTATATCTCTACAAATAGTTTCCTTTCTTTTAAAAAAGAATATAGTACAAACCTGGAAAGCTGAAAAAGGTCAAATTTTTCCAACAATGCCCTTCCATATAGTATTTAAAATCTAGGAAGCATAAAGTGACAGAGACCTATTGAGCACTGGCAAGTGGCGACGGTCAGTTTCGCACGGGAGTCAAGCGGGTGGCACCCCTATAGCAATAGTTTGCTGTAGAAATCTGGCTCTATATATATGATCTATCAAAATTAGATATTGTGTGTAAAGAGTCCAGGGGTTCCCTTATGAGTGGAAGGGGGCTTGCTATGGCAATCCCAATGTGCTCTGGGGTGGTCAAGCAGCCTTAGGCTTGTCACAGAGGAGTGCAAGACATCTGAAAATACACACACTGGCCAATAAATGAGAAACACGACTCAAGAAGGAGAGCCACACCAATTTATAAAAATAACACTTATCTTTATATATGTTTAGGCATCAGAAGCAAATCTTCCAGGTAAATAAGTTTTTAAATAGGAATTCTTCTCAGTTCAAAAAGTGGACAAAGTGCAATTTTTAGAAGCTGCAAGGTTATGCTATGGGAGGAAAAGTCATTGCTGCATTCATGTACAGTAAAGCGACTTACGGGACCAATCTCCAGGAGTTAAGGTGAGTGGTGGGCAAGGTCCAAGGAAGAACCAGCAGAACACCACCAGCGGCACTAGGGCGACTGGGTGCAGAGGTGCAAAACAGCATTGGGTGCCCAGTGTTACTCTATGGGGATCGGTATTCGCATAAAGAGGCTGCAGGCTCGGACTGGGAGGCAAGTCGCGCTGATTTAACAAGGGGGCTCTGGCCTCACGATGCTCGGGGACGTAGGGACACCTTTGGTCCTCTTCTTCACAGCCCAGGGTGACATGTGCAGAGGTGTCTTTAGGTGTCAGGTTTCTTACTGGAAGTAACCGCGATAGAGGGGGCCTGCGTGCAGGGGCTGCAGGTGACATTGGTGAGACACTGAGGGCAAAACCACAATAGACTCAGGCTCTGGAGGGCTGGGGACCCACGAAGACAACATTGGCCCACTTCAACTCTGGCTTGGAGCGAAGGTTGCAGTGGTGTCCTAAGGCGTTGAGTTTCTGGAGTCACGGAGGCCTCGCAGGAGTCTTTTGGTGCATGTAGGGAAGCAGGTCCGCAACTTCTCAGGAGGTCTTGGTTCCTGGGTGAAGTGCTGGCAGGTTTCTCTGGCTTTGGGGACTCGGCAGCTGCATGGCAAGTCGACTTTTGGTGCAATTGTCAAAGTCAGTAGGCAGGCCGACAGGGTTGGCACCAGGTCAGTTGCTGGGCCTCCCGTTCTTGCAGGATGCGCCTCTTCATGCCCATCTTCTTTCTTCAGGTCGTCAGGATCTGTTCTTCTTGTGCCAGGGGCTCCTCCAAATACTGAATTTTGGGGCGTTAGTGGAGTGTAGGGTAGTAGCTAAAAGGCTACTGATCCTTGTGGTCACTACTACCCCTATATGACCACTTCCTGTGGGAAGTGGGCATAACCCTGTCCCAGGGTTCCTAAGTGTGCCAACACAAAGATAGCCACTTCTGAAAAGTCATGTCCACCTCAGTTTAGCCCACCTTACAGGTGGTACTAGCCTGGTGGCAGCCTACCTGACTAGCTAATTTACCCACCTATCCAGGTGCTCTAAATAAAGGGGGTCGGTTTCCTCTCCTGTGAGGGGAGCCAGATTCGCATTTGAAAGGCAGCTGATCTTTGAAGCTTCCTGGCCTAGGAAGGCTAATCAGCAGGTCATTCTGCGGGAGGGGGTGTAACACCCTCTTCCCTGACAGACTTTTGTTCTGGGTCTCCTGAGCAGAAGGCTCCCAACTTAGGAAATCAGAACAATGTGTTGGGTGGCAGAAACCAGTTAGCGAGCACACCAGAGGCTGGCAGGTTTGCTTGTATTAGTAAACCCAGCACTGGAATCAGTGTGGGCTTATCAATACGAGATGTTTGATACCAAACATCTCTATCTTCAGTGAAGCCATCTTGTAGCTGGGGAACTCATTTTCCCCAGTGTCCAGTACATGTTTTAAAATGGCTTCCCTGGTCACTTGTACTAGCAGTAATAGGACTGCCCAGCACAGGGGCATATCTGCTCATGCAGGTATGCCCACACATGAAATATTCAGCACCCTGCCTTAGGGATGTTAGGCCTGCTGTAGGGGTGACTTACAAATATTACCTGCAGTGGTAGGGGACAGGGCACACAGGGATGTGTTACATGTCATGTTTTCACTTTGGTTTGAACCAAGAACACCAGCCTGCAATGGCAGCCTTGCATGTGCTTGGGGAGGGGTTCCTTAGGGTGGCACAATTCGTGCTACAGCCCATAGGGACCCTCTTTAGTACCTCAGGCCCTAGGCACAGGGGTACCACTTACTAGGGACTTACAGAAGGTGCTAAAAGTTTTGCCAATTGGGGGAAGCAAATGTACAGTTTTAGCAAAGAGATCTGGCACTGGGGACCTGGTTAGCAGGAACCCAGTGCACTTCCAGTCGAAATCACATAATTTATCAGGCAAGAATTGGGGGTGGCCATATCAAAATGTCAAAAAGGGGTACTTTCCTACAATTGCTCTCAAATAGGATGATCTTTGGTGCAATTGAGGAGTCGAATTACCTTGCAGTGGGAAAGGCTAACAATAGGCCTAAGGTTGCTGTGACTGGCAATATTGATATGCTCCATTATATGACTGGTGTCCTCTGCATCTGGTTTCCTACAAAAAAAAAATTGGAGAAGTGGTGGAAACTGCAATGATATTGCAGTTTGAGTGTTTGTTTCAAAGCCTTGGGGTGTTTTGTCAATGTGTTTACTGAAAGTGCTTCCCCACTGAATTTCTTACCCAAACATTGACACTTCATTCAGGCTGGAAAGAGGCGTTTCACAGTTATCTCTCACACCTTAGAGCAGCTGGCCCTGATAGCTGCCTGAATCCAGTGTATGAGATGTTCATGGCTCTGTCAGTTAATGCAGCAAAAGTTAAGTTGGCTTTGGGTAGAATAGATTAGGCTTTACATTTTGGGGTATATGTACAAGCCCCTATCGCCACCACAATGTCACTTTTTCCGACGTGGTGGTGGTGATAGGGGCTTAGCCTTATTTACAAGGTAGCGTTAAGCCACTTAACGTGGCTTAACGCTGCCTTGTAAATAAGGCCCCATCTCACGCTATAAGTAGCGTGAAAGGGGTGGGCAGTGGGTGTTGCGGTGGGCTTTTGACTCTGCCCCCTATGTACAAGGGCAGCGTACATAGGAGGCAGCGCCAAAATTAAGACCAGGGAAAACCTGGTCTTAACTTGGCAAAATGCATTATTTCTCCTGGTTTTTGCTTTCTCCATGTGTGCTGCCTTGTGCAGCACACATGGAAAAAGCAAACTGCCATGTATTGTTTATGTACAGGAAGGTCCCCCTTCCTGTACACAAACAATCTTTAAAAAAAAATAAAATAAAATGCCATTTTGTTACTTTCATGGGTGCTGCATGAAGCAGCACACATAAAAGTGACAAAATGGCATTTTAGGATTGTTTATGTGCAGGAAGGGACACCTTCCTACACATAAACAATCCTCCCCTGCAAGCAGACACCCTTGCACTATGGTGCAAGGGTGTCTGCATTGGCGCTACACTGCCAAGTGTAGCGCCAGCGCAGGGGGAAATGCAAGGCTGCACCATATCCTTGTAAATATGGTGCAGCCTTGCGTTTCTGAAGTGGCGGAGTGAGGCATTAAGCCATGACGGCTAACGCCTCACCCCGCCACTTCCTCGTACATATGCTCCTTTGTCTCTTGGCAAGAGGTCAATTTATGGTGTAATATATTAATCAAGTGCATGTCATTAACATTCTAGACTGGCTAGTGTTGGCTACCTTGATCGATGTGCTGCTATTAAGCTTATCCTCCTGCTGAAGGTGTCCATGCCCTCCCTATAAGCTGGATTGATGCAGGTGGATGCACAGTTGATAGACTGTAGATGGGCAGCTGCTAAGATAGCCAAATCTGACTTTGGATAGTAAGTTAGGCAAGGGGACCAGAATCAGGTGCTCTATACTTCTATTCAAACTTGGGTACCACTGTCAGCATCCTTATCAATCGTTGGCCTCATTACATAAATGGGAACATACCGGTAAGGTCTTTCTGGATCAGTGGGGCTGCACTTTGAAATTGTATAAGATACATTGCTTCTCTGTGGTTGCAATATTTTGAGCAAATCACTTTGATGCTCTTCCCATTTGGACATATCACCTGGTGATGGGTCCACTTGAGGTCGGAATTTCTGTCCTTCAATCAGGAACACATCATCCTGTTCGCCCAGTGGTAACGCTTCTTCCTCTGTAGTGTCCAGAATATTGAAGTTGTCTTGTCCCTTCCTTTACAAATGTGAATATGCATATAGCATAAAACTAGGCAGGGACTATGAAGCATGGAAATGCTGGGTTACTCGCTCCACTGGTGTAGGTAGGTGGTGGTGGATGTGATGTGATGTGATGTGATGTGATGCTGGTCTGGGAGCCATGCAGAAAAATCATACTCTGGTGCAATATGACATCAGCAGAAACCTGCATTCTGAGAAGCTCCTGAAGATGGGGTCCATTCTTATTACAAGATAATAGTCACTGTGATTTCTTCAGTGGTATTAGGAAGCCCACAGTTGTTCCATATCTTCTCCTTACTGCTGATACATTGATGGCAAGTTAGTGGTCTTTTATCTTTCTCCGTTCATTCCCTTTCTTCCTCTTCATGCTCCCCCTCTTCTCCTGGTAGATTTATTATTTATTTATATAGCATGAACCTTGCCCTACGCAAAGTGGAAACCTCTACAATAGCTAATAACCGAGATAACATTAGGTACAGTTAACAGCAGGTAACAACCTAGGCACAAAAAACATATGATATAGTCAGGAGGACAAGGAGAATGAATAATGGGTCTGATATATGGAGTCTGAAAATGTAGGCGTCAAAATTCTTTCCACAAGCCAGGACAAATTGATACTTGTGAAATGTCACACTTGAATGGGAATATAGGGGATTTTGAATGAGTCCATTTTTTTTTTAGTCCTCATCACCAAGCCCACTTGATCTACCCATCAACAATAACCAACCATAAACTTCCTCACCCACCAAGGCACAGGAAGTAGGGCCATTCCTTTTCACAAAAGGTCTTAGGGTATTGCACTGATACACGCTGAAAGGAAAGAGAGCAGCACTCAAGTGGTGTTCTTAATCATAGGACCTCTCCGTGCCTGTCTCAAAACCATTCGACCACCGGGAACCATAATTCAACATTGTTCTTACACCTTCGATTTCCGAAGTGCATCAAATACACTCTCTTTACTAACAATAACCAGTCTTTCAGTTTAGAGAGGGTCAGGGTCTAGCCACTTTCTACAGATAGCATTCTTCGCTATTATTATCAAATAAAAAATGTCCTTATTTTCTGGCGGTTAGGCTCTTCCTCAGACTCTTGGGGTATCGTATCCAATCCAATCTTACTTTATTTCGGTCCATGGACCATAAAAGAACATTCACAGATATATACAATGAATAAAAACGGATAAAAAAAAAGCTAAAATCCGGGTAAAACAAGATTGGGTGGTGCATAACAGTTCAAAATAATCAGTCAGTATAACAACCATTATAGGTTCCTAAAATGAGCTTTCGCGCCCGCCACAGGGAACATAAAAAACGGGATACAGCATAGACAATTGGTAGTTTAGTGTCGTATTTAAGGAGCCTAAATGAAATGCTTCTTTACAATGTCGTGTGCCTAGGTTCCTACACAATTGGACCAGCCATTTGTGTCTGATCTTTTGGTAACCGGGGCAGAAAAAAAATACATGAAGTTCGGTCTCCTCTCCACTACTGCAAGCTGGGCACCCCAGAACAGAGCTGCCGGACCATTTATTAGTAAATGCACGCAGGGGGAGGGAACCGTGCCTAAATTGTATGTACAATTTCCTAGCAAGAGCCGGTTGTATTTTGTCTAAGCAAGGCTCTAGACTGTACACATCCTTTATTGCCAGAAAACTAACAGTGAGGGAACCAGAGGCAGAGTTTTCGTATAGTTGGGCAAGTTTTCCCCCCTTATAGTTGCTGACTAATTGTTTGCGTGCAATTGCACACAAGCCGACTTCGGATTATTCCATAAATTGTCTCTGCCAATGTTACTGAGACCTTCCTTGATCTGCGCCAACCAGGCCAGTTTACCTATACCGGGGAGACTCAATAGTTCTTGAAGCTCAGACCTATATTCGGCCAGTTCAGGGGTCACCCATAATCGCCGCCAAAATAATAGGGGTCTACAGCCAATTTCCTCTGTAATGGGTCTCACCCCAAGATCCAATCGCAGTGGAACTAATGGAGAGCTCACTGGTAGGCCAAACAACTGTCTAAGGAAACTGTTCTCGGTTTTGATGATGGTCTTAGGGAGGGAGACAGTGTCCCCAGAGTTCAGCCGCGTACAGAGCAACACTCCTTAGTTTGGTTTTGTAAATCTCTATGACTGGGCCTACAGGCTTGTGGATAGAGCTTCTATAAAACCTGGCCAGGCCGCCAGCAGTCGGGGCCAACTTGAGACTTGACTTGTCCGTTTGGGCCCCCTAGGCCATTTTTACGGTTAAGGTAAGACCTAGGTAATCAAAAACAGATACCCGCTCCAGTTGAATGCCATTCATATGCGGGTTGGGGCGAGTTGAGCTGGCGGGGTTGAAGACCATGGATTTTGTATATTGATCTCCAGCCCCCTGTGTCTACAAAACTCACAAAACCCGTCAAGGATTCTCTGGATGCCCATCAGGGATTTAGAAAGCAAGAGGGTATCATCTGCAAACATCATTGCTGGAATTAGCTTGTGTGCTAACTTGGGGGCATCTATGTCCTTCAGTCCACACAGCGCACCTACCAGCCCGTTGATATATATACAGAACAGGGTAGGGGCGAGTACACAGCCCTGTCTGACTCCCCTGTTAATTGAAATAGGCGAAGTGAGTTCCCCCTTCCTCCGATACCTAATTTGGGCATAATTGCCATCGTGAAGTCTTCTCAACATGTTAAGAGCTAGTGAGGGATTCCAAGATCACTCAATACTACCCAAAGTGCATCTCTGGAAACCAGATCAAAGGCGCTTTTTAGATCCACAAAGACCAAATAAAGACTGCCACCTTCCAAATACACTGATTTCCAGTATAGGAGTTGGAGCCTGAAAATTTGATCTATAGTGGAGTTTTTTTTCCCTAAAGCCGGCTTGTAGGGGGCTCATAACCTTGTGTTCCTCCAGCCAGGACTGCAGGCGATCAAGTAGGATCCTAGCAAATACTTTTTGCGATACATCGGTCAAACTGATCGGCCTGTAGTTGATGGGAAGTAGGGGAGACCCCTTTTTATATACCGGTAGAATCTCGGCTCCAGCCCAAGTTGCAGGGAGTGCCATCCTATGTAGAATGGTGTTGAAAAGCACCCACAAATATGGAACCCAGATGTTAGGGTCAGCACGGAAAAGATCCCCTGGTATCTTATCCAGACCTGGTGCTTTGCCAGGAGCTAATCTATTTAGGGCTCTGGTGGCAGGGTTGCTAAGGTTTGACTACTAGCCTCAACCTCCAGTGGAGCATAGACAGACTGGAAATGTTCTTTCCAGCTATCAGCCACTATGTTTGGCTCCAGAGCAGCCTTTCCATTGCTGCTACCTGTAGTTACAATGTTCCAGAAGGTTTTCATGTCTTTGGCCGCTAGGGCCAATTTCAGGCTTGCCCACTGATCCATTTCCCAAGATGTTTTTGCGAGTGCAATGGTGGCTTTATAAGAAGCCCTCGCTGTTTTTGTTTGGTTGCTACTCTTTGATTTTATGGCTTCTATCAGGGCCTTCTTTGCCTCCCGACAACTTCCATTGAACCAGGGCCGCTTCACCTTCGTTCCCCCCTCCCCCCCCCGAATGCACACTGGCCAAAACACATCCACCAACTTGGCGGTCATGGTCTCATGGATCTTAGCAACATCTACTGCGGCATCAGCGGCACCAACTGTCATTACAAGCTTTGCCAGTTCCTCAAAAATGGGTATAATAGATTCAAATAAAAGGGCAATTTTTTTGCGCGATTTTTCAATCCACGCCCACCTTACTTTCCGCCTATCATTGGTCAGGGTCAATCTGTTATCTGTTGTTGAAACTATGTCAAGGTTTCCACAGGTGGTTGGCAGCGACAGTACGAAGATTAGAGCGTTGTGATCGCTATCGTGCCGTGGCCGGACAGCGAAGTCATCAACCCAACCCCACATCCTCGTTTCTACCAGGATGTAGTCAATGGTGGAAGAATGACCAACCCTATTAAATGTGTGCTTCCCAGGAGAGTTGGAACTGGTTCGGCTGTTGCAGGCTCTCAGAGAATGTTTTAGAGTAAATGCTTTAATCTGAAGAGCGAGCGGTGTCCAAGCCCTGATTGGAGAGATGTTAGGCTCTGGGATAACCCAGAGCTCATCCTCCTCTGCGCCAGGTATGCCGTTAAGATATTTCATTGGTTCGAATTGACAGTTAAGATCGCCCCCCAGGACCACCCTAACGTTTTTGGAAAAACTAGAGATTAGGCCATCAAGTTTTTCTAGAGTCGGAGATTCTTGGCCGATCCTCACATGCCTGGAATAAACGTTGACTAGAGCTAGTTTGAGGTTGGGTGAGAAGGTTAGCATGATACACAATATATCAGCTGAGGGGTACTCCACCGGGGTGGCCGTGCAACCTAAGTGGGAACCAACCCAGATACATAGCCCTCCAGAAGGTCTACCCCTTCCTCGTGATTGGGCGGGAATATTAAAGGATGCAAACCCCAGACGTGGGGTTTCCTCAGTTGCCCAGGTTTCCTTGAACATGCATATGTCGAATGAATCCACAAAACCCCCCCAATCGGGACAGCCCAGTTTACTCTTAAGACCTGCTACATTCCAGGATAAAATATTATATTTATTGTTTACGATTTGATTGACTAAGTTACCACCCTGTATTTCGGGCTCCAGTGGGTCTTCTGGCTCTGGCAACACACTGTAACGCTTACTCGTTGTACCGGCAGTAGCTACAGATTTTACCCGGTTAACTGTAGCGCCTGGTGTATGAATTTGGACTTGAAGGTTTATTGGGCTAGAGGGGTCTTTCTCCGGAGGCAATATATTAAGCTTGGTACTAGTGTACCTGTAAACACGTTCATAGGATTAATGATGGAACACTGTCTAATGGGCCTAGGTTCTTCAATTATAGCATCCAAGGCCGTACCCACTGTGACCTCTCTCGTGCGCGATCTTTGGTGCCCTCCCTGCCCCATACAGAGCAGCCAGATCAGATCGCGTGCTCGGCCACACACCCCTCCCCTTGGGGTCCCAGGGCGAGTGGACTGCGGCTCGAGATCGCATTTCGGGACAAGTCAATCGACTTCTTCCAGGACCCCAAATCTGTTTGCCAAGGGCAGATTAAATGTATGATGACTCGAGTGTGGGTACCCATGTCCCAATGGTGATTGATTCTGGTACCAGTTATCCTGTAGTCATCTGTTACCTGCCCTGGTTTGGATCGTCAGATTTGGGATGTAAAAGTGAGTGAGCGGGAGTGGCCTAATTGCAGTATCTGGAACACGGGTATGGTGGTTCGATTGCAGGAGGTGTTGTACAGTTCGTGGGTTTTTAAAATTGATTATAACACAATCCCCATCATGATCTTTGAGCCTATTCCCCACCGAAATAACCCTACGAGTCATAAGAATTTCGTTGGCCTGGGAATAGGCATACTGGCGATGTCTAACAAGCCAGTGCAGACACTTATTTTTTAGCTCAAACTGGGTTTCCTTCTGGCCCTCCTTAGCTTCAGGGACTCCTACGAGAACATATGGAGTTGAGGCTGGGGGAAGGTTTATGATTGGCAGATCGGCCCGTTCCCCACCCCCCTGGTTCTGAGGCCTAGCTTTGGCCATACTATTGACCAGAGTACCCGTGGTTGTCAACAATCGTTCCCCTTGCTTGCATCCAGGATTTAGAGTGTTGTTGACCAGGGCCGGGGTAACAGGAGACTCCACACAAGAAGGTTTGGGCTTTTCCGTAGCCTCTGCAATGCCAGAGGGTGGATGACCAGCAGGATCGGTTCTGCTCATTCTGGCCGATGCAAGATTTACTTGGGTTTTTCCATCACAATTAACACATGAATTGGCCAGTTTATCAAGTCGAGCTAGCTCTGGGGCGAGTTCATCTCTCACGATGTTGCTAATCTGCCCTAGTAGAGCTTCCAACAAGGAGGCCGGCCATGGTGGAAGTGACTTGTCCGGTTGCAGATTTTGCCCATAGGTCAAGGCCTGGTTAGTTGTGGTTCCCATATTAACCGATGATCCATCGTTGGACTTTTTTCGCTTTACCCCCGCCCTTGTGGACTGTTTGGTTTTATTGTTCTTTACTATGCCCTTGTTCTCTCCCCCTCTCCGTGTAGATACTTTGGGTATGGTTCCCGTTTCCACATCAGGTGCTTCCAGGGACAGCGCCGGAGATCCTTCCAGAACACTATTAATTAAAGGGGAGGACGGATCTGTGGGGGTGCACCGGAGGTCAGGGGTCAGTGACAGCCGTCGTTCTGTTAATTCAATCTCCGTGGCCACTACCCCTATGGCCCTTTGGAGCATCCTATCAATGGATGTCTGCGGCAAGGGTGGAGGTATTAACTGGGGCGGTGCCTGATGAGTTGCATTGGTGGTACGCTTCCCCATTGGTTAAAATTTATTGTACGAGCTACAAAAACACTCAATTGCCACCACGACCATACAGTGAAAAGTACACTAAAAAGTGAGGGGGGGGGGCTCCAAGAGAGGGTGAGAGGAATTACTGTTTCTTTCAAGTTGTAAAAGCTGTCAAAGCAACAAAGAAATGGCACTTACAGATCATCTGGATGTCGTCCTCTCAGGAATTGTTGTAGGACCGGCCCAAGAGGCGCGAAAGGCACTTGTTGGCAGCTTGAAAGAGTATGGAGGTGAAGTAAATGACCCTTAACAAAAGCTGAGTGTGCCCCAGATGGTAAAACCAAGGGGGGGGGGGCAGCCCAGTCTCTTCCGGACTCTGACGGGCTGAGCCCGGGCACGCCCCGCGCTGTGGGACGCCTGTGACAGTTTTAATGGCGCTCACCACCTCCTGGAATCGTTGCGGCCCCTCCTCCTGGCCCAGCAGCAGTGTCAGCACAAGCAGCGGTATCCCCCGCTGCGGGACGCCTGTGACAGTTTTAATGACGCTCAGCGCCTCCTGGAGTCGTTGCGGCCCCTCCTCCTGGCCCAGCAGCAGTGTCTGCACAAGCAGGGGTATCCCAAACAGTACTAGACAGGCGGTTACCTCGATTGCTTTGTTGGTCATTTCCGTTATAGATGAACTTACTTTCTCCCAAAAGGACTTCAAATCTGGGCATTCCATGACAGGTGGAGATCATCCGCCCTGGCCTTGTTGCATGTTTTACAGCACCTCTGAGGCGTACCAGGAAATTGAGAGTTTCTGTGGAGTCCAATAAGCCCTGTGTACGGTAAACAAGTGATTTTATTTAAGAGCAGCAGAACTGAGCACCTGATATAAAATGCAAAAGGATACTTTCCATAAAGTCTCCAGCTGGTCACTCGGCAAGCATCTATTACAAATCATGTAGGATGGTGGAGTCAACAGGTCGCTCGCCTGACACAAGAGTCCATACCATTTAGCAACTTCTTTCTTGATCCTGGCCAGTTGTAAGGCTGCTTCGATGTCCCATGGAGTTCGTAATTCAACTTTATGTGCCATTGGTCATGAAACTAATTGCAGGTATTTAAATTTGGAAAGGTTTCTTCCCGTCTTAGTGCCCAACTCTAACCAAGATTTTAAGATGCTGCCATCTATCAAGTCTCTGTGAATCTCTCTCTGGTTCTTCTCTAAGGTTTCAAACCCATGCCTGATCTCCTTGACAAGTTCTAGTAGTATCTTTTCGGTTTCATTTTTATCCTCTATAAATGGAGTTGTGCACCCTGACTCAGACTTTTTATTCTGGGGAGGTTGTGACAGGGTAGATGCTTGCATATCTGCGTGGTCGAGAGGGGGCTCGCAAATGACGTTGGAAATGTCTGGGTCAATACCTCTGCCTCAATCTCATTCCATGCCTCTGTTTCTGGGGTTTCAAGAATGCTCAAGTCTGGTTCATCTAATCCGCTGCCCAGCTCTAGCTGCGCAAACCTATTATACACTGCCACCGCATGCATTCCTTACGTCCCTGTTGCGCCAACACGGTTGGAACCACAGAAGGGGTAGCAATTTCCTTTGGGTTATCCTTGTTATTACACTCAACAGTGGAGTCCATATTGCTACTCCTTTGAGATACTCTGAAAAAGGGGCGGACGGCAGGAGTTAGTTTATGGAGTATGTTATGCTTAAGGGGTTTACCGGGGCAGTAACTTTCAACCACTCTTTCTTATGCACCAGGCTAATGTCCCTGGTCTCCTTAGTCAGGGCAGGACCCCTCTCTTTCTCTTTCCTACTCTTCTAACTAGAGAATTGTGAAATCATCTGCACATTTCCTCCTTGGTTTTTATTTGAGTTACCAAGATATAAATATGGAAGAGACCCCGGCCTGAGCGGGTATCTCCCTTGGTCTCCATTTGTCCCCAGGGCCTCCTCCTTCTCTTCACTCCTCCAGCCAGACATACAATCTCCCTTATCTTTGTCCAGTAATGGATCCAGTACTGACTTTTGATAAAGACTCTCCAAGTCTGTCTTCCCCTCTATGAAAGCACTCACCGGCACATAAGAGCTCTTGTTCCAGCCAAACCTCGCTGATAGTGCTGATTTAACATCCCCCCTCCCCCTCAATAGTGCCCGAGACTGCCTCATGCTGCTCAACCAGCTTCTCTGAGGTTGGCTGTGAATTTGCTACTTCAACCGGTAGAATAGGGAACACTGCTGCTAGCGCTGCCACTCTTCTCCCCCGAAGGAGATTCTCCAAGCTGCCTGGTGATCCGCAGGCGCGTGGTCGATGTCTGGGATCACGCTCATTCGATCCGCTCGCCCTTTTTTTTTTTTTTTTTTCGGCATTTCGCAATTTGCTGAAAATCAAAAGGATAAGTTAAGTTATTTCAGAGACAACGGTGCTGGGAGAGGCCAGGAAGCTTCAGGTATGTGTCTTTCTAACCATAGGAGACAGGAAACTGTTCCCTAAACCCATCGCCAAGGATCAGACTGTCACCACTTTCTCCCATGCCTCCAATGAGTAAATTTTCAACAACCGATCTTGCGAGGAGGAATGAACAGAATCAATGCAAGACCTTTTAATCAAAACTGATTCTGTGTACCAGAGTATATTGAAGCATTACGTAGTTGATGGCGTCAAATGTTAAGCAAGTTCTAGTAGTATTAGTAGACTAGCATTACCCTGATCCCCAATCCTAAGTATATTATGGAAGTATCTTGAATGTTGTAGTTTCAGTGCTACGTTTGTGGCAAGATCTGGACTGGCATGACTTCAATATATTGTTATTGTAGGCTAGACGTTATCATACAACTACTTTCTCAACTATCTTGCTCAGGGATGGTAGCCTGAGGTTTTGCAGTCTATTTGGGTCAAAGTTAGACTTGACCCCAAGGTTGTTGGGAGTCAAAGTTAGGCACATTTGCAGCTGTCCTGCCCTAAGGGCCATTTTGGAGCTCTCACCCCGTCACCATCTCCTTCGTCTGTCTCTAAAGGTTGAACAGGAGTTCAGATGTCACCTTATCAGCTCTGTAAAGGTAATCTAAATTGTTGGCACTGGGAAAACAAGACTCTGCTTTTGCCCTTTGATTTTTAGATTTGCATACTGTCTGTGGGTTTTTCTTTGGTTTTGATGAAGGTGCACAGAGATTTAGTAGTCAACAGGCTTGACGAGGTAGTCAATGTTGTTTTGGAGGTGGACAATTCCGACAGTCTATGAGCAAGTACTTTACCCAGATAGACAGATGGGTCACAGAAGAGAGCATCTTCAACAATTACTTTGCCATCTTTATTTTGATGAGAGAGTAGTCATCAATGATTTTGACAGGAAGCTTGTCATACAGAGAGGCAGTAGATTTAAGTGGCGAAGAGTATTTATCTGGAGCCCAATGAAGTTTCTGAGGCAAACCCCTTAAGAAGTACTTTATTCACTTGATGCAGATTTTAGAATGTCCAGTTTTGGACACTTGCTCTGCTAATGAAGGGGAGCTTTTCAATGAATTAACCCTCTGCACCCTCCCTCCTCCTCAAGAGGGGACATTTTTACCTTTTTTGTTAGGGTTGTTTCTAAGGGGGAAAAACAACCTCTCTCTGTCGTTGAGATGTTTAGCAGAAAAAGTGACACAAACCTTTAAGTTCTCAGGAATGTCATAAGTGCCACCACTGAAGGCTCCCTTTATGAGGCTCATTTGAATACCTTGTCTTAACGATGCCTCGGGTCAAACACTACCTTTATAGCCCAAAAGATAATTTACTACAGCTTTAGAGCCCACAGTAGTGGGCTATACTGGCCATTAATGGCCCACTCCAGCTTTAAAGGCTAGAGCTGAAGGCGATGGCCTTTATCAAAGGAGCGGGCCTTTAATGGCCAGTACAGCCCAGCTTTGGTGGACTATAAAGCTATTAGTACATTCCGCCTTATTTGGGCACAATGTTCTAACTAGAAAAACAAAAGCCTCTCGAAGCAGAGGGGGTGAAATCCCCTCTGCTCTGAAGCCATTGTTCACAGCTCTTGCTGTTAATGTTGTACAGTTAACAGCACAATGCTGTTGACCATTCACAGCAAGAGATGTGAAAGGGGGCTGAAGTCAGCCCCTGGTTCTCCCCAGCTTGGCTGAACTGCTTTTTGTAGTTGACAAGCCAGAGAGACTCAGGAGATGAGAAGAATTCACTCCTCCATCCTTTTGAAGCCCTAGTAACACTGAGCTACAGGAGGAGGGAAGGGTGAAGGCTTCCTGTGTCCTCCTGCCCCATCTCTGCCTTTGGCTTTCCTCTGCCTAATTAATATATTTTCAAGAGGCAGGGGAAAGTGAAAGGCAGAGGCTGTGTATTAGGACACTGAAATGTTGAGAGCAGTGGGCCCTATACCAGTTCAAGCAGGCCACTACTGTTCTGTTGTCTTCAATGGAGCCCTCAACATTCCAATGTTCCAATTACTTGTGAATACATATTTCCAGCATTAGTAACTTTCATACATTTACTTGCAACCCTGTCTCCCACACTTCTGTGATGCTCATGTCTATATTTTATCCTTACAAACTTGTGGTAGGCAAGCTGAGCGGAGCAGTTCTCTAGAGGGAGTGGAATGCTAAACATATTCACCTCACTGGCTGTCATTTAGACAGTTTTAAAATAGGTGAAAATGCTACTTAATAAATACTACTGTTTGCCTGGAATCATGTTAATACTACTTATTACAAAATGTAAAATTATTGGGGACTCCCAGCCCAATGACGGGGAATGATTCAAGCAGGAGTTCTATGAAATTTCAACCTCTGGAGAAAATACTTTACCACACACGCTCCTCTTTTTTTGCAGGCCAGGCTTCAGATACGCATTAACAAAACATTACATGCAAAGAAAATATTTTTCTTACTTGCCGAAGTGTGTTCCTAAAGAGATTAGGTGAATTCCACTGCTTTTATTCTAGAAGCCTGGTGTTCCATGCCCACCTCGTTTTTGCGTCATCCTGATAGAATGATAGCACTCTAGTTACATGGGCCTGCCATACCATAACACTACGAAGATATAGTGGACACAAATTCTAATAAAAATAAATACCCCAGGACCTATCACTGCTAGAGAGCTGAGGGGGTATGTGGGGAGATTCTCTGGTAGGACGCAGGCTTAGGGTTGATGGGTTTGAGTGGGCTATTAAACTAGCCTTGTCAGCGTCCCTATAAAAATAGTTTCCCCGCTCGCCACAATATTACTAGCGATAGAGAGAAGGAAATTGGTAATGTCTAGGTAAATCCAGTGCACTGGGTAGCTGGCCTTGCTAGGATGCTTTACATTCTGGGGCATTGTGGAGATGGCATGGCTGTTGACAATTCTTCACATACTGTCATTGTGGACGCACTGGTTTATCCGTAGTACATTCTTTGGCAATGTGTATATCAGTTTGAAGCTAGTTTTTTTCATACTGCCAGCAATTACTTGTCCTCCCCCCAAAATCAGGCAGAGTTGCATGTTGTTTTAAATTTTTAAAGCCTGTTGTATTGAAAACACACAAAAAGATTGCTTTCTGTATCCAGCTACAAGATAAAGATGGAAAACATTTTTTGCAATGCAAGCACTCCAGGGGAGGTGCAATGATACACCCAACAAGCAATGGCATGAGGTGAGAGCTTAATAGTCCTTTCAGGTGGAGGTAAAGCCCACTCAATATAAATGTTAAAAATTGCAACAATAGGTTTATCATATGGCAGTCATAAAAGGAAAATGTTAATTACCCTGTAAGCATTTGGTCGTAGCGTGTAGTGCTGTAGATCACATGCTCTGCATACTTCTGTCATCTAGTGGTAGGCTCGGACGTTTGCAAATTGTTTTTCTTTGAAGAAATCTTTCGAGTCACAAGGTATCGTGACCCGTACCCTAGTATAGCAATGCACAAGGGCATCAACTCCATGTTAGATTGTTTTCTGCACAGCGGGTGAGAGTAGTATGGAGTGGTTAGTGAACACTATATGATGCATGTGTATTGCACAAAGAATAGGTGAAAAAGAGTGGAGAGATCTGTGATAAGAGCCACGTGTGTCTGGTAAGGATTGGCACAAGTGAATCTACAGCATTACACGCTATGAACAGATGCACACAGGGAAATTAACATTTTCAGGTCGTAGCATGTGTTGCTGTAGATACACATGCTACGCATAGACCGTTAAGCAGTACTTTCCTATAAGCAGTGGCTACCGTGTGGATGATGCAGATGTCTGAAATAAGGTCTTCAAGACCGTTTGGCCAAGCATTGCCTGCTGTCTGGTTAGGACATCAAAACAACAGTGTTTAATAAACGTGTGTGGGGTTCACCATGTAGCTGCCTTACACATGTCAGCTAGGGGTATGTTCCCTAGAAAGGCACCTGAATGAAGTCTTCTGGCAAGTAGAGTGACCTGTAGGAGTAATTGGAGTACTCTCTTTGCCTTTTGATAGCAAGTCTGTATACACTGGGCTGCTTTGGAAATAGGTTGCCCCTTGGGAAGCTTTAGAAAGGCCACAAACACCTACTCTGTTTTGCGAAAGGGCTTGGTTCTATGTAGTACATAACCGCACACTACTTCTAGGGTATGAAGTGCTCTCTCTGTTACAGAGTCTGGGTGGGGAAAAAAGGCTAAGAGCTCTAAGGTCTGGTTGAGATGAAAGGGGTAATCACCCCAAGAAGAAACTCAGGCTTTGTCCTGAACACTACCCTGTCCTTGTGAATTTGGATAAAGGTTTTTTTGCAGTGTGAAGGCTTGCAGCTCACTAATGTGTCGTAAAGAAGTAATCGCCACCAGGAAGGCATTGGAGCAGGCAAGAATGTAAGAGCTCAAACTGGGACCTGACCTGTAAGGAAAAAACTAAGGTTCTACATATAGTCCTGAAAGGCAGTGCTGCAATGGGCACATGTGTAGCCGGGCTGGGGGTACGATAGCAATGCACAAGGCCATTATACCCAACATGCGCATTACAGTTCTGACCGCGAGGTCACATTGTGGTTGAAAAAGAGGTACAAGCTGGCCATAGGATGCGGCCCTTTAGGGACTTTGGTAGGCTTTGCCGGTGACCGAATTTAGCAGCGCACCTAGAAAAGGTTGGATCTGGAGGGATTGTAGATTGGTCATTTATTTTGAACACGAGGCTAGGGAGCAGTGAGACAGTTGCCTGTATGTACTGGAGGCACTGTCGGCTGCTTGCACTCTTGATCAGCCAATCATCAAAATATGGGTGTCTTCTCTTCTTAAGTGGGCTACCATCATTGCAAGACACTTGGTGAAGACCCTTGAAGAAGTGGCAATGCCACATGGAAATACTTTGAACTGATGACGGAGGCCACTTACCAGGAAACACAAGTGGGTGGTATGGATAGGGATGTGGAAGCAGGGTCTTTGAGGTGTAATGCGCCCATGTGGTCCCCTTGCTGAAACAGAAGTAACACATCCTGCACCGTCACCACATGGAAATGTTCGGAGAGAAGATATGTGTTGAAGGGCCTGAGGTCCAGAATGCGTCTGAGGAAACCATCCTTTTTGGGGATTAGGAAGTAGAGAGAGTACACTCCTTTGCCTTGTTGGTGCATGGGCACCAGCTCAACAGCATCCTTTTGAAGGAGACTTGGACCTCTTCTTCTAATAGACAGGTGTTCCCTGCTGAGAATATTTCTGCGGGCGGAGGAGAGGAATGTTGGTGTGGGGGTGTGTGAAGTTCTGAGCAATAGTTGTGCTGAACTACTGCGAAAACCCACTTATCTGATGTGATTTCCTGCCACCAGTGGAGGAAATTTTGAAGACCTCCACAAACAGGTCTTGTGTGATCGGTGAGTAGAGGAGGGGGTGGGTAGGAAAGGGGAGTCACTATTTGGAAGTGGAGGACCCTTTGCCAGAGCCTCCTTTGTCCCTACACATTCTTGTTGTCTCTGTAGGCCCCTCTGGCGTAACCCTGTGGTGACTGCTGGTGTTAGGCTTGCTGCTGCCTCTGATAGGAGGATGGAGGGTCTGAGGAGGTGGACAGCTACCTGCCCTGCATTGCTGCCTAGGAAAGGTCTCCCTCAGGTTGGATGTTTGGGGGTCACCCATCGCCTTGGCAGTGTCTGTGCCCTTCTTAAGTTTTTCCAGCATCTGGCAACCTGTGGTCTGATGAGCTGTTCGCCATTGAGGGCAGGTTGAGCAGATGCTATTGTACCTCCAGTTTAAAACTGGGAACATAGAGCCAGGCATGACATCTTACTAAAATGTTGCCATTAACCTTTTTGGGTCGCAGAGTCGGCAGTATGCAGGACACAAGGCGGGTGGTTGCGTTGGAGATGGTCTTTCCTTCTGTCACCAATTCCTCTCCCTTTAGCCTACACTCCTCAGACCTCGCACATGGTGGTGTTGTGGTCAAGGGAGAGGCAGAGATTGCAAGCCGGGTGCTGGTCGGTCCAATGAAATTTGGAGTGGCGGTAGAGACAGTACTGGAAGGATGTTCTTTTCATCACTGTGCGTGCATTCTTGACAACGTCTTCGAGGCAAAGGGCGCAGCAGCCTGAGAAGGTCATGAGGCCCTGGTGGTGAGTTGTCAAAAGAAGGCCAATGTTTGTGGAACGCCGTCTGAAAAAAAAGCGAAGAGGAAGATCTGTACTGAGCTGAGTGAGTTTTCTATTGCTGCTGGAGTCAAAACGATTGATTGGGCTTGAAAGAAAGAGCTGCAAGTCGGTGAACACGTAACCCTGATGGTACATGCCCAAACCGAAGGGCAGAAAAAAACAATCTCACATGGAGTCGAAGCACATGCCCACTGCCAGCTAAGGGAGGAGTCACTATACCTTGTGACTCGAAAGACTTCTTTGAAGAAAAAATAATATGCAAATGTCCAAGTCCAAAACTAGATGGCAGGAGAATGCAAAGCATGTGTATCTGCAGCAAAACATGCTACACACTTTATTTCACATACATATGGCGTATGGGTCAAGTTGAAGCAAAAGGCTATTTCGGAAACAGGAGCTGCTACATCCCCTCTCCAGGACACAGCATAGCATTGTCTAGAGTGGCTTCGATATCAGGAAAATAGAACATCAGTGGTTTTCGTCAATGGAGGAGGTTTACAGGCTTTTAGCACAAGATGAGGGCAAAAGAACTACAAGTAGCTAGGTTCAGGGGAGAGACTGCAACAAAGGGTTTCTTCCTACTCCCATAAGAGGAATTAAATTGTTATAAGAATACATTTAGGGAAAATTGGAATAAAACGTTCATTAAAAGCAGAAAGACTGTCAAGTTAGTGAGGGACAAACACATTGACATGCCTAACTAATCCCTCCCAGACTGCGGATGCACTTCCACATAAGAAAGCACCAACTGACCCCCCCCCCCCCCCCTTTCATCTAACAGGACTGAGAATCCATTTAACAGTACACAAACTCACCCTTTGTGCTGTATCTACATGCTCCAGAAAGACAGCGAAAGCAGCAACCCGAGGCTAACCATGACAGATGCCCCCCCCCCCTCCACAAAAAGTAAACAAAATCAACATTCACTGAACTCCCTGGTGTAGATGCAGCTTGAGTGAAGTAGAGACCGAACTTTTTCTGAACTAAGTCTGCTACGTTTAAAGAAAGAAATAATTAGTGTGAAGAAACTGAGAAAAGCATTTGATGTGTTTGAGATTTATCATTTTATTTAACAAACTCCAAAGCTGCGGCACTCCAATTTCAACCCTTCACAATACGACCCGAACCGATTGCAATGGGCACATATCAAAACCGACAAGAAAATCAGCACCAAAGTAACAAACAATACAAGACATGATGCACAGATTGCCGGACACGGGACTGAAGGAATTGTGATGGGCAAGGTGCCCACAACCACCCATGGATGTGCACCACTGGCATCAGGTCAAGTCCATTAATGGAAAAACAGCTGAGGTTTTCTTTCTTCTTCGGAGAGCAGTGTGTTGTGCTAAACTTCAGTGAAAAAAGAATAAAGTACAACATAAAAACAGCAGCAACATGAGGCACTTCAAGAACTGTGGCCTAGAAAGGGCTGCCTTTACCCTTTCAGAGCAGGCTGCAGCAAGGATCCTCTATTCACAATATAAGGACTGACACAGTGGCATTGTAGTGACTAGTAGCCTGCTTGTCTTTGACATTTGGTATCCTGGCCTGGTAGAGAAAGGCCACCTCAGTCTAAACAACTTACATCTAAGGCACACATCAGGTGTGGTACAGAACAGCAGCACTTGGTGCCTGATTCACATGAAGCCAATACAGGAATCCTGTCCTGAGGCACGTCAAGGTGTGGTGCAGAACGGTCAGCCTTGGTCATCAGACCTGCACATAACTGGCGTATTATGGTGAGCTAGACAAGGGGCTGATTCAGTCTACCGACCTTGGCTTCCACGGCACATCATGTAATATTCATAACCCTCTATGCCTATAGCATAAGGTGATGGGCTACAGAAGGATCTGGTTCTGTCCAATGAGGGAACTTCAAGGACATGCAGGATGGCCGGTCTTTGGATCGAAGCACAGGCTCTCCAGCACACAAAAGGTGTTATTCAGATAGTTCTGCCTCATTCTACAGAGTTGGGCATCACCAGCACACAGGCGCTGCATCTAAGTGTGGAAAACTCTGGACCATCAATATCTGTGGTACACATGGGCATGCCTCCAAAGGCAGAGCTGAAAATCTCAGGTACATTAGGTGGTACAGATGAGCTTACCTCTTGATTACAGTGATTGGTTCTTTGGATACGTCACAGTAAGGTCCATCTCTGTAACCACCGCTGAGCACCTCAAGCACATCAAGTTCTACACCTGTAGCCAGGGCTTTGTCTCTCAGGCACTTCAGGTGTTAAAGCAGGATCTCTATTTAGAGAGGCTGAGATCTCTGCCACATCAGATGTTACAGAATGTTCTACCTTAATACCAAGAGCAATACACCTTACACAAGTCAGACTTGGCACATAAAGTTCTACTTTTATGTCCAGAGTTGGGTTACTAAGGCACATCAAAAAATGGTGTAGAAGGGCCCTTTATCTACAAAGCTAGGCATCTTTGGCACATCAATGTTTGTGGTGCTCACGGTCTATTTACAATTCCCATTTCTCGCCAGATCTGCGATATTTATGTATATTAAGGCCTATGGAGAAGGAACTTCCCAAGGGGATCTTCCCTCCAACAGGGTCACTTACACATTTCAAATTTCAATGTGCAACAACTCCCATTTCAAACCAGATAATTTGTAAACATATTAGTGAATCCAGCTGCCAAGCAACGTGGGTGACATTGCCCAGTTCTTAGACTACTAGAGGTAAAAAGATACTGCACTATGTACATGGCACTGGAATCCCAGAATCTGGTGTACCATTTCGCCTACAATAAATTCTGAAAAGTGATAATCTGAATCCAGAATCTTAGCTGCAGCTTCCTTGCAAAACAGAATATCTAGACAAAATCCTTGCCAACTGGCCTGACAGTCTGCAAATTGACGTGTAGCCAAAATGATCAGTTGCCCCTCCTCGTTTCATCCACCTATTATACTACAAAAGTGTAACTTGTAGCCAGAACCCCTAGCATTTCCTTCATTGCCTCACATTATACAAAATGATCCATCTGAACCAAGAACCTTCAGCTGCACTGTCTTTGGCAAATAGGAAGATCTAGGCAAAATTCTTGCCAGACATATCTGACAGTATTAGTAATTATATGGAGTTGGTACTAGGTTACTAGTTAAAAAATTCTCTCATTCCCCTAGTCTTATTAGATGTCTGACATTATGCCAATCAACCTGTAGCAAGAACCCCCAAGCTGCCTCACCTCGATTCACCTACCTTTTATTCAACCTACAAACATACAATTTTTATCCAGCATCCTCAGCAGTTCCCTCCTTTTCAAACTTTACATTATGTAAAATTATCAGAATCCACAGCTTTCCACTCCGCCTTTCAAGCATTCATATTTTGCAAAATTAATCTAAGCAAAATCTATTTATACCCCAAATCCATAGCTATCCCTCTCCTAGCCTTTCCTCACATTATGTTAAATCATCATCAAAAGTCTCACCTACCTTACATTATCAAAAATGACCAACTGTCACCACAATCATTCACAGCTCCCTAAGTCACCCACTCCACATTACGAAGACTATCTTGTCCTACAATATCAGCTGAGGCTTCAGTTTTTCAAATACTCCATGTGGTGAAGCTAAAACATGCATCTGCAATCCTTCCTAATTTAACTACTTTGTGACTGTCGGTTTCCTCCGACACTGCTTCAGTTTCACATTCCTTGTTCTGAAGTACCTTTCTATCTGCATGTAATGTGGTAACCATTACACAATCACGTCAATATCCTCAAAGGATGCCAGACAACCCTGTAGGCCATTTCCATTGTGGATTCAATTCAGGACATACAGTGGATATACTCTCTTCATACAGCAATTGGCACCCAAGGATATGACCAACATATACCTTACGAATGACGCCCAATGCCAGGACCTTTGTACTCCTTCGTAATGACATCTATGGACACTCCTTCTGTAATCATAAGACTGACAAAGCTCTATGCTATTTTGGGTGAAAATGCAAGACTAAACGATTCTCCATACACCCCAAAATGGCAATCTAGTGACATTTACTGTACCTTCTGGGCATTACACTCAAGGACGTCCTCTCACCCTTGGCATTACAGATATAGCCTCATCATTATTAAACTACAGAAACATTTAGGGACCATTCTCTGTAACTGTACAAGTGGTGCACAGGGACATGTACTCCTATACACCTGAAGCATAATAGTCAGAGACATACTCTCAGTAAATTAAATAACTACGGAGTACTCCCTGTACAGTCTAAGAATTTCACCCTTGGGTACGTCCCCAATTTAGTGACATATGGACATTCTCTGGTCACCAAGACACCATCAATGAATAGGCTTGCTGTAGATCCAAAGTTTGAAAACAAGCCCCAATTGACATGTCCTCTGTATAATAACACACGATACAGGGAAAGCTCATAAATACAGCGAGGTGACCAAGGATAAAAAAAACATCTGCACTCCCTCATATATCATGCCCTTATATTCAGTGGACTTGCCTTTTGTATATCCATTATGTGACATTTCCAATAGATTTTTGTTTAATCAATAAGAGACTCCTTAGTAAGCATGCTCTATAACCCTAGTCTGATAGCTAAATCATTCCTTTATATGCGCAAGTCTGAACACCAATGGACAAGCCCTCTACACACCAGACCTAGCATCAAGTCGATTAGCATTCTTTACACAACAGACCAACCTCTCGCTGGACATACACTGTGCAGGGCAAGTCAAAAACCTAGTGGACATAACTAGTATTCACCTCGTGATTATGGCACCTGAACATCCTAGGGAGCCACTGTTTGTGGAACCGCGTCCCAAGCCTTCTGCAAACAGTAGATCTCACACTTTGAGGCCACTTTAGATGGTTTCTGTACACTTTAGGCCTACCTAATCCCCAGTTGCCATCCCCAATACACAATGCACCCCTGATGCCCAGTTAACTGCCTAAATCTGGGACCTGGGAAGCAGAGCACATTTCCTTAGGAAGTACAGCTTTCTGGCTCACAGGAACATTAGGTTTACCTAAACCAAGGCACTTGGGTGCATCAGTTACTACACTTAGTTGGAACCATCAGCACTGTCAGAGGGTTCAGAACTCTAGTTTCATAAAATGGACTCTTACATTGATTCTGTAGTTCATGCAATCACTGTCCAGGAAATCAAAAAATAGCAATGCTAGTGAACAGCTGAGAAAGGCAAACGTGGAGTTCCATGTCGATGAAAGAATTCATGTGCATTGGTAGAGTGGTGTGTGTGGGTCCAAGCTAAAATTGAGATATGACAGACCCCTGAGAGAATTTTAACTGTGGCATTGCATGGAGCACCCAGTCAGGACTAATGTGTATTGGCAGAGCTGTGTGCTGATCTCAAAGAGCAGGGCTTCCACAAGACAAATTTCTTCTGTATCCGTAGAGCTGTGCATTGGTTTGAAAGGACTGAGGTGGACTGGCAGAGCTTTGTGTGAACCTTAGTAGTGGCACTGCAGAGCTGGAGATGTGTCGCAGGTCATCAGGCAGGGCTGTGTGCGCCACCTCTCTCCCCAAAGGAACAGCTGTAAATCCGAAATGAAGTGCTCTGGCAGAGCCTCCAGAGAATCATTTCCAAGAAATTGCACCCCCACCTCTATGGCTACTTGATGTGTGCTGAAGGGCAGCACAGGAAGATCAAACTACTATGGAGGGCTTCGTGCTCTAATGCTCACAAACCAGCATCCCTCACAGAGACACACTAAATTCTTACCACCATATAGAAGCAATTCACGTCATCTTGGTCTAAACAAGAAAATAACTTGCTATCTGTCTAATGGACAACTGTTAAAAGCTGCATGTCTTCCACCTTTGTCTTAAATGGAGAAGTAGAACTGAAAAGCTGGTGTTGCACCTCTGCATGTTATCATACCCAATACTGTCACTACTGGAAGAAGAATATCTCATCATGGGCATGATGGAGCAGCTCACTGTTTCCACGTGTGCATACATGCTTAAAACTATGCCTGCAGCAGGGCTCACATTTGGTTCTACATCTGCCTGGGACAACAGTACTATGATCTAAGTCTGCCTACTTGTCAGGAAACCAGTACATACATGCATCGATAAGTTAGTAAAGGCATCTGGGGTGCACGTTAAACAAAGCCTAGGAGAGCACCGAAATTACATCGCTAGTTTTTTTCGCGAGTGAAAAGGCTCTACTTTTAACAAAAAAAGACGAAGAAACATTGCCACTGTAGCAACATAAGCCATATTATTAAACTTTTCTCCATAAGGGGTTTTAGAAGCTAGTGAGGGACAGTGATGTGCAGTCACATTTTGTGCATTTTCTTGACTAAGGCCCCATATTGGACATTGCATGAACTACTGTCCGTTGTGAGTGCAAGGTGTGACAAGAAGCAGAAATTGGTTAATGTTTGGCTGAACTTATAAAAATGTTACTTACCTGTAACTGCAGTTCTTGCACATTGGTATCTTTCATAGAGTTGCACGCTTGATTATTCAACATTGTTAGAGGGAAGTTCTGATAGTTCTCAAAGTAACAGTACACACTATCAACATGCCCACAGGCAAAGAAGTGTTTATACAGTAGCACATTCACCTCACTGAAAAGGGTCCAAACCACAACCAATGAAGTGAACGTGAGTAACGCTCAACTCCTCCTAAAAGCCACCACACTTCAAATTTCAAAGTGCTTATAAGTAAGAATTGAGTGCAAATGGTGAGCCTCAGCAACTGGGTGGAGGCTAACAAAAACAGGAAAGAATGAACATGGTAAGCCCCAGCAAAGTGAGGAGGGAGAGGCTCATAATCTATGAAAGGTACCAATGCTGCAGAACTGTAGGTACAGATAGTAACATATCTCCTTCAATAGTGGCTCGCTCAGATTTATATGCTGTAATCAGAACACTGAGCAGTAGGTTACAAAAGAAGAAATCCGTGATAGTGGGTATATAGGCTCATCTTACTGAAATGCTCTATGATGAATCACCAGGCCCACTGCTGATTCTCTCTGCCATCTTTAGCCAGGCAGTGATGGTTCATGAAGGTGTGCCGACTTCCCCATGTCGCTGTCATGCAAAGGTCTGATAAATACACTTCAGCGTATAGTGCAACTGGGGCAGAAACGCTCCTAATAGAATTTCCCTAGACTCTTCCTTTGACATGATGGATGGCTTTGACATGGCAAAGGTAATGAATGCAGAAATCAATCTAGCCATACCCTGCTTTGGTACAGGTGTCCCTCCTCTAGATAACAAAAAGAGGCATAAAAACTGTCCCTTGGTAATAAATGCCAGGATTAATGTTTAGGTCTGCAGTTCAAGAAAAAGCTCAAGAGTGCCAATTCTATCTGCTCAGGTGCCACACTGTCAATTTGTGTGATAATGCGTTGTGATGTACTATCTGCACCACCTGCTTGGATGGAAGACCTAGGCAGCTGTGAAAAGTTAAGTACTGACCTTCCAATGGCTAAAATATATAAGTGAAACAGTAATGTCTGGACCTTGCTAGTGCCATCAAGATCGCCATGCACAGCTCTTTTTTGAATTTGTTGAGCACCACGGAGAAGAGAGGAAATGAAGGAAGAGTGTACCCAAATGTCCCAAACCAGTTAATTAAAAATGCATGGCTCTCCTCTTCTCAGGCTGCCAACGTCTGATTATGAAGACTCACCATGTTTTTTTTGGTCTTTGGCTGCGAAGAGACCCGTCTTGTTCCCCACTGGTGGAATTCTATTCTATTCTATTCATGGGGATTTGTTAAGTGCATGGCTACCCAGAAGGGCTTCCCAGCGCTATCACAATCAAGTATCATGCAGATAGGATAGTAGTTAGAAAATGGTTGTTTTTAGCAATTTCCTGAATGCTAGTTCTGATTTGGTTTGCCTCAGGTTTTGTGGGTGTGTGTTTCAGAGTTTTGGTACTAGGAAAGCGAAGGACCTTCCACCACTCCTGGTCCTCAATATCCTAGGGACGGCAAACAGTTGCTGGGTGTTAGAACGCAGCGTTCTTGTGGGATTGTAAGGGGGAAACTAGATTTTGAATCAGTTTAGGACTCCTTTTATGCATCACTCTATGAGCCACACGGTAGCTTAAAGTGTATCCTTTTGAGCACTGGCAACCAATGAAGGCTTGCCAGGGCTGTGGTGGCAGAGTGCCGTTTGGGGATGCTGTGGAGTTTTGAAGACTTGAAGTCTTTTTATAACGGACTTTGGGATGCCCAGGTACAAGGAATTTCCATAATCAAGTCTGGAGATGACCTAACCTTGTACTACTATCCTGCGCGATGGCTTTGGTAACCATCTGAGCAGTTTTCTCGAAGTCCTTAGCATGCCTAAGCAAGTTGCTGCCAGCTTTTTGGCTTGTGTTGCCACTGTCGTCTTATCGTTGAGTAATAAATCTAGGGTTTGGACTTCTGCTTTCGGTATAGGTTGACTACCAAGAGACTCAGGTCAGTTCAGATCCTTCCAGGGGTTGTTTCCCACCATCACCTCAGTTTTCTCCCTGTTAAGTTTAAGGTTGCTTGCCACTATCCACTCTACAACATGCTGACAGGCATTGGGGGGGGGTCGAGGTTTTATCTGTTTGGTAAGAGAGGGAGATGATAATCGGAGGACCCATGGCAGTTTATGATTTCTGCCATTGAGATGGGCAACAGATTAAACTATGTTGGGCTCCGTGAGGAACCCCGAGGGACCCCACAGTTAAGAAAGTAGGTGCTTGAAGGTATGAAATTCCCACAGACTTTGGAAGGTTCTATTATGTAGGAAGGAGGTTAGCCACAAGTGCAGATCTGGATTTTTCGATTTCCTGTAGAGCTGGCTGGAGTGGAGATGCTATTTGTAGAAGTCACGTCTGGCTCTGCTGAGGCCATTAAACTATTTGCTGATCTCTACTAGTAGATGTTAAATGTTCCACTAACAGTTAATCTTACGTGCAATGATCCATTACAAGAGTTCATGAGACTTCACCATGTTGTGCTATCCTATGCCCCCCCTCTCCCCACATATTTGTTGACATAGAACACCAGAGTGGTATATTTCTTTCTAATTAGTGTAAAGGAATTGAGATTCTTAGTAAAAACGCCTGGAACTACAGCCATATCACTTTTAGCTCCAAGATGATGTGCAGCGTCCTGTCAAGGGACCACAGGAGCATAATTCCTGCAAATGAGCCCCCAAACCCTATCCATCCATCGATACACCAGTGTCATGATGAACTTTGGAGACGGTTCCTTCAAAAATACACCTCAGAAATATTGCTACTATCCTGCCAAAATAGTCGAGCTTTCTTCGAGGTGTGGTAGAGTGCGGTGTCTTCTTGTGACTTATAGCTTGTAAACACTGCATGTCTTGGTTTTCTTGGTTAAGATGTTTGTGCAAGCATTAAAAAGGGACCTGAGGAATGCAGGGTGACATGATCCTCAGCAGACGCTTCTATTTACGCATCATGTAGGAGATAATCATTTGAAAGTCTTAGACTATCATGAGCGGTTTTGAAACTCGTTCCTGAAAAGGTAATGCCTACACTGCAGATATAGAGGATGACCCCAGGAACTGCAGATGTGTGGTCAGAGAGGACTTTTCTTGCCTGTTCATTGTATTTCTCTTTGATGAGCAAGGTGTATGAATAAAGAAACATCTCTTGCCCCCGTTTCATTAGACAAGCTGCACCACTGCCAGACACTTTGTGAAGATCCTTGGGGCTGATTTGAGGCCAAAGGGAAGAACTATGAACTGGTACTGTTGAACTGCCACTGCAAATCTATCTTCAGTACATGGGGTAGATATGAACATTAAAATAAAAGGCTTGAATTACTAGAGAGGATAAAAATATGCCCTGCTGCAGAAGTTGTAAACTTTTTTGTAGAGTAAGATTATCAAAGGATTCGTTTTTTTAGGAAGATGTTAACACAGGTATAGAATAAGGTGCCATCATTCTGACTTATTTTTCACCAATCATAAATAGGAATAGAGCCACTTGCTCTGCACGCATCTGTGTACTATTTCAATTGCCCCTTTGAGTAACACGGCCTTGATCTCTTGCTGGGGATTTTGCCAGGTCCTTTTGGGTCTCCTTGGCTGGAGGGACATGTGGCAGTCTCAGTATAAACTCTAGAGTGTAGCCGAAATGAATTTGGTCTAGGACACAACTATCTGTATATATCTCCTACCAAATGGAACATTTTCTGGCCTATTGGCTCCCAATAGACTGGAGCACTGGAAAAGGAAATGGGCAGCCAGTTAGGCATTCTTGGTGTGTTCTTGTGCTTTCTTCTGGGAAGTGCAATTTACATTGACTGTAGTCTAGAGTAGGATAAAGACTATTGATATCTGTAGCAGTTGTTTGGAGGATACGGTTGGCTGCAAGACTGTTGATACTGGTATCCCCCTATGAATGTCTGTGTGCTCCACTCTCTGGAAGCAAAAGGTTGTGGTCTGGAAAATTGAATGACTCCCAATGTCCTGGCGCACTCAATCAGTCTATTCTGCACCTTTGTTGTGAAAGAGGTGCTCCAAAGTCATCCTTGGGGTCAACATAGCTACACCCATAGATGAATCAATGATCATTCACAATTCTTATTCACCCTATGGAATAACGACTCTTGCCTCAATTTCCACTGTCCTAGGATAGCATGTTGACACAGGTTGCCAATCACAGTCACCTAAAATGCCCTATCGGATGCCTGCTTTAATGGAGATTGCAGCCATATTTTGCTTATGTTCTTCCCTAATGTGTCTCTTACGATCCTTTCACTTTGACAGATCAATACAAGGTGAAGATGGATTCCATGAGTAGAATTGAGCCACCATCGACATTACAGAGGTGGTTTCAAAAGTATCTATCTTGTCAAACAGGCCAGAACATTGTCCATTGTTTTATACTTTTTTTCTGCTGTGGGAGAATGTTTAAAACGTGGGTGGGGCTTGCATAAGCTTCCTACCCCTCCTCCCAGAAGTGGGACAAAATAAAATTAATGGCTTTTATCGTCTTTCTTGGTTGATCCATGAGGTTGTGAAGAAAATAGTCCCTTTCTTAGGATTCTGCAGAAAGGGTGAGTCTTGGATTCCAATTCAACCACGGTATGGAACCAGCCTACACAATTGGGAAGCAAACTGTAAGGCAGTAATATTTTTGTACCTTCCATTAGTGCTATGCCGTCTGCCATTCATCCTCCAGTGTCTCTGGGATTTCACAGTTTCTGTGTTCCTCTTTGGCTCTTCCACAGTATTCGTTCTGCCTAAACGTTCCCTTGAGGGGAACTTTGTCTTTGTTGGAAATTAGAGGCTGTGGAGGGGGCAGAGGGTGTCGTGATTGGGACGTATACAGGAACCATGCACTGAGGTGATGAAATCCTCTGGGACGTGAACCATTGGCTGTTTCTACTTGTGTGCACGCTCTCATAATTTGAATATTCTTGCTGTCTGTGTGTGGGTAGTAATGCCAGTGAAAATAGTCTTCCTTCACCATCGAAAGGTGGCGAGAGCCCCTGATTTCATCAGCCTACAATCCCTGTATGTTATTAGGCTAATCATCATCGTCTTCAGAGAGAAAAAGTGCCTAACGGTAACCAGGGCTATAAGCAGCATCATATTCTGTAGTGCCCTCCGAGTCACCAGCAACAACTTCTTCCACGCCAAATATCTGGATAGGTGGTTTTAAGGCCACCTTGCTAGGTGACGTGAGCTACTAAAACTGCTAAGGTGACCCCTAAAGTGGTGCTAAATGTGGTAGATGCCATAAGTTGGTTTTATAGTCTGATGGTGTATTTTGGAAGGTTATCATATGTAGCGAGGTTGACAGCAGAATCACTGACAATGTGGCTGGTGAAGGTTAGATAACCGACTATGCTGGAGGTAGAATTACAATCATTGACGGAGCAGCCTCCAAAGGGGCCAGAAAAGAAAGCCAGAGAGACAGTTATAGATGGAGAGGTTGCTAACAGAGGAAATATAGATTAGGATATAGGAGTCAATGAAACCTTCAATGAAGAGGATGTAGTTAATAGAATTTACAATGATGCCACAGATGAAGATGTTAAGTAGGTCTCAACTGTCGAGGACGCGAGTTTAAACTTGAAAGTGGAAGCCAACATTGTCAACCTTGATTCGGCTGCCTCTCAGTCTGTTTGTAAGAAGAAGACTTGGAGGTCTTTTGGCCACCTTCTGGAGGTGAAACTTTATAAGAAGGCCCCAGTTCCTCAGTAAATGCAATTTTCTGGGACACAGCAGATTTAGAGAAAACCTATTTGTAACATCATATGTGCCTTTCTGGAGCATGCTGAAGCAGCAATTCTCACAGGTTCTTCCACTGGAGAGTGGTATCCTTTTCAGGGGGCAGCATATAAGGCACAGATTAGTTGCCCCTTCCTGACCTTAAGGGATTTTTAAAAGAGGGTATGAAAGACTTTACAGTCATTAACCTTGTGGCACGCATAGAGGACTATCCACAAAAAAATGTTTTGGGCCAAATGCAGCACAAGGCCTGAAACATGGCCGCCTTCTCTTAGGTATATACTTAGCCACTGAAATGAAGTTCACTGGCCCAAAGACCCTGAAACAACCCTCCAAGGAAGAGGGCTGTAGGAGCACAGTGTCCCAAAGCAGATAATTTAAGCAAGTTGCATAGAAAAATAGAACTTATCTGAAGAACAGCAGGGCCCAGACAGACAGACAGACAGACAGACACACACACACACGAAATCAGAGCTATAGTAGCCTGCTGGAAGGAGTTGAATGCCCAGCAAATTCGCATTGTGTGCAATTTGGCCACTTTCAATAAAGCATTGTTAGCCTGTGGGAATGTTCAAAAGGGCTATGTGTATGCTTAATTCTTCTGTCTCCCTGCCTGATGATAGAGAGTGCTTAAAGCATGTGATCTATGAGAGATCCAATGCTGAAGAATGTAATGTTTAAATAATGGAGAAGGAGAAATTAAATCTTCGGTTTCCTTTAGGTGAGAATGCTATAGGATTTTCTTTCATGAATTAACTGAGTCGCTGCTTCATTGAGGGTGGGGTTAGAATTTTTGACTTCCATCCCACCACATCTTTGGGACAAACCAAGGATATGGTTGATGGTGTAGTGATAAGTAACCACCTTCGAGGCTGACAGTTAGGTTTGTTGAAATACTGATAATATTAAAAAACAAGTTACTTACCTTCGGTCACACTTTTGCTATTGGATACTCTAACTACAGATTCCTCATCTTGTGAATATTCCTGGGAGCCACATTGGATCTGGAAAACTCAAGAAGCAGTGCTCCTGCATGGTGGTAGGTGGAATCGTGCAGATCCGCATCAACTCCATTCTGCTCCAGAAGTGCAGAGAGGCATATAAGCACCACTCATTAGCACTGACATCCGTTTCTTTTGATTAGCCTGTTCAAGCTGTCAGATACGGAGTCCATCAGCGAACTGGAAGAACCTGTGTGCAGATTTCTAAAACCGGGACCTTTTTTGTAGCAGTCATTCCATAGACCGGGGAGCTGTGAGGGCACTGAGGTATCTGCAATTACATATAGTATCCACCAGAAAGAGCGTTACCATAGATAAGCAACTTGTTCTTTTGAAAGACACTTAAAACCGCAGATTTCTCACATGGTGGGCCTGTGGAAAGATTCAAAGTCCTGCAAGACCGAACGAGCAAAATGCCAATCCCAGCAGACCAGTCAAGCGGTAGTGCTTACTGAATGTCTGCACTGATGCCCATGTAGCTGCTTGACAGACATCCAGGACAGGCACCCCATGTCAAGGCAGTGGTATCAGCCTTGGCCCTGGTGGAATGAGGCCTCACAGAATTTCCGGAGGTTGCTCCTTAGCAAATGCATAGCAGATCTTAATACAGAGGACCATCCATTAGGAAATTATGCATTTCTGCACCCCCTTGCCCTTCTTCAAACATGAGAAACCCACAGAGCTGATCATGCACTCGATGTTTCTTGGTATGAGCAATGTAAAACCTCAGTGTTCTTTAGGGGTCCAAGTGAAGGAGTCTCTCTTCCTCTTTCAAGGGTTGAGAAGGGCTAAAGAATGTCAGGTGATTGATGGCCCGTCTGACATGAAAAGGCGTGACCACTTTCGGTAGGAACTCTGCTAGAGTCTTTAACCCCAGTTTGTCTAGAAAAAAGGTGGTATAAGGAAGTTGGGCCGAGAGGGTCAGACGATCACTCACAGTGTGTGGATGTTATCGCAACCATAAAGACCATTTTGTAAGGTGATGAGGTGCAATAGACAGCTGTGCATTTGTTCAAAAGGGGTACACCATAGAAAGTAAGAACCATATTCAAGTCTCACTGTGGCATCGCAAAGGGCTTAGGGGGAAACATTTTCTAAACCTTTTTGGATGCGCATCACAACCTGTCATTTGAAAAAAGACTTAGAGTCTGGCAAATGTAAAAAGGCCAGAAAGACAGACAACGTTTAAAAGTGACCACATACTACAAGAATGCCGTCCTATCGCAGAGAGGAAGACCCTCTGGGGGACTTGTAATATGGATTAGGATTACCCTAGGGATGAGAATTAATGTCCACACTATAGACTCGCTTGATCTATTGGCAGTATACTTAGATACGAATACCGACAACAATGAGAAACTGCATTTCTTCAATGTCTATAATAGACCAATCAGGCAAAACCTTAATTCCAAGACCATTGATCTACCAAATAGTTCTTTGGACCTTGTAGACCCCAGTGACACTGCCATCGTATGTGGGGACTTTAATTGTGCCTACGAACCATTAAATGGCCTTGAAAGTCTAACAGAGCCAGAGGACATGGCCAGGGGGTTACCCCACCTAGTGGCCAGACCATCGAAACCATGTACTAATGCCGCTATATAGATAATGCAGCTTACCACTGATCATCATCTAAGGGCATGCAACGGAAGGGTCACTAACAATGGGGACGACAATTCATCTCTAAACACATTCAAACGAGGTAGCTCGCAGTCAAGAATAGATTATATCATGCACAGCATACATAGCTGGAATAGGATTGAGAGCTTTATAATAGACGCGAGAGAGGATAGCGATCATCTTCCACTTTGCCTAGAAATAACGGGCTATAAAGGACGGGACATTCTATCGGCCACTTGCCCATTAAGAATACAGCCTGTAATAGGGAACAACCGCAGAGTCATCAAATGGCCTCGTTTTAAGGAAAATATAGAATTGATGACTAGTATCTATTAAGTATTTATAGAGTTAGTCGGCCCTCACATAGAGACGTGTGGAACGTTAACAATGCACAACTGCCTAGTCGCAAAATTAGAGCCCCTCCTTACTAAAGACACAAGAAAGAAACTGAAGCCTGGCTGCAAGGTGAACACAAAAATAAAGCCCTGGTATACATCAGACTGCAGGAAAGCCAAGAAATGTTTACTCGAGAACCTACATCAAGGAAGTGCAGACTCAATAAGGAAGGCGAGGGACAGCTACAGGAAGACATTGGCTGCCGCAAGGAAGAATTGGGAGGAGAATAGCGGTCTGGACCTCCTCTGTGCAGCAAAAACTAATGATATGGCAGAGTTTTGGAGAATAGTTGCCTGTGGGGGGGAGGGGAGGGGGATAGTGTAGCACTAACAGAGCATCATTTGAATCCGGCAGCTTGGACCGATCATTTTACCAATTTGTATTCGAGCTTTCAGTCCATTTCTGTCAAACACTGTGAGCCTGCTAGCAATGAAAGAGATACAGAGGTGATCACCTTCACGCTAGAAGAAATCGAACGTGCAATAGATTCCATCAAGCAGGGAAAGGCCCCGGGACTAGACAGACTCCCCAGAGACCTGTTCAAGCACGATAAGAACGTCTGGGTCCCGTATGTGAATCTAATTAGCAATACTGTAGCAGCAGGTGCACCCGTACCGGCAACATGGAAAGGGGCGGAAATTGTTCCAATACATAAAAAAGGTAGCACGCAGAAACCAGAGAATTATAGGCCAATTAGCCTAATAGATGTGCTCCAAAAAATCTATGCCAGGCAATTACTGAATAGACTTAATGAATGGATAGAGGCAAACAGCATAATGTCCCCATACCAGGCGGGGTTTAGAGCCCGCACAAGCACGGTGGATCAAGTCTTCAGACTCTTATGCATCATCTGGAAGTACACTAAGGTAAAAGGGGGCCATATTTATGTAGCATTTGTAGACCTAAGGGCGGCCTTCAATCTCGTGCACAGATGTTTATTGTGGGACTCATTAAAAAAAAAACAAGATTTACCTGTACCTCTGTTAGCACAGATAATGAGATTACATCATGATAATTATGCAAGAGTCCGTTGGGGCATGAACGGGGAGCTAACGGAACCGATCCCAATAGAAAGAGGAGTGAGACAGGGATGCGTACTTGCCCCCACCCTGTTCTCGCTCTACATTAATGATGTGGTCAGTCATTTACAAAAAACGACCCCCTAAGCTAAGTGGGAACCTGGTTCCGGCGTTACTATTTGCAGACGATACCATTCTGATTTCACAGACACCCAGGGGCATGAAAAATTTATTGAATGATTTTAACAGGTACTGCAGCTTAAAAGGTTTAGAAATAAATACTGGCAAAACTAAGTACATGGCAATAAATCCCCACAAAGGGTGCAGGTATGATTTTAAGCTGAATAATCTAAATCCAGAAAACGTCCCAAACTTTTCCTAATTGGGTATACCGCTCGACTCAAAGCGGTCATGGAAGCCGCAGGTAAACAATTCATTACTACGGCTTACTCAGGGGGCAGGGGTCGTTCTTAAAAAATACAGCTCATCAACAAGCAAACCGTTAACACCAGCCCTCGAATTGTACAAATGCAAGGCGCAAGCAGCAGCATTGTATGGATCGGAACTTTGGGGCATCAGTGACACTACACAGCTAATAAATGGGGAAAACAGGTTTGTGAGGAGATTAATGGGGCTACTATCATCAACGCCACTTATCCCAATGTTCCATGACTTAAATGTGAAGCGCATAGGACAAATTGCAATTTTAAGACCATTGCTTTACTGGGTACGCTTGTGGTCAACACCAGAGCTAGCGGGATATAGAGAAGGTGTAAGAGAACTTATAGCCATTGATAGCTGCCTTACTTTCCCCTGGCTGAGATTTGTCAAGAAATGGTTCATGGAATTGGGTCTTAGTTCATACTGGCTCGAGCCACACAATTTAACATCAAGTTGCAAAAATGTATTGAAAAGAACTTACTGGTTGCACACCTTGAATGCACTCCGCTGTGACCCAACCCAGGGAAGGCTAACAGCCCAATTTCTCAACATAAAACCTAACCCGATTTTTGAAGAATTTCTTGACAACGTACAACCACACTTAGCGATAATTCTGTATCTAAAATTAAGATATGGCATCTTGCAGATCAGAAGCTACACATCAAATTGGGGAACAAAGGGAGACCTCACTTGCACCTTATGCACTGCATGCACTTTAATACCCAAGAACAAAGCACGCAGAGAGGGTAGAGGCAAGAGCCCGCACCTGTTACTTCAAATGGCTAGCTAGTTTGGCGATGGTGCTTGGAAACCAGAAAGTGCACCCCTCTACACTTTCTATTGGGGTAATTCCCCAAAAAAACAAGCACAAAGAGAGTGGAATCAGCACACATCAAATTTAAATATTGTTTAAAGTTCAAATGATATCAATTGTCCATGATGACTTGAAGAAATTGCCAGGTCCAGATTTTTCTTTGTAATCAAAAATATTTTCTTTATTGATAAATAGGTTCAGTCATTAAAATCCAATATTCACACATTTCATTTAGCCAACGCGTTTCGTCTCGAGAGAGATTTCTTCAGGGCTCAAAATAGTATAGATGTATTATATCCAAAATCCAATAATAATGAAAAGACTCATAGGATCAAGTTTCACAATGATAATCTCAGATCGATGATGATAAAGTTATCATCATTAAGCGGCAGGGTGGCCAGCAACAATCGTCTCAGCATGTGTTTTGTAGAATGTGCACATTTTTCAAGTCATCATGGACAATTGATATCATTTGAACTTTAAACAATATTTAAATTTGATGTGTGCTGATTCCACTCTCTTTGCACTTTAATACCTATTGAAAACACAGCGCATATCCCATTCTTCTGCACAGCATACATCCGGGGAAGGAGGAAATGGATACGCCCGCTTTGCAGTAATCTGGGATGTAGGAAGCACCAAGATGCACTGAGGGTTCTGACGGGTAGCACCGCACCGCACGTAATATTTGCTCTATCCCAATATTTGTTTACAGTTGGGATCATAAGAAATAAAATGGGACTGAAACTGATGTTCCATCGAACAATGCGTTTTACTGGGAAATCACTATGAACCATATGAAACCAATTGTGATTTTAATTGTATTATATAGAGTTTGAGTTGATTTTAAGTATGTATACAACGTTGGGACGTACCAAAATATTTAGTGATGAGCCTATATGGTTTAACTTGTAGATGATGATTTTTAACTAGAATATTATACTTAATTCTACATGAATTTCACTTTATATCAAACAAATGTCTAAACATGTGTACAGTACTGTTGTGTAAAGGTAACTGGAAAAATTGTTTGGCTGTTCATGTGAAGCTTTTATGGCCCCTTGGCCGAAATAAAGTTTAAATATAAATAAAGTGACCACAGCAAATCCTTTGTGGCCAAAGACAAAAACAAACAACAATACATCTGACAGTTTGGTCTGTAATGGGTCCATATGGCAGGTACCGCACCCAAGCCACAACTTATCCAACAGTCCAGCATACACAGATTTCGTTGGAAGGGTGCTTGGTTCTAAGGATAAAATCAACGACTTCAGGAGGGAGCTCAAATTAGATAAATTTTTGCCTCTTAAGCTCCACGCATGCAAGTGCAGGTCGGGGTGTAAGACCCTGCCCTCGGGTGGCGACAGAAGATCCTTCTAAAGTGGTAGCCAGATAGGAGGACAGATGTTTAAGCCCAGCATTTCAGCGTATAACACTCTCATGGCCCAAACCGGAGTCACTAGGATGACTTGGGCCCAGTAGTTCTTCATCTTAACAACTCAGGGCAGCAGGTAGTGTTGTAAAGGATTCCCATGCTCTACTCCATGCGGAATGCATTGTAGGGAAATCATCCTTGGGAAGTTCAGCGCGCATAAATGTGGACATTACACATTTTCACTGGTGGTTGCAAGATTGCGACAGGGTTCTCCCAATTGTTGGAATATGCCCTGCGCCACCTTCAGGTGTAACTGCCATTTGTGATCATGGAGGCGCCATCGTCTGAGTTTGTCTGCATCCTGACCTTCTTGAATGGTTCGGGCTAAAGAAGCATGCAAGCCGTCAGGGACCATAGGTAAAATCTCACCCACCATGTCCCAAAGTGTGTGGGTGTAGTTTCCAAGCAAACAGCTCAATGACCAAGACAAGGCTGGCCTAGGAGAACACTTGCTTCCCAAATGTACCACATTGCGACTCCCTGTTGGAAGCAGTGGTCAGTTCACCCTGCTGGTGGACACCTGCACCACCAAGCTTTCAGGGGACGGGTACTGAGTCATGCAATCCGGTTGGCCTGGAGCAGGACTATGGCAACCGATGACTTGACAGTTTACTGGGGGGCCAGAGCTTGGTTTAACCCATGAGCCCAAAAGCATGTCAGTGAGGGCCTCATTGAAAGGCAAAAGAGGTTCTGTTGGTGCCTTGCCAGGCTGCAGGAACTCAATCAGTGCATTTGATTTTACCTCCTTAGTAGGGAGTTGAAGGTCAAGGACCTGACTTCAGCGTGCATGGGTGGCAATTATGAGATTCTGTTCGTCACTTGCAGAGTGGAACGGAGTCAACAGGGAGTCACACAATGCCATGTACCAGCATACAGGACCAATATTTATTGGAGTTTTCTGGACCCAGTCTGGCGCCTAGGGATATTCAACAAGGTGAGAAATCTGTAGTTACAAGTATCCATCAGAAAATACTATTCTCTGTCAGAGGAACAGACGAGCAAAAAAGACGAACAGACAGCTCTATGCACAAATAGAAGAACGAATGCTGCCCCATCGACAAAAATGAAGTAAGCAGGAAACTCATACACGCCTTTCCTAAGAGACAAACATGCGCTGTGAAAGCTAAAGCAATAAATACAAAGCAGCATAGCACTGATCATTACTCAGTTCTGAATGACCAGCAGGAGAAGGCTATCATTTGTGACTGTGCCTACTACCGCAGAAAATATTTCCTACAGTCAAAGCAACATCGTGGAGAACAGATAGGGGTAAATCCCCAGGAAGGATCTTTTTGAGAATTATGCTGAAGATGGCAAACTTCAGAAAGGCATATTACTTCACATTATGTCAGCACATCACAGCATCGGATCCCACATTGCTACTTAACATAAGCAGTTCAGGCTAGAATTTCCTTATGCCCAGCGTGCGCCTCAATTTTACCTTGCTTTTTAAGCCAGTGAAATTTGAGGTCTGTTAAACAGGCTTCTGATATCAAATGGTCTTTTAAAATGAGTTCTCCTCCAGTGCAGCTCCTTTAAACATGGGACTGACCTGACAACTGTAACATCACTAGGCATATAACAGCAAGGTGAATGCTTGGATTTATCTGTGGACTCTTTCCCTCAATCTGTCAGATTTAGTACAATGGGGCTACAGGGGCAGTATAGCAAAGCAAAAAAATACCACACTTATTTACTCACTCCTGCATCCCCAATAGACATTGATGATGTCTGCTTAGGTTTTGAGAACTACTGTGACATCATGCATCGGATTGCCCCTTTAAAACTTTGCTGAAACGGTCTAGCAAAAAAAAAAAAAAAAACACCCGCTAATTTATCCATTTTTTGCTTTCTGGATGTCGTTCTATCTTTAATGCCTTAATTAGTTATTTCTGTTTGTTTACAGATAATCAGTTGTTCCTGCAAATACCTCAATTTCAATCTTTCCACCTCTATGTGCAGCACTGTTCCTGGGCTTCTTTTGTTTGCCTTAACTGATGTGAAGTGTATCAAAACAGCCATCCATAAGAGAGATATACTACCTACAATCTGGCAGAACCAGGCCAGAGTTTATCACATCACAGTATGAAAATCCACGTTGCCATCTGCCTGGTTTAACAGGTTGTGAGATTAAAGAAAGTCTGCATTTGTGGGGGTATCTATCAATCAGTCCATCTCCCTTGAGGAGGTGGAAAGTGTGCGTTTGGGTGTCTTTCTGCATGTGAGCAGCCAACTACCTGTCAGGCGTTCAAGATAGGTAAGCAAGAAGGGTTTGATGTATATTCAAATAGCTCATTGATGGCAGGACTGCAGGGCATACTCCAATCTTCATGAAGACGTTCAAGCAAGAAATGACCCCAGAAACTCACTGCCACATTGTCATTTCAGGACTATTAATTTAGCAAAATTACTGGTTGCATACCTCTTCAGAGCCAGGACAGAAGCACTCACAACTAACGAGCTTCACTCAATGTCAACATTTGTTGTTAGGGACGCATATCTCAAAGCCAACACTGCCTCAAGTTACATTGCTCTTTGTGGGAGGCTCTACACTCCGAATAATAGTTAACTAATGTCCAAGCAGTGCTTTTTGTTATTTTTCATTCTGAGCTATACTATCAGGATGGTGTAAAGGCACATCGAATGACACCTGAACAGGTATTAATGGAAGCAAAACTGATCTGGTTTCCCCCAAGCCGCAATTATTAGTTAGCTGACAGTGTTCCTCGTATATGAGCTACTACCCGTTGCAATGTTCAGTATGATGTAATGAAGAGTGTAGAAGAAGAGAAAATTAGGTTTCAAAACAGACTTTTCTCCAGCCCGACAGTAGAGACTAATGCACCTATGTCACAGTACTGTCTGTGCATATTAACACAGTTCCACACAGCTGTACGAGTCCAGCGGATATTCTCACAGTCAACAACAACCAGCTAAGTCTATTTCAGGGTGTGCATAACAGCATGTTGGTGCCAGATGAAGTATCGTGATAAGCATTCTATCACATACTTCCACCATATCTCTGCTCCTACTCCTCATACGTTGGAAATAGTCAATTGCCTGAAACAGTGAAGTGTCAGGGCCTCCATCCAGGCGAAGTCGGCCAATATTTCCACTGCTTTGCTCTTACACACCAGGCCAGCAATTGTGGCGGGCTCGACCAACGTTAAATGTGTGCTGCTGAAGGAGTGGAGAAGGCATGCATAGCCAGAGCACTGACTGCCCCAACCAATATCCTATTGACAGCATTCTCCTCCGTGACTGTCGCGTGTACACACCGCTGGGGGAATCTGCCTTCTCCCCTCCAGCGCTCACTCCTGCTCTGATCCGGGATGTGATCACAGCACAGGAAGGTGCTTGGCTTTCAGTTACTACTGTGTGGTGATGGTGAATCAATCGCAGTACATTTTTAGGACTAAACCCCAGCACCTGGCATAGACCTGCATGGGTCAGGCCCAAGGAAACACCAGGAGTCTGTATCCGAGTCGTGTTTTGGATCCGCCTCAGTGTCTTCTCTTGTGCAATCAGTGCCAGCAGCAGTAGTGCGAGAGAGTTTGAAGAAAAACTCCAACTGTTAAAAGAAAAACTCAGAATAAGCTTGCAGTAACAATATAACAGGCAGCCTCCGCCAGCAGCATCTCAACACTCAATATTCCCTTTAATAACCTCAAAGCATTACACACCCCAGGGACAGGCAGTTTGTCATTGACCCAAATGTAAATTTGTCGCACAGTAAATCACCTCTCCCTCACAGGTCTCCTAACATGTTAGAGAATTTATATTTTCATTTCTAAACCCATATACCTGTAATTTCTAAATCTACAATTTGCCCAGCAGTTCTTACACTGGACTTCCACTGCAGTTGTCTGACTACTAACCTGTCGCTGTAACACCTGGATCACCTCTCCCTGCTTGATCACAGTTTGGGTCAGCTGTGAAGAGAAAAAGTGGTAAATGCACATAAGTAGTAAAGCTGCTTTATACGGTATTCAACAAGAACTTGCTTGAGGCTTTATTTTAAATATATAGCACATGGTAACTGAGGAAGAAGGTCCGTTACATGTATGGAATGGACGGGACCTTGCTACAGCTAGATTATCATGTTCTGGTTAAAGCTCTATAGCAGTTCTTCTAGGAGTCTGCTACTGGTACGAATGTTTCCGGTTGAAATAGGAAGGTCCCTCTCCCGATCAGAGTCCCAAACCAAAGCCCTATGGTGTAGGGAGTAGTCATTTATGGCTCACCTGCTTTGTTTCCAGAGAATCATGACTCAGCCTCTGTAGCTCAGCCGAGAGCCGTGTGTTCTCCTGCTGCAGCCTCTGCTGTTCAGCCAGACACTCTCTGACCTGACCCTGAAGCCGATCGACCTCTGCCCTCAAAGAGTTGCATGAGCACCCTAATGGGCTAGCGTTCGACAAGCATGCGGTCTCCGGTACAGTGAAGTACACCTGGGGATGAGAATAGTGTTATAGAACAGAGTTTTAAGAAGGTCAGTGGTTTCACTACAGCAGTGGTTCTTAACCTGTCGTCCAATCTACCCAGAAAACTGTAGCTGCTTAGAAAATTAAATAAGTCTATATAAAGAAACAAAAGTGAACATTTTTAAATGTTCTGTAATTGTGAAGGAATTTGAAACTGGAGGCTAGAAAGTACGTTGATGTCCTCAGATTGAATTGTGGGACAGGGCACGTGCATCAAACAAAATATAGTATGGCGAATAGGTTGCCATAATTGAGTTTAGAAAAGCTCCAACCTTCACATTCTAATTAAAACTGTTTAATAATTTTTGTGAAATAAATAAAATATTTAATCTGTGTATTGTTTTGTGGTTCAAACCATTAAAATCGCTTAGGCCTAGGTCCCCGGATTCAAATAATTATTCAGTGGGGTTCCCGGTATCCAGTAATGAGAAGTGAAAAGGTTAAGAACCACTGGACCTGGACTGAGGTATTTGCCCTGCAGGTACAGCCTAAACAAAGTTCAGCATGAGCATGGACAGGTCTCCAAGCAGCAGCCTAACAAATATCAGAGATGGGGAAAGGTCTCATCAAGACAGCAGGAACTGCTTTCCTCCTCGTGGATTGGGCCCCTATGCTTGCCATGTAAGGGCCTATTGGCTTTAAAATAACAGGTACAAATATAAGATACAATCAAAGTAGCTATGACCTGCTTAGAAGGAGTTAGACGTGTTCTAACAGCACTACAATTCACAAAGAGTTGCTCGACTTCAAGAATCTCTGGCCTTCAGGCTATTTAATAATACCCTCTTATCCGAGGACAAAGGATTCGAGAAAAAGTATCACATGAAATAGTCGCATTATTGTGAAAATCATATATCACCATTGGCAAAAATGGACGAGTTCTTAGCAATTCTTTATTCCAATGGAAAACCATGTACGGTTCATCAGTAAATATAACCTGAAGCTCACTCCTGGCAGACATAATAGCCACTAAAAATGCAACTTCCCAAGAATGATGTTGCAAGTCAGCATTGCTCAGGACCTTGCCTCTCTGCTTGTTCAAGTAGTGCATGGCAGTCATGTCTGTTGCAGCAGAAATGTGGTGACCTTGATTCCTGGCAGGAAGGATTTCAGAGCCAGTTGAACATCAACAAAATCCTTTGTTTACAGGAGATCACAACTCTTGTGCTGCAAGATCATTCATATGAGCACCCCAGGCCTCCAATAAGGCATCTGTCACTAGCGCCAGTGTCAAAGGGCGAAGAGAACTCCTGTAATGAGAGTCTTCCTCTTGTACAACAAACACAGGGACTAAAGGGCATGTGAAGTAAACTTGCATTTTGAGGTCTAGAATCAGATTAGATTGAGTCTCTGTACCAGAATAACAGGATCCACTCCCTGTTGTGGATTCTGAGGTGTTGGAAAACATGATGTTGTACCCATTCTGCACAATATCTAGCACCCATCTGTCCTTAAAACCCTACAAGCAGAGAGGTCGTTTGAAACGCTTGTGCTAAATGGTGGGGGCAGGAAAAGAGAATCATTGTTTACCAAAGCCTTTCCAGAGGCTATGGACCAGATCCTCTTCTCGGAGAGGACTTCTGCTTCTGAAAGGGCTGCAGTTGCTACTGTTTCTGTTCCTGGAGTTGACACTTCCAGAAACTAATGTGAACACATTGTGTACCCTTAAAAAAAAAGCCCTTAAACTGGAGCAGAAGAAACTTTTTTTTTTTCTTCAAACCCACCAGCTTTAAGGGCTCTGCTTCTGTTTTCATTTTTTGTATCTCCTCGTTGGTTAATGAAGCAAACAGAAAGAAAGCTCCAGCATTTCTTGCGGAGCATGCAATGTCAAAGATGTGAGCTTGAACAAGGATAAACATGCGATGGAGATACAATGCCAGATGTTAGCAGTCCCTAGGTCAGCCATATCCAGAGCAACTTCAAGTCGTCGGAGGTGACCATTCCTTCCTTGACTATTTCTTTGGGATCTTATACCTTCTCTAGCAGGAGAAACCACAAAAACTGGTTCTTAAGAATCCCAAATGAACCTATCATAATGGCTTGGAAGGTCAAAACTGGCCGTTCTGACAATGCATGCTGACATTGGACTAATCTTCTTAGCAAGAGAGTGCCATCTTCTGCTTTCTTTCTGTGGTGGCTTTAAAGAAGTAGAACCCTCTTCTACTGAATTCTTTCTTTGCTGCAGCCACCACCAGATAATCAGCCAGTACCACTTCTCTAACAACCCTCAGATCCAAATCCACAGGTCTGAACTTTTTCTCTAGCCACCTCTTCACAGGATGCACAGAGAAAGGATTTGTAAGGGTGTCGATAATCAGTTCTAACAGGCCTTTTAGCAAGGGACCCAATAGTCTGGCCTGAGGTTTCACTTGGATTGTTATAAACGTGGTCACCTCCGGAGTTACTGTCTGAATGTTGGACTTTCACAGCCCTGTTTGGCAGTTAATGAGATAAGGTCATCAATCAGAAACAACCTTTATGGTATGGATTGTGGTGATACAGGAGAAAGTTCACACCAAAGTGTGGAGTCATTGGAATCCATGAATGAATGCTGAGAAGAGATCCTGCACCTCCTAGGACCAAGGGCATTCAGATCTCTCATGCCCTTCTGTGTCGAGACCCTCAGAATTCAAATCACTTCAGCTTCAACAATATCTTTTCGACCAGGTAGAACAGAAGTCGGCTCTGCTGGCATCAGGAGTTTAGAAGGAGGATGACTTTAAATCCACAAAAAGGACTTGTTGGACATCATCCTCAGCTGATGGCATAGCAACCGCAGGTGTTGAGAGGCAATGGCATAGGCTGGCTAATCCTCTTCCGAGTGCATGACTTTGAAGGCAACCCCTCACCAGTAAAGGCAAGACAAATGATGGACGATATTGAACCCCCAACATCGAATGATGCGTCAACGTCGACTACGAGTACTCCGAACCTCTTGAAGTTGAGATGTGGGAATGCCTCAATTAAGAATGTTCAAAAGGGCTGCCAGAATATCAACAGGAAGCGCAGGATCCTTCAAGATGCTGCCCCCTCACTGAGTGACAAAGCAGCATCATGCATGGGGTAGGGGCGAACGAATAGAAATTTTACACCTTTCCTCCAAGGCAGACTTAAAAGCGGAAAGAGGTGATGTTCCACCAATCTCATCCTTCTTTGCCCTAAGGTGGGCATCCTCCCTCAGAGTACGACATCTTTATACAAATATCAGTCTTTAATGAAGAGGGAGTCCAGAAGAGCCACCATGCAGATGTTGTGGACATCTTTCTTCCACAATTCAGAAAAAGGGCTAAAACAATCATAAAAAGTTAAATGACCACTGAAACTCCTCCACTCCAAAAAACCTGGTATTTCCACCCAGAAATAGCTTTGTAGAAAGCTAATGTTTCAGGATTTTTCTCACAGAGCTGAAACAGACTGCCTGTCACCCTACTTAGCATGATGGGATAGTGCAGTTCTTAACAGCTTTTGAAGGAGTACTATCTTTTTCTCACTATGTGCAGTGTTTTATTAACATATTGAAAAGTTGTGTCCTGGGATCTCACACATAAGCAGATATATTATGAATGTCAGAAGGAATCTCAGGGTGAAGAACTGGTTGTCTTCAGAAGAATATTTACCAAATCCAGATACTTCACCGTGGATGGTTCCTCCCAATAGAATGATTCTCAGAAACTGAAGCATCATACACCAAATACTGGTCTTTTGTAGCCATTTTAGAAATATTCCTGGTATAGCAAAGAAGATGTGCAGACACAGACAGCTGCTATGCCCCCCCTCCTGGCAAAAATGCCACAGCCTACTGTACACCATTCAGGGGAGTTCTCTACAAAGATGATCATTCGTTGTGGTACCTTGATACCTTCCCTCTCAAGCAAGTTTTTCTGCAAAATTGTAACATGCCCTAAGCATTGATGGACTTGTTTATTTTAATCCATTCGACCGTCTGGCATACCTCCTGGAAAATTCATCTAAATACCTACTTTCCACTTCTTGGTGCTTGGACTCAAGCGTCTTTGTCCTGATGATGAACATAAGAATGATTTAGATAATGTTAAAAGTAAGAGACCTGGGCTAGCTAGGGCAATAACTGCGGTCAAGAAAGCAATATATATGAATGGACTCTGTTGCAGTGTGTTCCTTCACTTGAGTCCGCATTGGTCCTGCACTCCTATTCCTTGTATATATCCTTTTCACCATGTTAGTTTCACTGTGTGATCACTCTGGCACTGAGAGCCCTGGTTGTTCATATTAAATTTATTTAATTTAAAACAATTAAAAAATATTAATGTTTGCCACTTCATTTTTTGACTCATTTTCAAGTCTAACAGAGTCCCCTTTTCTTCTTTATTCCTTCGAAAAAAGGTAATAAGTCTGACCACCCACAAAGTCATTAGTATCTTCTCCATGGTGAACAGAACAAAATCCAGACACCAACCTAACAATCACAATAATATTAAATCGATGCACCCCACGTAAGATCTTATCAACTGTACCTCCCATCTCCTTCCCCATTGTTTTTAATCATCCTACTGTCAGTCTGATTACCGGGGAATCGCTGCTATAGCTTTCAGACACAGGAAGCGGTTCTGGATTTGTCGCCATCCCTTGCAGCTGATCGAAGGGAAGCGTGGTCTTCTCTGGCTCCGTAGATCCCAAGCTCAGTGGCGCTGAACTATCAGGCATTGGGATAAACTCTGCATTCTCCAACTCCTAAATATCAGAGGAAATATTTGAGAGCAAGATAATTGTTTCACTCCATTAACTGGTGCATCACTCACAATATTAAAGGCAAAATGCCTACAGCACCACAGGATTATAGAGAGGTCCAAACAGTAGAAATTATCCTTTCATAGTCAATTTCTTCCCTCAGAGTGCGAATGATCTTTAAAGTGCTATGTGTAGGGAAGAAACATATCCAGGGTAGCCCAATCTACTTCCATTCAGAGTCCTTTCGCCATTTCCTCCATACCTGCCTTTCGAGGCCACTAATGTTCCGGGTATTTAACTCAGTCGTTTCAGCCTTGACTTCACCTGGTCTTCCAGTGACATTCTGATAATTTCCTGTATTGCAAAGAGGCACTTACAGATGTGCAGTGAAAAGCATTTTTTTCATTATCCCATTATTAGAATATTTTTACCAATAGGTCACTTGTATTCATTTGAGTACCTTTGCTCTTTCTCTGGACAGTTAGCCGTTTTGTGCATCACACAGAAGCTCCCAAAAACCATTTTAGAAATATGACAAAAACCCTTTTCTGGGGACATTTTCTATCAGATTGCTTAAAAAATGATTACCCACAACTAGAGCGATTCTTCATGTCCTTGCACTTGTCTGTCTGTTTGAAAATGTCTGGGATGCAAGAGGTCTTTTTTTGTCAGCACCTCTTGCTTGACTATTGCTACATCTGATAAAGTTTTTCACTGGCATTCTTCCCATCTCCTAATAGTAGAATTTCAATGAGCCTATCTGTGATAGACTTGAAAACAGCCTAAGGTAGCAGCCTAAATAGTCAAGAATTAGCAAACGACTGCTCCAGAGTGTGTGCAGAAGACTGAACATAATCTAGTGAGAGAGATTGTTGAGAGGCTTTTGCAGTCATTTTGTCCGCATTTTTTCTGTTTTCTGCATTACTATTGCTGTGCTTTGCACATATGCCCGAGCTGTTCTCCAGCAAACTTGAGGCTTGAGTCAGTCACTTGATGTGCCGAATGGTTTCTGCAACAGTACACTTATCATTGCATACTGCTTACAGATGAAATCAGTGGTGGGGGTATATTTTTGTAGCCTCCTTTTGCAATGCACCTTCCCAGTCTTTTCTGCCCACGTATCTAGCTTTGCAAGTGAAGCTGCTCCTACGATCTTTTAAAAATGCTGTTTCCTTCCCTGCTAGTATTTAATGTTCATTTGAAATTACTTTTTTGCTTCCCTTTGACGAGACCTCTAGAGATTTACTACCTTTCGGAGCATGGAGCTGCACGCAATCAATTGAGGGAAGCCAGCCAAACTCAGCGTATCAAGTTTGCACTTTGGGGAACAAAATTATTGCAGATCCAGAGCATCTCCAGTAGAATGATGGCATGTCAGCCTAAGCAAAGGACAATGTCCTGCAAGCAGCCCCAACATCTTGCTGCAGTGTGCTCCACTGTCTTGAATTACTCCCCACTATGTCTTTCTTCACTTCCATTCAGTTATCTTACCAACCTCCGCCCAGTGCCCCCAACCTGAGCCCCACAATAGAATGCTCAACCAGTGGCTCCACAATAGCGGCAGATCTGGACTAGTGATGTTCCAGCAGCTTCTCATGTGTTGCATCTGAGATATTAGCGGGCGGTCCTTTGCCAGGGCACAATCATTGATCTAGGCTTGCTGTAAGCAATCAGAACAACTGAGATGCTTGTCACTGTGCATGACAGGATTTTCCACACCTATGTACAGTATCTATTGCACGCTGACATTTACTCTTCAGGATGCTTAACCCAGAAGAGACCCCACAGGCACTACATTGAGCCACATGCACCAGTCGAGGCTAGAAAAGTAGAGACTTTCTGGCATTCCCTGCCCAAATAATCTTAAACTGGGTGTCATATTCTCAGTCTCTTGGAATAATGAGGGTGTTTTCCTCAAATAAGAGCGGACAGGAGTGCAGAGCTCAGAAAGAGCACACCCGTTGGTCTTCATGTGTCCAGTTTGACCCCTCCCCAATAAAATATTCTCTGACTTATAAAATGCTTCCATTCACCATTTGGCTTTGTGATTTATATCATAGGCATTTTTGACTGCACCTCTTACACTCAAATCCATAGCACTACAATAATAACCCTCTCCCACAGACAACATATTTCCATCTCTTTGTAAGAATCCTTACCTCACGCAACCAGCTGGGACAAGAGCTTTCACTCATGCTGCTATCACCTCCATTACTGCGCATGTTCTCAGTGGAATTAAAACGGCCCATTCCGTGGTCAGCTTCCATGGTACCCCGGAAGCCTCCACTTGGATCACTCAACATTTCCTGCTCACTCTCGTCCTCTTCCCCTCCAACACTTCCATCTCTGGAAACCTGAGCAACTGGTGGAAAAAACAGGCAAAAGTGGGCTCAGTTGAAACAGTAACTTACTGTCTGTAAAGTTCTTTCTGTTGGATAGAGTAGAGTAGCTCTCCCAGGTTCCTCATAAGAACTCTTTTGTGGCACCCGGTCTAAATCCAGAAATTTCTTACAGCAATGTCCAGCCAGAGGTGGCACATGGGACTGCAAACAGGCATCTGCGCAGTGCCATAAAACACGTCATGGGTGCCGATTACATAATTTATGCCCACTTTACCCATTACCTTTTAGAGGCTGAGGACACAGAAGGCAGTGTCAAAATAAATATCAAAACAAAATTAATAACACAGGAAGCTAGCTGGGAGGGCAGTAGGTAACCTATGCAAGTCGTAGTATCCCTCAGTAAGAACCTCATCAAAGGAAAGCATCTTCTGACAGGCACTTGATCCCATAGACTTACACACCCATACAGCAAAACCTCTGACACACCCATTCATACACCCACACATTTCATACACCCACACATCACACACACAACCACTCACACACCCATACAGACTCTCATGCACCCAGTCACACATTCTAACAGCCACCCATATAGTCACCGATACATCCACTCAGAGACCCACAAAGGCACTCGCATATCCACTCACACAGCCACGTACACACCCATGCAACCACTAACACACCCACTCACACACCTCTACAGCCACTCACAGACACACACAGCCAATCACACACACCCACACACAACACAATCAGACACCCACTTACACACCCACACAACCATTCACACAGCCAGACTCACACAGCTACTTACACACCCACTCAACTACTCACACGCCTGTACAAACACTCACACACCCAGTCACACCCAGAAAACCACTTGCACACCCACTCAGATTCCCACACAGTAACTCACACACCCAGACCCAGACACTGCTCATGTGCCAATTTAGACACTCATACAGCCACTCACACACCCACTTACAGACCCAGAGAAGCTGTCGCACATCCACTCACAGACCCACACAGGCACTCACACACCTGCTTACACTCACACAACTACTCAGACACCCACCAAGCACCCAGCCAGTGAGACCCAAGAAACCCCTCACACACCCTCTGTCACCCATACAGCCACTCACACACCCAGCCAGAGACTCACACAAACACTAACACACTCAGACCCAGTTACACACTCACACAACTACTAAAACACCCACTCAAACACCCATACAGCAACCTAAAGACTTGCATACTCACACACCCACTCAGACCTACAAACCCACACAGCCACTCACAGACCCACACAGCCACTCACACGTGCCCAAACTCCAGCTCAAAAAATGCCGGGCTTTGGGGGAATAAGGTCCCAGGGGGCAAAATCAGCCTGGGGGGGCACATGTCCTGCTCGCCCTGAAATAGGTTGCCAGGAAAACCACTTACACACCCATACAGCCACTCACACATCACTCACAGACCCACACAGCCACTTACCCACTCCAACACCCACCCATCACACACTCACACAGCTACTTACACACCCACTCAGAGACCCAGAAAACCACTCGCACACCCAGTCACAAATCCATACAGCCACTCACACACACACACATTCATTCACACACTCACACACCCATACAGCCACTCATAGACCCACACTGTCCCTCACACATGTGCCCCCCCACAAAATGTGCTGGGCCCCGGTGATAAGGTCCCGGGGTCAAAATTGGCCTGGGGAGGGGGGCTGCATGTGCCACTCCCCCTGAAATATGTTGCTAGGCCCCAGGGATGTGGCCCCGGGGCCAAAAGCAGCCCAGAGAGGGGGACCCATGCCCCTCCGTTCGTGGCATCTAGTGCTGTAGATTCACATGCTGTGCATACTCCTGCCATATAGTTGGGCTTGGACATGTGCAACTTGTTTTTGTTAGAAGTCTTTTCGAGTCACAAGGTGTGGTGACTCCACATATTGTTGGCAATGCGCATGGGCACTTGCTCCATAGCCAGATTGTTTTTCCTGCCTCGAGGGTGAAGATGTAGCTGGAGCATAGAAATGCAGAATAGATGACCATGCAAAATAAGTACATAAGGATAACATTATCTGCAACTAACCACAGGGCGGCAGAGAGAAGGGTGGGCGCAGGTGAATCTACAGCTCTACATGCCACAAACAGATGCTCACAGGGTAACATTTTCCATTCGTGGCATGTGTAGCTGTAGATGCACATGCTCATGCTGTGCATAGACTGTAAAGCAGTCCTTCCCAAGCGGTGGCTCAGCCTGAGGATGTTGTATAGAAGACTAAAAAAAGTGTACGTAAGACAGCTTGGCCAACTCTAACTTGTTGCCTAGCCAGGACTTCCACACAGTAATGTTTAGTAAAAGTGTGAGGAGTGGGCCAAGTAGCTGCTTTACGGATGTCAGCTAGTGGTATGTTGACCTAAAAAAGCAATAGACGCCCCTTTCTTGCTCGTGAAATGGGGTCTTGGACGGACAGGTAGGGATCTTTTACCCTTAGCATAGCAAGTCTGGATGCAGTTGAGAAGCCAAGAGCAAAACCTTCTTTGGAAATAGCACGGCCTTTATGTGGTTTGGAGTAGGTCACAAAGTTTTATGAAAAGGTTTTGTTCTATCCACATAATGCATTAACGCTCTTTTGACATCTGGGTATGCAAGTTGCGTTCCGCTACAGACTCTGGGTGTGGAAAGAAAACTGGCAGGTCAACTGCTTGATTGGGATGAAAACTGGAAACCACCTTAGGGAGATTTTTTGGGATTGGTTCTAAGGACCACCCTGTCTGGTCTGGGTGGACTTTTAAGGCCTTCCATAAAAGCCTTAATGACAGGTACTTTGAATAGCAAAGTATGCTGCCTATTCTGTAGGTAAACAGCCACTGCAGCTAAATGTAACCGAATGGAGGGGTGAGCAAGGCCTGTCGGTTGAAGGTGAAGGAGGTAGTAGACAATGTCTTGTCCCGACTGTTCGAGGATTGATATGTTTTGGAAGACAATAATGGACAAAGCGCTTCCATTTTGCCACATAGAAGGCTCTGGTAGTAGGTCTACGTGTTTCACGAAGAATGGACATACATTTCTTTGATAGGTTAAGGTAACCAAACTAACATCTCAGGAGCCATATCGCAAGATTGAGTTGCTGAGGATTGGGGTGTCAGAGGGTAACGTGATTTTGCGTTAGAAGGCACGGCCTGGGGGGCGGGGGGATGGGGGGAAGCTTCTTGTGAAGAACTAGCAAGTGTTCCAGTGGAGTTGAGTGCCAAGGCTGGCACACCCAGGTTAGGGCTACTAGGATGAGGGTAAGAGAGGTCTGTCTCAGCTTGTGAACTATGAACGGTAGGAGCAGATGAGGCAGAAAAGCGTAGTCAAATATGCCTGTCCAGGTCATCCATAGTGCGTTGCCCAGGGACTGTGGATGTGATAACCTGGCGATGAAGTTTGGACATCTTGTGTTTTTCGGCAGTGGCGAACAGGTCTATGTGAGGAAATTTCCACTGCTGGAAATAGAAATTAAGGGTCTGAGGATGGAGTTCCCACTCATGGACTTGTTGATGTGTCCTGCTGAGCAGATCTGTCAAGCCGATGTCCGGACTGGGAATGTACTGTATGACCAACTGCACCTTGTGATGTATTGCCCACTTCCCAGATGCTATGGGCTAGAAAGACAGCTGGGGTGACTGTTACCCCTTGCTTCTGTAGATAAAACATGGCTGTGGTGTTGTTCATGCGGACTAGAATGACCTTGTTGCAAATGAGTGGAAGAAATGCTCGAAGAGCAAACTAAATAGCCAGCAATTCCAGGTAGTTGATGTGGAGGCCCTGTTGCGTGGGTGTCCACAAGCCCTGGATAGTATGATCTTGGAGATGCGCTCCCCATCCGGTGAGTGAGGCGCCCGTGGTGATGATCTCCTGTGGAACTGGGTCTAGTAAGGGCAGTCCTTGCAACAGATTGTTGGGTGTTCCACCACTTCACAGAGCGATGCGTACGGCTCCAAATCAACACTAGATCCTCCCACTGACCCTCCGCTTGAGACCACTGTGCTGCTAGGCACTGTTGTAAGGGATGCATGTGTAACCTTGTATGAGGAACTATTACAATGCAGGATACATTACTGTCCTGACGATCTGGCTGAAACAGAGGTATTAGACTTTGGAAAGCGTGGACCCTGGTAAGCCTTGGGTAAGCCTTCCTCACCCTCGAGTCTAGGGTGGCCCAGAGGAAAGGTTGTCCCTGAAGGGGTTATAGGGCTATGTTTATTGTGAAGCCCAACTTGTGAAGGTCTATGGTTGTTGTGTGTGCGCCAGGCATTACTGGTATGTGGCGCTCTAGATCAGCCAGTCGCTGAGGTGAGGGAACACGTGGATGCCACCTCGCCTGAGGTGAGTGGCTACCAGGGTTAGACACTTGGTGAAGACTCTGGGGGCTCTTGTTACCCAGAAGGGCAGCACCTTGAAATGATAATACTGTTCACTCACCACAAGCCTCAGGAATCTTCGGTGGGCAGTGCGGATGGGAATATTGAAGCAGGCATCCTTCAAGTCGAGGGCAGTCATGAGGTTGCCTTGTCACAACAGAGGAATGACATCCTGAAGTGTGACCATATGGAAATGTTCTGATAGAACGTACTTGTTGAGAGGCCGAAGGTCAAATATAGGCCCCAGGGAGACATCTTTCTTGGGGATGAGAAAGTACAGGTAGTACACCCCTTTGCAGCGATATTGTGGCAGCACTGGTTCAATGGCCCCTTTGGCAAGTAGTGAGTACATCTCCTCTTGTAACAGGTTCTGGTGTTCTGTGGAGAACTTGTGTGTGCATGGGGGATGCTGGCTGGTGTTTGGGTGAGTTCTAAACAATACTCCTCCCGTATGATGTCTAGATCCCACAGGTCAGAGGCAATTGCCTCCCAGTGAGGAAGAAAGCTCTGTAGCCTGCCCCCAACAGGTGTTGGATGGTTGAGGGAAGGCAGAGAGCATCACTGCTCTGGGGCAGTGGCTCCGTTAAGAGCTTCCCCTTTGCCTCTACCATCACCACTGTCCCCTCTGTATCTTCCCCTGTAGTGACCCACTGTGTGCTGCTGTTTGGTGTATGTGGTGGAAGGCTCAGGCGTGGTAACTGCTTTGGCTTCACTGTGGTACTGTGGATGGCGAAAGGAGCCACAGGCAGTAGGAGTCTGCAGGGCACCCATGGCCTTAGCCATATCCGTGTCTTTTTTTATTTTTTCTATTATCTCTTCGACCTGAAAAGATGCTAGCCATCAACGGGTACATTAGGAAGGTGTTGGTGTACCTCTGGTTTAAAACCAGAGACACATAGCCATGCATGGTGTCGAAAAAGGAGACTCTAATTGATGCTGCGAGCAGCCATGTCCAAGGCATCCAGAGCTCACCGGATGTTGGTGTTGGAGATGAGCTTACCCTCCAATACCAACTCCTGCTCCAGCTTACGGTATTGTTCTGGGAGAGGTTGGATAAGATCCTCCTTCTGGCCCCAGTGGGCGTGATCATACCGGAAGAGTAAGCCCACAGAGTGGGCAATGCACCAGTGTGTGACACGTATTTTCTTGCTCTCCCGGTCCGGAGAGGGTGCATCCGCTGCTCCCTGAGAATTCGCTCTCTTCCTAGCTCTATCACCAGGGAATCAGGGGGTAACTGCACTTTGATGTAGGGTGGTTATGATGGAGAAGTCTTAAACTGTTTGTCAACACGAGTGTGATGACTCTAGCTTTTACACTCTTTGAAGATGTACCCAGCAGGCTTGAGCATGCCTTTTAACATGGGCAATTACTGGAGGGACCTCTGTATAGAGGAGAGGATTTCCAGCAGGAAATAATCGTCCCCAGGCTGAACATACATCTCAACTTTATGGAAAGCCGCCACCCTGTGTAGGGCTAGTGGTAAGAAAACAAGTTACTTACCTGTAACTTTGGTTCTCCAGTATTGGAAGCTTTCATAGATTCCCATGCTTGGAATCATTCCCCGTCGTCGAGATGGGAGCCTCGGTAAATATATATATATATATATATATATATATATATATATATATATATATAACAGTAGTAAATAACCATTACAAAAGAGAAACAGGCCTAGGCCTAATCCCATTTTGTAGTCAGACCATGTCTTTTTGTAAAAGAGACCAAAAGACTCATTAGCCAATCAGAGCCGCCTCACCCCTTAGAACCCTGGTGAAAGAACCTCAGCTCCTCAGATTTTCGTATACGTTGTGAAAACATACACAGAGAGAGGCTGAGCTTTCCCAGGGGAGGAGGGTGGGTCGCATGGGAATCTATGAAAGCTTCCAATACTGGAGAACCAAAGTTACAGGTAAGTAACTTGTTTTCTTACTCCAGTATTGGAGCTTTCATAGATTCCCATGCTTGGAATCAGAGTAGCTAGCAGTAAGGATACACATTTTCCATAAGACATTACCTGTCTGAAAAAAAACATTCTCTAAATACATCTTTTAAAACCAGCCAAAGGCATGGATAAGTTAGTGCATTTATAAACAAGAGAAAATGCGTATAAAGTAGATAAAAGAAGGAAGGAGGGAAGCAAGGGAAAGCTCACCACTCATTGGAAGAGGTTCCTCAGGACTGCCTGTCCAACCGCCGCGTCGTCTTGAAGTGATGACTCCAGGCAGTAATGCTTTGTAAAGGTGTGAGTGCTGCTCCAAGTTGCAGCCCTACAAATGTCCTTGATCTGGACCCCAGCAAACAAGGCCACTGAAGATGCCATAGATCTTGTCGAATGTGCTCGGACAACACCCTCCAGGGGTTTGCCCGCTGCTGTGTGACAGTATCGAATAGCGCTCACAACCCAGCGAGATATCCCCTGTTTGGAAATGGGAAATCCCTTGCGGGGAGCGCTATATGATACAAAAAGCTGTGAAGATTTGCGGAAGGACTTAGTTCGATCCAAGTAAAATTTTAAACATCTTTGTAGATCCAGAGAGTGAAGAGCTCTCTCGGCCGGTGAAGTAGGCTGAGGAAAAAAGCTTTAAGGATCACTGGTTCGTTGAGATGAAAAGAAGAAGGTACTTTAGGAATACATTTTGGATTAGTTCTCAAGATGACAGTATTTCCCTTGAACTGAAGGAAGGGTTCCTGAATTGTAAGAGCTTGTAATTCTCCTATCCTCCTGGCTGAAGTGAGGGCCAACAACAGAGCGACCTTCCAGGAGAGAAACTTGAGATCTGACCGATGAATCGGTTCGAATGGATGCCTCATAAGTTGAGAAAGAACCAAATTTAGTTGCCACGAAGGCGGTGGAGGCTTCACTGGCGGAAACACCCTGAAGAGGCCCTTAAGAAACTGTTTGACAATTCTGCTTGACCAAAGAGAAGGCCCAGAAGACGTGCGTCGAAAACGAGAAATTGCTGCTAAGTGCACCTTAATGGAGGAATGAGCCAAACCTGCCCTAGCCAAGGCCAGGAAATACGGAAGGACCTGGTGTGGTTGTGATAAGAAAGGATCCAAATTATTGCTTAGACACCATATGCTAAAACGCTTCCATTTTAAGCGGTAGGTCCTGTTCGTGGAAGGAGCTCTTGCTTGTGAAAGAACATCTTTAACCTCCTCTGGAAGATTTAAGTGAAGAAATTCCCGCTCTTCAGGAGCCATGCTGTGAGCTGTAACGAGCGAGGATCCGGGTGTAGTATCTGACCCTGAGACATTGTAAGAAGGTGAGGAATTGGTCGCAGTGGAAGAGGATGGTCCAAGGAGAGAAGGTGAAGTTCGGTGAACCAAAACTGCCGCGGCCAGGCAGGAGCTATTAGGATCATCTTGCATCCTTCCACTTTCATCTTCTTGAGTACTCTGGGAATTAGCGGAATGGGGGAAAGGCGTAGACAAATGCGCCTGACCAGGCTATCGAAAGCGCATTCCCCAGTGACCCTCGATGGTGCAGCTTGCTGGCGTAGCACTGGCATTTCCTGTTTTCTGGTGTGGCAAACAGGTCTATGGAAGGTCTGCCCCACTGGCGAAAAACCCTCTCCAGCGTTGTCTGATCCAGTTCCCACTCGTGTGTGACAGACTTCAGCCTGCTGAGTCTGTCCGCCTTGTCGTTCAGTACTCCTGGCAAATGTTCTGCTTTCAGAGAAATTCCCTGACAGATCGCCCACTCCCAGATTATTTGGGCTTCTTGTGACAATGGCAGAGACCTGGTGCCGCCCTCCTTGTTGATGTAGTGCATGGCTGTGGTGTTGTCCGTCCGGACAAGTACCGACAGACCCTGCAACCTTGGAAGAAAAGCTTGAAGAGCTAGACGAATCGCTGTCAACTCTAAGAGGTTGATGTGAAGGAGGCGATGTTCTGGAAGCCAGTGACCACTGACCTGCAGATCCTGCAAAACTGCGCCCCAGCCCTCCAGTGACGCATCCGTAGTTACCACTTGAGGTGTTGGAGCGGTTACGAAGGATAGACCTTGGGACAAATGCTCTTGTTTTGTCCACCATCGAATGGCCTGGCGCATGTCCTGAGTGATCCGAATCTTGTCGTTGAAGGATCCGCTCACTTGTTTCCACTGTAAATCCAGAAGCTCCTGCAGGGGACGCATTCGCAATCTGCAGTGAGGTATCAATGGAATGCAGGAGGACATCATACCCAGCAGGGACTTGTAGAGGCGAACAGAAAGATACTTTTTCTTCGCACTAGGTGGCCCATTGAGATTAGATTTCTTTGTCGCTCTAGAGAGGGAAAAACCTTGCTGAGAGATGTGTTTAAAATCGCTCCCAGAAACTGAACCTTCCTGGAAGGGCGAAGATAAGATTTGGTGGTGTTTAGAGTCAAGCCCAGATTGGAGAAGAGGCAGGTGCAAGAGGCGACCGCCTCTGCTGCTGCCCCCTGGAAGGGGCCTTTAGCAACCAGTCGTCCAGGTAGGGAAAGACTTGGAAATGATGTTTCCTGAGAAATGCCGCTACCGGTGCAAGCACCTTGGAGAAGACTCTCGGAGCTGAGCGAAGGCCAAATGGAAGCACCTTGAATTGAAAATGGCTCTTGGCGACTGTAAACCGAAGAAACCTTCTGTGGGCCCGATGGATGGGTATATGGAAATACGCATCCTCGAGATCGAGAGTGGCCATAAAATCCCCAGTGTTGAGAAGACGCAGAATGTCCTGGAGAGATACCATCCGAAAGGATTGTTTTGTGAGATAAGTGTTGAGCTCCCTGAGGTCGAGAATCGGCCGCCATTTTTCCAATGTCTTCCTTACCAGGAAAAACCTGGAATAGAAACCCTTGCTCCTCTGAGAGAAAGGAACTGGCTCTACTGCCCCTTTGATCAGCAGTTGATGAACTTCGAGCCGGAGAAGACGCAGATGTTTCATGGAGGAGGCGGGAGGAGCTCTGGATGGTGGTAGATGAATGAACTCCAGGGTGTGGCCACTCTGAATGATGTTTAGGACCCAACGGTCTGATGTAATCCGTTGCCAGTTTTGAAGGTAAAAAGAAACCCTGCCTCCTACAGATGTCTTCGAGGAGGAGGAGGGCACAGCGCAAAGAGCCAGGTCGCCGCTACTGCCTCTTAGAGGCGCCTCGTCCCCGACGATTCTGTCTTCCCCTATAATTGGATCTGGAGAAAGATGACGTCTGGCCTTGTTGTTTCTGGTTGTAAGAAGGCCGGTAAGATTGGGATGCGGGAGCATACGAGGAATATCTCTGTTGCTGATAGGATCCTCTATATGAGGGAGAACCCCTGCCTCTTGCTCCCCGAAAAGGGACATTCCGATACTGAAGGGTCCCCAATGACCTAGCCGTCTCAGTGTCTTTTTAATGTCTTGGAGAGCATCATCTATGTGCTTCCCAAACAAAGCTTCCCCGTCAAATGGGAGGTCCAGGATCTTATTCTGAACCTCTGGCCGGAACCAAGTTGCTTTGAGCCAACCTTGTCGACGAAGCACAGCTGCCCCTGCCAAAGAGCGGAAAGATGTCGTAGCTATGTCCATCGCACAGTCTATAATCTCTGCTGATGTTAGCTCTCCTTCATGCAGGATCTTTTCGCTTCAGACTTAGCTGTATCAGGCAATTTATCAAGGTAAGGCGAAAGGTCGCACCACAATTGGCGGTCGTATCGGCCAAGTATCGCTAATGCATTAGCAGCCCTAATAACCAGACTCGCCATAGAGGAAAATCGTTTCCCTGCATTGTCTAGGCGTCTGCCTTCCTTGTCCGGTGGTGTGGTCAGAGGTACTGAAGGATTCTTAGATTTCCTCTGCGCTGCCTGGGAAATCACTGAATCTGGCTTTGGTTGACCAGTCAACGAGGCTGGGCTGTCCTCAGAAGCTTTATATTTTTTGTCTAGCCGTGGTAGGACTGGGACCACTGTAGCTGGATTCTTCATGGTCCTTATCCCCTCTTCCCATACATGATTTACAATGGGAATGGAACGTATCATCCTCCTACCCGGCTCCTTAAAATCATATAGGAAACACTCCGTTTGAACAGATGGCATAGGAAGTTCAAAACGTAACGAAGCCCTTTCCATTAGCTTGTGAAAACCCCCTATATCAGCCGGAGGGGAATCCACAGGAGCAGGAATTGGAGAAGCGGGATCAGGGATCACGTAATCGTCCCACTCCTCTCCCTGATCCGTTTGCACAAGCTCACCTTCTTCCTCATCAGAAGAAACATCCTGAAGTTGAGGGACTGCCTCCGTTTGAATTTGTGGATGAGTCATTGGAGGTGGTGAAACTATCACCATGGGTTGAGGAGTATGCACAGTTTGTGGTAGGAGAATAGGTTGCGGAGGAAGCGAAGACAACCTCTGACGATAGTCAAGAAGCATCCCCTGTAAGTCCGATAACAGAGAGGTGGGAACAGAAACCATCTGTTGCTGAACATCCTCCTGTTGTGGATATTGATGATGTATAGAAACTTGTTCCTGGCAGTATTCACCCTCAGAATCAGTTTCTTGACATTTCACTAGAAGCTGAGATGGGCTGTTAGCATAGCCAAATTGACTGTCCTCACCATAAGAGTCCTCTTCCTCCTCCAATAATAATGCAGGTGGTAAGGGATCCACTGTCCTGGGTGAAAGCCTCTCCGGCGCAACCCCTTTTCTTTTAATGGAAATTGAAATTTTCCCCGTCGACATCGTCGACGGTCTCGTCGACGTGGAGGTGAAAACCGTCGTCGACGGTCTCGTCGACGTGGAGGTCAAAACCGTCGTCGGTGACATCATCGTCGACGGGGGCACCGTCGACGAGAAAGTTGATGGAACCAGCGTCGACATCCTCGATGACGAGCTGATCGTCGACGAGACGATGGGCGTCGTCGAACCTGTCGTCGACGAGATAAGGCACACCCCTGCTGATGTCGTCATCACTGTTGCAGTCGTCATCGTCGACACTCTCGTCGTCGACGCCACAGTGGTAGACGGAACTGTAGACGCCGTCTTCGTCGACACCGCCGTCGACGGTGCTGTAGATGTGCTCGTCGACGAGCCCGTCGACACCGGGAAAAGAGACGGAGTCAACACAGGAACATTTTTAACCTGTGATTTTTGCGTTTTCGTCGACGAGGGTTTACGCATCGTCGACGAATGGGAACTCTTCTCCGAAGAATGTGAAGAAGGCTTCTTCAAAGGTTTCTCCTTGCCAGGGAGAGTCGCAGATGAAGATAATGGTTCCTCCCTCTCCTTTACACCGCAGTGAGGAGATTTCATGGAACCTTGGCCCTCAGACTCCTTTGGGGTCTTCTTTGAGGCCTTAGAGGGGTGACCCAGAGATGATGAAGGGGAACCCCTACCCCTCTTGACTGACCTTCTGGAAGAAACTGCGGAAGAAGCGTCCTCGCTGTCACTGGACACCGACTCTTTCCTTGACTTTAACTTGTGAAGCCAGGTAAGTAGACGACCCTCACGATCCCGGAGAGTCTTAGTTGAGAAAGTGCGGCAAATCTTGCACTCCGCCGCCTTGTGGTCCGGGTATAGGCACAGGGGTGGGGAATTCCTATCTCCCGACGCCCGAGACATCTAGATTTCTTACAAGGGCAAGAGGTTTTAATTTCTAACTTGTCCAAAGGACAAGTAGACAGTTTTACGGTAATCTGATACACAGCTGTTCAACCCTTTTGGTCACAGCCAGTTAATAAGGAGCTCTGAGCAGTTTATTGGCAGTGAAAGGGTCAATGCAAAAGCTGGGGCGTACACTTTAATTTCCCCAGAGCAGAACAACAACATGATGGAGCTGAGCTCAAAGTTGCAGCTCCATATAAAACATCTACCGCACTGTCAGGTAAGAGTCTTTTTGCTTTCTCCCCGAGGCTCTTGTGTGGCTTTCAGGCACTCCTATGGTCCTTTCATTTTCTTCTAGCACGAGACGCAGCTCCAGAACACTCGCATCACTGGAATGTAAGAGGCTGCCTTAAGGGCCTCTTGGCTCCTGCTCTGACTTTAACCTTGTGACCCACTGCCTTTTATTCTGTGCTTCACCCTTGAGCCTCAAATCGGCCCCAAGATCCTTCCTCATCCTCGCCTCCGGGGGCCTACAGTAAAGCCCATGCTTTCCCTTCTCATGCAGCCCCTGCACAACCCTCCTTTGCACTTTGCTTTGCCTGTACACCTTATGTTTCACCCGGTGCCTGTACTTGCTAACCCCATCCCACCCCCTCTGCTGCCCCCTCTGACTGCCCTGACCCGATCCCCTTGGCCTCTCATATCTTACCTCATCCAGGGCTTACATTAAAGTTCATTAGTTTCCCCATGGGGAATTCATGCAATCCTCAGGGGCACCCTCATTTCTCTCCTTGCACTGGACCTCTCGTCTCACTTTGTGCATGCACCAGGGGCATCTGAACACGCCACTGTAGCAGCTACACCAGCTGTGGAGTTCTTAATGGGCCTCTTCTTTCTGCAGGTCCAGACAAAGGTTCATAATTGACATGAAAGGGTGGATGGATATATACATGGATGAATGAGTGAAATGATGGATGAGTGAAAGAATGGATGGATGAGGGAAAGAATGGATGGATGAGTGCAAGGGTGAATAAATTGATGGATGGGGTGAAAGTGGATGGATGAGTGAAAGGATGGATGTAAGGATGGATGAGTGAAAGGGTGAATGAATGGATGGGGTGAAAGTGGATGGATGAGTGAAAGGATGGATGGTTGAATAAAAGGGTGGATTGATGGATGAGAGAGAGTGGATGAATGGCTGATGGAGTGGGTGGATGGGTGGCTGGGTGGAAGGATGGATGGATAGATGGGTGGAAGGATGGATGGATAGATTGATGAGTGAAAGGGTGGATGGATATGAGTGAAAAGGAGGATGGATGGGGTGAAAGACGGAAGAGCAGATGGATGGAGGGATGAGTGAAAGGGTGGATGGATATGAGTGGAAAGGAGGATGGAGGGGTGAAAGATGGAAGAGCAAAAGGATGGCTGGATGGAGGGATGAGGGAAAGAGTGGATGGATATCAGTGAAAGGGTGGATGGAGGGGGTGAAAGTGGATGGATGGATGAGCGAGTGGATGGATGGATGAGTGGAAGGAAGGAGGGATGGATGAGTTTGAATGATAGATTTGGAGCTGGAAGGATAGGTTTGGCCTCAAGGGCGTCGTGAACCACTCGCTTTAGCAGCTACAGCGGGGGTGGAGCTCTTGATGAGCCTCTTCGGTCTGCAGCTAAGCAGACAAAGGCCCATAATTAACGTGTAAGGGTGAGTGAGTGAAAGGATGGATGTGTGGGTAAAAGAGTGGATAGATGAGTGAGTATATGAGTGTAAGTGTGGCTTGCTAGATGGATGAATGAGTGAAAGGATGGATGAGTGACAGGGATGGTGGATGGACGATAGATGTGTTGATGAAGGAAAGGGTGAAAAGATAGATGGGTTGCAGGGTGGATGGATCAGTAAGCGAAAGGATGGATGAGTGAAAGGGTAAATTGATGGATGAGCGGAAGGATGGAAGAGTGAAAGGGTAAATTGATGGATGAGCGGAAGAATGGGTGAGCGAAAGGATGGACAGATGGCTGAGATGGATGGATGGATATGTTTGGGGGTGGATGGGTAGATTTGGATATGGATGGGCGGATGGATGGATTGACAAACAGAATGGTGAAAGGCTGATGAAAGAATGAATGGAAGCCAATGTAAAGGTGAAATGCTAGATATCAGTGGGTGGATGAAAGGATGAATGGGTAGATCTGCAGAAAAGAGGCAAAATAAGGAAATCACTAGTATTCAAATCCTTCTATACTATGAGCCTGACATAACCAGAGAGGCTATTATTCGAGCTCTTCTATAATGAGTGCTGCCATTATTTGACGGTGCACTACATGATGGCACCAAAGGGACAAGTGGATTTTGTACAGGACAAGTAGATTTATGAAGCTACCTGTCCCATGGACAAGTAGATATTTTATTAAATTCCACACCCCTGTAGGCAGTATATACAGTCCTTGTGCCTATCCTCCACATAGAGCCTCTTTTTTCCACAAGTGGAACAAGCCTTAAATAACCCTTTCTTTCCTTTCTCAGACATTTCACCAAGAAAACCTGAAGAAAACAGCTGAAAAGTGTAAGAAATAGTCGAAATAGAGCAGAGCTCAAGGAGACTCCCTTCTGCACAACGTGCGGTAGAAAATCTGAGGAGCTGAGGTTCTTTCACCAGGGTTCTAAGGGGTGAGGCGGCTCTGATTGGCTAATGAGTCTTTTTGGTCTCTTTTACAAAAAGACATGGTCTGACTACAAAATGGGATTAGGCCTAGGCCTGTTTCTCTTTTGTAATGGTTATTTACTACTGTTATATATATATATATATATATATATTTACCGAGGCTCCCATCTCGACGACGGGGAATGATTCCAAGCATGGGAATCTATGAAAGCTCCAATACTGGAGTAAGAGGTAGTATCATCGGGGAAGAGGGCTTGGCGGGGTACAAGTCCGGGTCAATGTCTGCAGAGGGATCTGCCTGATAGCCATCCCAACGGTCAGGAGCCCTGGGGTCATCGGGTGGATCATAAGGGTTATAGGGAGACCCAGGACTGTCTCCATTCCCTGAATAAGGAAATCCCTGTGGGGAATGTGTGTGAGGGTCTCCAGGTAGCATGGGAGAGGTAGGAATAGGAGGGGATGGAAGAGGAGATGGAGGAGGTGGAGGAGAAGGAGGCGGAGGTGGAGGAAGAGGAGGAACAGGTCTGGAAGGACCAGGTAGCAGTGGAGGGGTGCCTCTGTCCTGATGCGGAGGCTTTTTGGGCGTCAGCTCCGAAGGAGGGTCGAGGGGAGGGTCGAGGGCCTCCTCGAAAGGGAGTCTCCTCTTGTGGGAATCATTGGTCAGCGGGGCAGGCTTAGCCAGGATCCAGCCCGTGCCCTGCTAGATGTGGATCCCCTGCTGGCCAGCGTCTAAATGTTCCTGGAGCCTCTCAGGATAGTTTGGTCACACTCCTCCGAAGATGGTGTAGGAAGCTGGCTCTTTATATGACAAAACAAAAAGAGGTATATCATAAAAAGAGTCCAGGTATTCCCTTATTAGTGGACAGGGGCTTGCTCTAGCAATCCCAAGGTGCTCTTCTAAGGGGTAGTGTAGTCATGCAGTCTTAGGCTTATCAGAGTGGAGTGTTCGACATCTGCAAATACACACATTAGTCAATAAATTATTCACATGACTCAATAAGGACATCCATACCAATTTATAAAAATAACATGCATCTTTAGATATATTTAGGCACTAGAATCAATACGATCAGGTAAGTATATTTTTCAATAGAAATACTTTTGCACTCAAAAAGTCGACAGTGCATTTCTCAGAAGCTACAATGTTACACTATGGAAGGAAGAACAAGTACGGCATTCAGGTACAGTACAGCAACTTACGGGACCAATCTCCTGGACTGAAGGTGAGTGGTGGGCAAGGTCCAAGGCAGCACCAGTAAGACATCATCAACACAGAACGGATTAAAGGGGGAAAAAGAATCAAGCCGCCCCCCACTCAACACATTATCAACAACAAGGGCCTGACTCAATGGACAAATATCCTTAGCTTTCAGACACTGGAGGAGTCTGAAATATTTTCTAACGACACCCCCAACGATGCGGAAAAATACCACCAATTCAAGTGTCTAAATGTCCAATTTATAAACGCACTGTCACTACACTGCAGCTAAAGAATTCCCACCCAAAATTAATTAAAAGAGGTTAGAAAAAGTGTGGAAATGGAGAGAAAGCACCTCACGGTAGTAACACCAAGGGGGGCTTGATAGTTGGTACTCACTAGCACACCCACTTATCATTGGTTGCTTTCTCACCATGAAAAGAAATGTGTTCCAACATAAACTTTCTCAAACGTGAAGGAAGAAAACAGTGACAGCAAGGTACAATATGCACTGTGGATGCGAATGTCACACACGTGCCCTACTGATCCTCGTGAGAAAAGAAATGAAATGCAGTTCCCAACATTAAAAATGAGAACCTACTCACTGGCCAAATATGACTTTATTCAGTGCTGTGAGCGTCCTCAATTAAAAAATGGTTCGATTTAAACCATTATTACGTCCAAAGCGCCAACATGTTTCGTTGCTACCACTTTGCGCAACTTCATCAGGGCTAAGGGGATAACCAATCTTCACTTCACTTGGAATTACCACTTGGTCTGCAGGTATATGACAATAAAAAGACAAAACACGTGCCAGGAGTAAATAACCCCCAATTTTCACTGCACAACATACTTAAATTAATGATGATAATGTAAAACCTTTAATTACCGAGTTGTTGCTAGTGTCCCTCATACCTGCAACCTCCTCATTGTGCGGTACGCACCAATTGGTCGCATATCCGCCGGGTAACCATATACAATTATGGCACCTATAGAGAAGCACAAATAGTAAAATGCTTGTTATGCATCACACACTCAGACACCGACATTTTAGGTGGAAAGTGTCTAAAGCTGTTGCTATATCTGCCACTGCCATGGCTATCAATACTCTCCCCGCATGTATGTACGCAAGTTTCACAGTTATTCAATTCACACCCGGGATTCAATGCCAAATAATGGCTGCCCAGATCTGTCACAGCACGTCTATTACACGGCTTATCTTGTAAATAAAAATAAATCCTGCGTCAGCCAAAATCTCAGACGCGAGTAAAGAAGGGTCCGTTTACAAGCCCTATCTTTTTAAAATAGAGTGCTCTATACCATCCATACTGTCTCCCTCCTTACCGCTACCGGGAACTGTTGGCGTCTCAAGGCTCCCTCCTTTCTCACACGGGCCTCGCGAACATTAAATGGGTGTGAATTGAATAACTGTGAAACTTGCGTACTTGGGTACATACATGCGGGGAGAGTATTGATAGCCATGGCAGTGGCAGATATAGCAACAGCTTTAGACACTTTCCACCTAAAATGTCGGTGTCCGAGTGTGTGATGCATAACGAGCATTTTACTATTTGTGCTTCTCTATAGGTGCCATAATTGTATATGGTTACCCGGCGGATATGCGACCAATTGGCATGTACCGCACAACGAGGAGGTTGCAGGTACGAGGGACACTAGCAACAACTCGGTAAATAAAGGTTTTACATTATCATTAATTTAAGTATGTTGTGCGGTGAAAATTGGGGGTTATTTACTCATGGCACGTGTTTTGTCTTTTTATTGTCATATACCTGCAGACCAAGTGGTAATTCCAAGTGAAGTGAAGATTGGTTATCCCCTTAGCCCTGATGAAGTTGCGCAAAATGGTAGCAACGAAACATGTTGGCGCTTTGGACGTAATAATGGTTTAAATCGAACCATTTTTTTAATTGAGGACGCTCACAGCACTGAATAAAGTCATATTTGGCCAGTGAGTAGGTTCTCATTTTTAATGTTGGGAACTGCATTTCATTTCTTTTCTCACGGGGATCAGTAGGGCACGTGTGTGACATTAGCATCCACAGTGCATATTGTACCTTGCTGTCACTGTTTTCTTCCTTCACGTTTGAGAAAGTTTATGTTGGAACACATTTCTTTTCATGGTGAGAAAGCAACCAATGATGATAAGTGGGTGTGCTAGTGAGTACCAACTAGCAAGCCCCCTTGGTGTTACTACCGTGAGGTGCTTTCTCTCCATTTCCACACTTTTTCTAACCTCTTAATTAATTTTGGGTGGGAATTCTTTGGCTGCAGTGTAGTGACAGTGCGTTTTATAAATTGGACATTTAGACACTTGAATTAGTGGTATTTTACCGCATTGTTGGGGGTGTCGTTAGAAAATATTTCAGACTCCTCCAGTGTCTGAAAGCTAAGGATATTTGTCCATTGAGTCAGGCCCTTGTTGTTGATAAAGCACCAGTAAGACACCACCACCGGCACTAGGGCGAAAGGGTGCAGGGGTGCAAAACAGCATCGGGTGCCCAGAGTTAGTCTATGGGGATTGGTCTTCGCGTAAAGAGGCTGCAGGTTTGGACTGGGATGATAGTTAGGCAGAATCAACAGTGGGGCTTAAGCCTCATCATGTTCAGGGACATAGGGACAGCTTTGGTCCTCTTTTCCACAGCCCAGGGGAGACGGGTGCAGAGGTGTCTTTAGGGGTCGGGTTTTTCTAACCGGGACCAGTCACGGTAGAGGGGGCCTGCGAACAAAGGCTGCAGGTGACGTTGGGGGATCCACGAGAGGCGACCCCACAGTGGACTGTCTTTGGAGAGCTGGGGGACCACGCTGGCACCATTGGCCCACTTCAACTCGGGCTTGGAGCGATGGGTGCAGTGGTGACCTTAGGCGTCTGGTTTTCGCGGTCTTGGAGTCCTCTTAGGTGTCTTTAGGTGCCTGCAAGATGCAGGGAAGCAGCTCTGCTGCTCCACATAAGTTCTTGGTTCCTGGGTGAAGTGCTGGAAGGGCTCCCAGGCTCTGGAGACATGGCAGCTGCAGGACAAGTCATCTTTTGCCACAAGTGTCGAAGTCAGCAGGCAGGCTGGCAGGGTTGGCGCCAAGTCAGTTGCTGGGTCTTCTGTTCTTGCTCTTTGCGACTCTTCACGTTAGTCTTCTTTCAGGTTGGCAGGATCTACTTTTCTGGTGCCAGGGCTCCCCTAAATACTGAATTTAGGGGCGTTAGGGGAGTGTAGGTTAGTAGCCAATGGGCTACCGATCCTGGGGGTCACTATGCCCCCTATATGAACACTTCCTGTGGGAGGTGGGCATAACCCTGTCCCAGAGTTCCTAAGTTAGTCATAACAAAGATGGCCAACTCTGAAAAGTCCTGTACACATTCAGGCTAGGTACTAGCCTGGGGGGTGGGGGGGGGGGGAGGACCCGTACCCGACTAGATAATTGTCCCACCTGTCCAGGTGCCAAAGGGGGTCGGCTTTCTCTCTCTAAGACGGTGGCTTCTTTGAAACTTGCCTGTCAGAGTGATAATCAACAGGTCATCCTGTGGGAGGGGGTGTGATCACCCTCTTCTCGAGCAGCTTTGTTTCTGATCTCTCGAGAGCAAAGGCTCTCACCATTGAGGGTCAGAAACTCGTCCCTGGTGGCAGGCTTGCAGAAACCAGTCAGCCAACACACCAGGGGCTGTTAGGTTTTCAGGGGGCACCTCTAAGGTGCCTTCTGGGTGCATGTATCAATTAATCCAACACTGGAAACAATGTGGGTTTATTAATACGAGATGTTTGATACAAACATACCTATTTTCAGTGAAGCCATCATGCAGCTGGGGGAACTCATTTTCACCAGTGTCCAGCACATGTTTTTAAATGGCTTCCCTGTTTACATGCATTGGCAGCAATGGAACTGACAAGCACAGGGGCATATTTGCTCATGCAGATATGTCTTCCCATGAAATATAATGCACCCTGCCTTAGGGCTGTAAGGCCGCCTGTAGGAGTGGCTTACAAATATTACATGTAGTGTTAGGGTACATAGCACACAGGTATGAGTGCCATGTCAGATTTTCACTTTTGTCTGAACCAAACCACGCAGCCTGAAGTGGCAGTCTAAGTGTTTGGTGAGGGGTTCCTTAGGGTGGCATAATACACGCGGCAGCCCTTAGGGGCCCTCTTTAGTCTCCTTGCCTTAGGTACCAGGGGTACCACTTACTAGGAACTTACAGCGAGTGCTAAAGGTCTTGCCAATTGGGTACTATTGCCCAGTTTTGGGAAAAGAGATCTGGCACTGAGAACCTGGTTATCAGGAACCCAGTGCACATTCAGTCAAAATCACATCAAATACCAGGCAAAAAGTGGGGATGACCATGTCAAAAAGGAGCACTTTCCTACAAAATTAACATGGGGTAAAGGGTTATTAAGAGGAGAGACGTGGATCAAATAGTTTCAAGTTGGGACCACAGGGCAAAAGGTAAGAAAATAGGGAGAGTGGGGATTAAAGAGAATAAAAGGGAGAATAACGGGAAAACAGCCATGGAGGGAGCAGTAAAGAAAAAGTAGGCAGTGGTAATGAAAGATAAGAAAGGATACAGGCAAGGCAAAAAGCTGCTAGCAAAGGGACGAGGCACTGTGTGGACCTACAACATGGCATAACTTGCGACTGTCAACACATACCTGTTCCGATGGACAACCCACTACTGTTGGACCGGATTGTTTTTGAGTTCAGAACCTTTTCTGTTGTAAAGAAAACAAAGCAAAGTTCTTAGCAGCAGTGTAAGTTCAATAAACCAATATTAACATACTATCCATAAATATCTTTAAATCAAATACACAAGTAGAGAAAAGGATGTTCGGACTGACTTTAGGTACACCTAAACTACATTGATCTACCTGTCCCTTAACTCATTGGTAAAAAGTGCACACTAAATCCCTGCTTAAGTGTTAATCCCATAAGGCACAGAAATGCAATTTCCCCTCAAAGAGGTTTGCTCGCAACAACGGCCAAATAGTCTTTGCCTCGGTCTCCCAATAGTACTTTTCCCAAAGTCCTGGATATTGGGCTTGCAGTTTCATGAGACAGAAAAATTAATAGATTTGTTTTTTTCATTGTCATTCAAAGTTCTTCTGTGATTATGTGTGGCTGTTTCATCCCTTCAGTCTTGTGAACGAGGAACAGGTATTCACCATGTGCTTTCCCAGTACCTTGATAAAGGCCTAGATGGTTTCTTATTTTTGTCTAAGAGGAATATCCCTCATCCCTCCCAGACCAATAAACTAATGGACTCTCCCCTTGAGAAGCACAAGATGCCAACCCTGGGTAGATTTTACAGTCAAGCAGGTGGAAGTCTATGTAAAAAGGAAATAGATGAAATCCTAAGAGACATAATGAATGATTCCTCCAATCGTACAATGGAAAGAAGTACACTTAAGCACATAAATTTATATTGGGAATTAAGTCCTTCAATCCATCTAATCAAATACAGACTGGCTGCTAGGTAAAGGCTGTTACTATTATTATCAATGCAACTGTGCAGTTGAGCAGACCCCCAGCGGCATAAAACTCAAAATGAAACAATAGGGGAAAAAAAAAATGTGAGATAAAAGCCATATATTTTATGAATGTGTAATAAAAATAACCAGACTTAAATATTAAACTTCTCAAATTCAATCAAGAGGGCCTGTCTATGCATTTCCAATTGAGGAAAAAAAGTGTGAGCTACTCTGCTGAGATCAAATGTGACAGAGGGTCACTGACTCTGTTCACTTCAGGTAAAAGTAAAGACCAGATGATCAAATTACTCACCTTCGGTAATGCTCTTTCTGGTGGGTAGTCTATATAACCTCAGATCCCTCACCTTGTGAATATCATAGACTAGATCTGGGAAACTCTAAAGCAGTGCTCCTCGGTGTGGTAGATAGTGCTGTGCAACTCTGTGCCGACCTCGTTCCCCTACCGACGTGACGAGAAGAGCAGCATTAGCACCACCCAGGCACGCTAATGCAAGTATATTTCGTAAGCTTATCTGCACCCTCGGATGCAGAGCCCATCAGCGAATTGGAAATTAGGAAGTTTTTAGAAGGAAAGGAGACCATTCATTACATTGGTGAGGTGGGAGGGTGGTGAGGAATCTGCATTTAGATAGAGTATCCACCAGAAGGAATATGTTACTTACCCTGTAAGCATCTATTTATATCGTGCAGTGTCGTAGATTCATGTGCTTAGCATTATCCTGCCATCTAGGGTTTGGCTCGGACGATTACAAGTTGTTTTTCTTCGAAGAAGACTTCGAGTTACGAGGTATAGTGACTCCTCCTCCGGTGTACATTGCATATGTTGCTTGGTTCCCTTGTTAGATTGTTTTTGGCTCATCGGGTGAGCATTAGGAAAGGAGCAATAAAGTGACAGAATAAAGAAACATGCTTATAATTGTGAATGTGTAATTTACAGTACTAAATACATTATGAATTACAGCAACCAAAAGCTCCCGAGGAGGAGGGTTGGTGCATATGAATCTACACTACACTTTACGAACAGAAGCCTACAGGGTAAGTAACATTCCATTTGTAGCATGTGTTGGCCGTAGGTAGATATGCTTAGCATGGAATGTAAAGCAGTGCTCTCCTTTGCGGTGGCTAGCGACTGGTTGAAGTACTTGTTGATGTGTGAATAAATCAACACAGTAGTGTTTCGTAAAATGTATGTGGGTTATTCCGTGTTGCTGCTTTACAAATATCTTCTATAGGGATATTTCCTAGAAAAGCCATAGTGGCTCCTTGTTTACGTGTAGAATGAGCCCGTTGGGGGTACCGTAAGTACTTTTTTGGCTTTTTAATAACTTGTTTGAATGCATCCAACTATCCATTGAGCAATTCCTGCTTTGGATATAGGTGCACCCTGGTTAAGTTTGTTAAAAGCAACAAAACGCTGCTTCATTTTTAAAAAAGATTTTGTTCAATCAGTGTACAACATGGTAGTACTTTTAACATCTAATGTACATAGGGCTCTCTCTGCTACTGTGTCTGGGTTAGGAAAGAACACTGGTAGCTCTATGGTCTGACTTGTATGAAAGGATGAGACCACTTAAGTAGAGATTTTGGATCAGTATGTAGAACTTATTTGTTTGGGAACAGTTTAAAGAAAGGTTCTTGCAGAGTAAGTGCTTGTAATTCACTTATCCTTCTGAGAGAAGAGATTGCCACTAGAAAGGCAACTTTCCATGTTAGAATTTGGAGTTGACATAAATGAAGTGGTTCGAATGGTGGCCCCACAAGCTTGGTAAGGACAATGTTTAGGTTCCAGACTGGGGCTGGTGGAGTGGAAGGGGGGGGGGGGATAACTCTCGAGTCCTTCCATGAATGCTTTGATTATTGGTATTTTAAACAGGGACATATATTGCCCGTTTTGCATGTGGGCAGCTAGTGCTGCTGAGTGTAATCAGATAGATGTGTGTGCAAGCCCCGTTTGCTGCAGATGGAAGAGATAGCCTATAATGTCTTGTACTGTAGGTGCTAAAGGCTGAATCTGCTTACTTGTACAGTAATGTTCAAACCGTTTCTATTTTGCAGCGTAACATGCTCTAGTTGTAGGCCTACAAGCTTGTTTAAGGATGTCCATACATTCTTGTGGTAATTTTAGATGCCAAAACGCTAGTATTTCAGGAGCCACATCGCTAGATTTAGCTGCTTGGGATGCATTACTTTTCCTTGATCGTGAGTTAGTAGATTTGGCCAAAATGCTAGTTTCTTGTGTGGCGCTAAAGATAGTTGCAGTAGGGTTGTGAACCATGCCTGCCTCCTCCATGTTGGGGCTATTAGGATTAGTGTTAGAGACGTTTATATTGACTTCTGAACCACATATGGAATCAGTGGGAGAGACCGAAAAGCGTAGTCAAATACTCCTGATCAATTCATCCATCGGGACAACCCCAGCGACCCCCAACTCCACTATCCTTCGTGACAACCTCGCCAGCATCGGACTTAAACAACTCGTCAACACACCGACCCACAGAGCAGGACACACCCTCGACCCCATCTTCGCGGCAGGAAACAGCATCCATTTCAGCCACACAACGCAGCCGCCATGGACCGACCACCACTGCGTACACTTCGCCATCAACAGACCCAAGAAACCCAAACCAGCCCCACGCCCACCACGAAGGAACTGGAGCAAGGTTACCGACGAGCAACTTAACTCCACCCTCACCCGAGACAACCACACCTGGGCACCCGACGCAAACAGCGCAAACGACGCAGCCAGAGAACTCCACACCTGGATCTCCAACTGCGCAGATGAGCTCGCCCCGCTACGCAACCCCGACAGACAACGCCCCAGGAAAGCCGCCTGGTTCACAACCGCTCTCCAAGAAGCCAGACGCACCTGCAGACGCCTGGAGAAGAACTGGAGAAACACCAAGACAACCGAAAACCACACCACCTACAAGGACGCCATGACGGACTACCACAACCAGATCAGAGCCACCAAAAGGAACTTCATCCACAACAAAATCCTGGCCAACTCCACCAACTCCAAGGAACTTTTCAGTGTCATTCAAGAATTCACCAACCCACGCAGCGAAGCCACAGACATCACCCCATCCCAAGACCTCTGCGACAAGCTTGGAACCTATTTCCACCTCAAGATCAAAAACCTCTACGACAACTTCATCGACCATCCACCAGGCGCCACAGACGGCCCCCCGGCCCCCAGAAACACCAGCCAGCCAACCATCTCCAACTGGACACCGATCACGGCCGAAGACACCGCCTCGACCATGAAAAGCATCCACTCGGGGGCCCCCACCGACCCCTGCCCCCTCACATCTACCACAGAGCAGTGGCCGCCATCGCACCCAAACTACAACGCACCATCAACACCACCTTCAAAACAGGCACCTTCCCAGACGACTGGAAGCGCGCAGAAGTCAGACCCCTGCTCAAGAAGCCCACAGCTGACCCCACCGACCTCAAGAACTATCGGCCCATCTCGCTCCTCCCCTTCGCAGCCAAAGTTGCAGAGAAAACAGTCAACAGGAAACTGGCACGATTCATTGAAGAGAACGCCGTCCTCGACCCGTCCCAATCTGGATTCCGAAGCAACCACAGCACAGAGACCGCCCTACTCGCCGCCACAGACGACATCCGCACCCTCCTGGACCAAGGCCACTCCGCAGCCCTCATCCTACTCGACCTATCAGCGGCCTTCGACGCCGTCTCCCATCGCACACTAGTCGTCAGACTACACGACGCAGGCATACAAGGAACAGCCCTAGACTGGATCCGATCATTCCTCACCGGAAGAAGCCAAAGGATCAGACTCCCACCCTTCCTCTCCAACCACACGAAAATCACCTGCGGAGTCCCACAGGGTTCATCACTGAGCCCCACCCTCTTCAACATTTACATGGCCCCCCTCGCAGCCATCATCCGACAACACGGCCTCAACATCGTATCCTACGCCGACGACACCCAGCTCATCCTCTCCCTCACCAAAGACCCCACCACTGCCAAACTCAACTTACAGAAAGGAATGCAAGACGTCGCAGTCTGGATGACCAACAGCTGCCTGAAGCTCAACGCCGAGAAGACAGAAGTCCTCGTCCGCGGTACCACCCCTTCTGCATGGGACAGCACCTGGTGGCCGACCGCCCTCGGAAGCCCACCTACCCCTCAGACCACGCCAAGAACCTCGGCATCGTACTCGACTCATCACTCTCCATGAACCGACAGGTCAACGCCCGTCACCTCCAGCTGCTTCAACACCCTCCGCAAGACCTTCAAGTGGATCCCCCTGAGTCAAGGAAGACAGTCAACCACGCACTCATCACCAGCAGACTGGACTATGGAAACGCACTCTACGCCGGCATCAACAAGTCCCTACTCCGCAAACTCCAGACAGTACAAAACACCGCCGCCAGACTCGTCCTCGGCATCCCCCGACACGAGCACATCAGCCAACACCTACGAAGTCTCCACTGGCTCCCCGTGGAGAAAAGAGTCACTTTCAAAATCCTCACTCACGCCTACAAATGCCTACACAACAACGGACCCAAATACCTCAACGACAGAATCAACTTCCACGTACCCAAAAGAAACCTCTGATCTTCCAACCTCGCACTGGTCGAAACCCCGCGCATCCACAGAGCCAGAGCAGGCGGAAGATCCTTCTCTCACATTGCAGCCAAGACCTGGAACGAGCTACCGGCAGACATCAGACGCGCCCCCTCCCTGAACACCTTCAGGAAGACCCTCAAGACCTGACTCTTCGGCTAAACAGTTCTGCGGACCCCCCCCGTCAGCGTCTTGAGACCCTCACGGGTGAGTAGCGCGCTTACAATTCCCTGATTGATTGATCAGCATTGCCCCTGGATTGAGGGTGCGGGAACCTGGAAGCGATGTTCCCCATCTTTTGAAGTAAGAGTGGAGTAGTTGTAAGTTGATCTCCCACTCATGTACCTGCTGAGCATATCTGCAAAGTGGTTGTCCACCCCAGGTAGGTATTCTGCTAGGAGGTGGATTTTGTGATAGACTGCCTAGTGCCAGATACACTCTGATAGGAGGGATAGCTGTGAGAAGTGTATTAGTATCAGCAGTTAACAACATACGCTCCATGGTGGATACAGGGCAGGCTGCAGCTTTAATCCTTTTGGACTTATCCACAGCCTTTGACACCATATCGCTGACCCTGCTTGTTGAGCGGCTGCAGGAACAGAGGGTCACAAACCTAGTGCTAAAGCGCTTGGCATCTTTTGAGTGATAGATCTCAGATAGTTATGGTGGACTAGTTTTGTTCAGACTCCATAACGTTGCTGTGTGGGGTTCCTCAGGGCTCTTCTCTGAGCACTACATTATTCAACATGTATGTGTCACCGCTGGCAAAACTCATAAGATTCGTGGGCTCCAAGCGTTGTCCTATGCTGATGACCTACAAATTATTGTGTCTATCTAGAAGGACACAAAGGCAATCGCTACCAATTAAATAAATTGTATGCAGGCTGTTGCCACATGGATCGAAAAAGACGACCTAAGACTTAATGGAGACAAGATGGAGGTCTTGATCTTTGGCAGTCAACCATCCATATAGACTGAGTTGTGGTGGCCAGATAGGCTGGGGACTTTGCCCACTCCAACTGACTCCGCTAAGAACCTCAGAGTACTGGTCGATAACAATTTATTGTTCAACCTGCAGGTCAACTGAACGGTTTCAACCGGTTCTTTGATTATGAAGTCCCTTAGGAAAGTGTTTCCTTATATCCCTTTTCCGGCATGTAAACATGTGGCATTGGCACTCATTATTTCCAGGTTAGACTACTGCTAAGCTCTGTACCTGGATATTAACAAGACTGTTCTTGCCACACTGCAGCTGGTCCAGAATGCTGCAGCCAGACTGATCCTTGATGTTCCCAAATTCCAATCAGTCTCGACGGGGATTCGGAAGCTTCAATGGATGCTTGTGAACAAACAAATCATTTTTGATGCTCTTTGTATTGTTCACAAGGCTCTCCATAACTTTAGGCCTGGAGGGCTTAAAAACATGTTCCAATGATATACTCCCTTCCCAGACAGCTGCGATCCTCAGGCAGGAATATTTTAACTGTTTCTAAATATCGTAAATCGAGATGGGGAGGAAGATCCTTTTCGGTGGCCACATCCAAGCTTTGGAACTCTCTTATTTCATCTCCAGTCTCCAAGCTCACGTTCTATTTCATACGGCCCTAAAAATGTGCCATTTTACTCTTTAACGAAAGTGCTCCGGCCTTATATTTTCTTCTGCCTTTCTTCTTACCAAAAACTAACTGCTCTCAGCGCCTGGATGCCTTTGGGCAATTCTTTGCGCTTTATAAGTTTATTTCGTTTCATTTCACTTTCTGGTGTAGGTGATTGCGAAAAGCTTTGAGGGCTAGCAGAACTGCTAGGAGCTCTAGAAGTCCAGATGATTGATGTATACATGTGTCTGAGCTATTGTCCATAGACCGCGAACTGTGAGATCTTGCATATGTGCTCCCCATCCCTGAAGGGATGCACCTGTGGTAATGGTGACTTGCGGAATTGGGGCTTTGACGGTCTGGCCTTTCAACAAGTTGTTGCTGTTCCACCACTGCAGAGAGCGATAAGTTGCTGGCCCTACCAACACTAGATCTTTTAGATGCCCCTCCGCTTGAGACCACTGAGGTTGCAGAGTGGGCTGAAGGGGACGCATAGTTGGATGAGCGTGTGGTACTATGGCTATGCAGGAAGACATCATGCCTGAAAACCCCATCACTACTTTTACTGTGAGTTGAGCTTGTGGTTGAAAAAGAGGTAATGTTTCTATGAACTTTTGTACTCTTTCAGGACTGGTATATTCTTCGACTGTAACTGAATTTAGAGTTGCACCTAGGAAAGGCTGAATTAGCAATGGTTGCAGATGAGACTTTTGTATGTTTAGGGTAAACCCCAGTTTGTGCAGGAGGTTGAGAACCTGCTGAGTGCCTTGGAGACACTATTGGTAGCTCGGGCTTTTGATGAGCCAATCGTCCAGATGGGGGAAAATATGTATTCCTTCCCTTCTGAGATGAGCCACCACTACTGCAAGGGATTTGGCGAAAACCCTTGGAGCTGTAGTGACCATGAAGGGTAGAACCTTGAACTGATAGTGTTGCCCGTTAAGTTGAAAACGTAGATAACGGCAGTGTGTTGGATGAATGGGAATATGGAAGTATGTATCCTTGAGGTCTAATGCGGTCATAAAATCTCCTTGCTGTTGCAGTGGTATCACCTCTTGCAGTGTGACCATGTAAAAGTGTTCAAAGAAGATTTAACTGTTGAGTGGCCTGAGATCTAGGATAGGCCTTAAAGTGTTGTCCCTTTTGGGAATGAGAAAATAAAGGGAGTATACTCAGTGTCCATGATATTGTAAGGGTACAATTTCTCTTGCCCCTTTTTGAAGGAGAGATAGAACCTCGTCCTGTAAAAGGGTAAGATGTTCATGTGGCATATTTTGTGTTCTTGGTGGAATTGTGGGCGGTATTTGAGTTCTAGACAATACCCATTTTTCATTATGGATAGTATCCATGGGTCTGTGCTGAGGTCATGCCAGTGTGGATAGAAATTATTTAACCTTCCCCCGACTGATGTTATATGTGGTTGGGGGAGGTGTAGGTGGTCGCTGTTTGAGAGGTGGGAGTTCACCTGGTAAATTGACTCCAATAGGAGCCCTGTTGTTTATGTCCAGTGCTGTAGTCTTTGGAGGAACCCCCTCTGGCTGCACTTCTGTACTGACCCCTACGAAGGGAACCACGCTGTTGATATGTTTGTAGGGGCTCCATTGCTTTAGCGGTTTCAGTGTCCTTTTTTAAAAAACTTTTCTAGCATTTCATCCACCTATGGCCCAAATAGATTTTGTCCATCAAATGGTAAATTGAGCAGGTGTTGTTGTACACACGGTTTGAAGCCGGAGCCATGGTGACGTCTGATAAGGACACTGGTGTTTACTTCGCGGGCACTTGTGGCTGCGGCGTCTAGGGCACATTGTATAGTGGCATTAGATATAGCCCTGCCTTCTTCCACCAAATGTGTACCACATTTTTGTTATTGATCAGGGAGGTGCTACAGTAGTTACTGCAATTCATCCCATGTGGCACAATTATATCTGGAGAGTAGTCCCACAGAATTTGCAATACGCATGTGGTTGGCTGCAACTCATTTACCCGTAGCATCATATTTCCTAATCTCTTTATCTGTAGGAGGTGCATCCCCTGTGCCTTGTGAATTTGCTCTTTTCCTGGCTGTGTGTACCACTCATGAATCTGGTATGATTTGGCCCTTAATATAGTGAGGGTCCAAAGGGCATGCTTCACATTTCTTTTCAATTCGAGAGGTGACTACCCTAGATTTAAATGGCTGCTTAAATATGTTGTGTGTGGAAGACAAAATACCTTTAAGCATAGGGAGCGATTGAGCTGTTTTTTGTGATCCATTAAGCGTTTCAACCAAAAAATCATCTTCTTTTGGGATAGTGTGTAGGGTTACTTTGTGGTATGCAGCAGTTCTACTGATAAGATCATAGTAAGATGTTGTGTCAGCTGGCAGTGAGGGCTTGGATGGGCAGATGTTAGGATCTGTATCATTCAGTAGATCAGTATCAAATATCCCATAGGTCAGGGGCAGTATTGGGATCTTCCTGTGTGTCTGTGAAATAAGCGATATTGTATTCCTCAGGCTGATCATCACCAGTAGGTGACTAATCTGGTGAAAAAATTGGCTGCTGAGAAGGCAAGTGTTCCGGGTGTCCGCACTGGCCTTGATGGTGGTGAAGGTAGAGTAAGTGAAGATGGAATAGTAGATGAAGGATTAGGAGGAGGAGGAGCAGAAGGAGAAGGAGGGAAACAAATAGGCTTGTGCTTCTGTCCTTCTTTGGTTGATGGGCTGATTCAGGCCCAGCAATGTCCTCCTCAAAGGTGTTCTTACTTTTGGAAAGCGTAAGGGAAACAGGTTGTAGTGGTTTGATGCTAGTTTCCCAGTGTACAAAAAGAGTATTTTGTCCCTGGTCTAGTATGTCCAGCAAGCACTCAAGAATGGGCTGCAATTGTTTTTGCCATGGCTCTGTGCTACTTTTTGTGTTTTTCGGCGTTGAAGATGTGGAAGAGGTTGAAGAGCCTTTTGTGCCGGTTTCAGTCTTGAGTATGTGCTTTCGATGCTGACAGCTTAGGTGCTGGTTTCAATGCCAAGGACTTTGAGGATGCACCATCTTTCGGTTCCGAGGCTTTTTTTGGTTCCGATGTGCGCTGCTTCGGCTTGGAGTCTTTCCCTGACTTTGCGTGTGCCGATGTGGTCTGTTTTGGTGCTGGCGCCGAAACAAACTTTAATGCCTTATATTTTTCTATGCTAGTCAAAGACTTTCCAGGCGGAGTGGATTTATGTGTGTGTGCCTGTTGGTGAGACTTGTATAGCCCGAGGGCAATGGGGCTCCGAAAGTTGGTTTGGGTGGTTTGGTAGGGGATTGGGTGGCTTTCGCTGAGATACTCACGTGCCAGTGTGTGGAATCCGGGTCAGAGAATGAGCTTTCCTCACTGCTAGCCAGCAGTAGCTGCACATCTGGTGGTGCAGTCTGCGTCTACGTGTCCTCAGTTTCTTGTTCAGGGTCTGGCGACTGTTCCTGGAAGATGTCCGGTGCGTCTTCTGTGCATCCCTGCATGGTGGTGTCGGCCAACGACGCTCCCTTCACTGCCGAGGTGTTTTCTTCAACAGAAACGTCAAGCACGCCTCACAGGAAGTCTCCTTGTGTTCCGGTGACAAACAGATCGCACAGTTCGGGTTTGTCTTGCTGGGAGTACTTTGCATAGCAATTAGGGAAAAAGCTAAAGGGCGTGCATTCCATCCCTCGGAGACGTTGCCCTGTGGAATGGAGGTGAAGACGTTTTAAAAGGCCGAGCCTGGGCGGGCGCTGTGAAATGACCAGCAGCACCAGCTGATATTGTTCGGATGAGAAATCTGTTGGACTGGAGAGAAAAAAAACTGAGCTCTGCAAAGGCCTCGGTGAGGAATTCAGCTTCAGTCCCGGAGCTGCAATGTCGACGTCCAACCATGTTGGAGAAAAAAAAACATCTAACGAAGGAGCCAAGCAACATGCGCAATGCACACCGGAGGAGGAGTCACTATACCTGATGACTTGAAGACTTATTTGAAGAAAAACAACTTTTAATCCTCCAAGCCCAACACTAGATGGAAGGATGATGCTAAGCATATGTATCTACGACCAACACATGCTACGAATAGAGCATTATCAAAGGTAATTGTGGTTTTGTTGGATACTTCTAACCACAGATTCTTCACCCTATGAATAGATACCCAAGCAAGACCTCCTAAGGTAGCGGGTGTGTGGAATGGCTCAGATTAAAAAATCCTGCAGGGCTAAATGGGCAAGTAATGCTTTGTGAACATGTGCACTGATGCCCACATAGCTGCCTGGTGAATATCCAGGACAGGCTCTCCATGTGCCAACACAGTGGTAGCAGCTTTAGAATTGGTGGAATGCGCCCTCAGACCTGGATGGTGCTTCTTAGCTAACGCATAGCAGATCTTAATACAGAGGGCTATCCACCGCAAGATGGTCTGCTTCTGCACCGCCTTGCCCTTCTTTGCCCCAACGAATACCACCAGAGCTGCTGACCATCCACTCAATGTTACCTGGAGAGATCAATGTAAAAGAGGAGTACACTTTTAGGGCCCAACATTGGAGTCTCTCTTCCTCTTTTGAGGGATGAGTTGGAGCAAAGAAGGTCAGAAGAGTCATGGCTTGTCCAATGTGAAAAGGTATCGCCACCTTCGGTAGGAACGATGCTCAAATCTGCAGCATCAGTTTATCTGGAAAAAAGGTGGCTGGACCAAGAGGGCCTGAAGCTTACTCACATGACATACTGATGTTATTGCAACCATAAAGGCCGTTTTTATAGTGAGGAGGTGCAATGGACAACTGTGCATTGGCTCAAAAGGGGTACACATGGAAAGTGAGGACCACATTTATGCCCCACTGGGGCATCACAAAGGGCTTTGGTGAAAACTTATGCTGTTGGCCTTTAAGAAATTGCATCATTTGTGATTTAAACAAGATGGCTGGTCTAGCAAGCGTAAAAAAAAAAAAGCTGAAAGGGGCAGACATGTTACCTTTAACAGTGCCCACAGCAAGTCAATGCTAGGCAAATGACAAAACAAATAATACATCTGACAGCTGTGCCTGCAACGGGTCTGTCTGGTAGCTACTGCATTAAGCCACAAAAGTATCCATGAGCCCAGCATATACAGCTTTCGTGGAAGGGCACCTGGCTGCTAGGATAGCATCAATGACTTCAGAAGGGAGGTCAAAGGAGATTAACAATCACCGCTCAATCGCCATGCATGGAGATGCAGGTTGCGCAGGTCTGGGTACAAGACCCTGCTCTACTGCTGCGAAAGAAGATCCTACCGAATCAGCAGCCAGATCGGAAGACAAATGTCCAGATCCAGAAGTTCCAGGTACAAAGCTCTCCTTGCCCAATCCTGAACCACTAGTATGACTTGAGAGCGGTCATTCCTGATTTTGTTCAGAGCCAAGGACAAGGGAGGTAGCGGGAGGAAGATGTACAAGAGTCACGGGCTACACTGCATGCGGAATGAATCTCTGAGGGAGAGTATTCTTGGAAACCCAACACGCAAAATTGTTAACACTGCATGTTCTCTGCGATGGTAAAGAGACCGAGCCAGGGTTCTCCCCATTGCTGGAAAACTCCTTGCACCACCTGTGGGTGTAACTGCCATTCGTGATTCAGTAGGAGTCAGTTGCTGAGCTTGTCCGAAATGGCATTTAAAGATCCTGCCAGGTGATGTACCACCAGAGAAATGCCCTTATGATCCAACCAATTACAAAGACCCCACCCCGCCATGCTTGTTACAGTACCACACTGGTGGTGGTGTTTTCCGTGAGAACTTGAATCAGTATTCCATTAATGGTTGGCAGGAAGGCCTTCAACGCAAAGTGAATTGCATGCAGCTTCAACAGGATTATCTGGAGGCAGGTCTCCACCAGAGACTAAAGTACTCTGATCTCCACCTCTCCCAGATGGTCTCCCAAACCAAGTAGTGAAGCATCTGTCACCAATGTCAACTCTGGGTGGGGTAGGTAGAGGGTCCTGCGTCCGGTTCAACTGAAATTAAAGAGTCACAAATGCAGATCTTTGGCAGCCTACTTGGACACATGGATGGAATCTGACCGGTTTCCACGGTGTTGGGCCCACAGAGTTCAGATGACACTGTAGAGCTCGCAGGCAGGTCACTCCCCACGCTGCTGCACGGCTCTGCCTGCATTGTTTTTGCCTAATCCTGTACTTTTCCCCTGTGCCTAACTTGCTTTCTTGCCCAGACTTGTTTTTTTCCCCTGTGCCTAACTTGCTTTCTTGCCCAGACTTGTTTTTATCCCCCTGTGCCTAACTTGCTTTCTTGCCCAGACTTGTTTTTATTCCCCTGTGCCTAACTTGCTTTCTTGCCTAAACTTGTTTTTCCTTCCTGTGCCCAGTTCTCCCGCGGGCCCCGCCCGTTTTTCCCGCCACTGCGTCCCCGCCCCCCTGCAATCCCATTCGCCGCCCCGCTCCCGCCTCCCAGCTGCTCCTCCCTCCCACATCCCCTCATATGGAGGCCGCGCGCAGCAGGCGCGCCCAAGGCAAGCCCGTCTGCGCCCGTCCGCGCCCAGCGCCAGGACCCCTGGACCCCGCGAACGCCACGACGCCCGACACCGCTACGATGCCAGATCCCTCCACGCACTCAAAACAGGACGATCACACACCTGCTTCCTGGCCGCCCCGAAGCGCACCCATGGAGCTTTCACCTGCCGGAACTGCAGCTTCACAAGCATCCGCCCCACCATGCCGCCGACCAGAAAAGAACCCAACCACCTCAGATGCATCCTTCTCAACACCCGCTCTGCCCGCAAACACGCCGTTGAACTCTGGGACCTACTCGACTCAACCTCCCCAGACGTCGCCTTCCTGACGGAGACCTGGCTGAACCCCGCCTCGGCACCCGACATAGCCATAGCCGTCCCGGAAGGCTACAAGATCACCCACAGGGACTGCACCAATGGAGCAGGAATCGCCATCATCCACAGGAACATTCTCAGAGTCTCGACCAACACCGACGACACCCTCAGCACTGCCGAACACCTGCACTTCCAGATCCACACCGATCCCAACACCACCCTCAGAGGAACCCTCGTCTACAGACCCCCGGACCCCGACCACAGTTCAGCGACTCCATCGCAGACTTCGTCAGCACACACGCCCTCGCCTCCACGGACTACATCCTCCTCGGGGACCTGAACTTCCACCTCGAGAACAACAACGACACCAACTCCACCACCCTCATCGACAACCTAGCCAACCTCGGACTCAGACAACTCGTCACAACACCCACCCACTCCGCCGGTCACACGCTTGACACCATCTTCTCCGCAAGCCCCCACGTCTCCTTCAACCACACCACCGAACTCCACTGGACCGACCATCGCTGCATCCACTTCACCTTCAAGAAGCCCACCACGCACCACCGCACCCAACAGATGCCCCGCCGCTGCTGGAGCAAAGTCACTGAAGACCAGCTAACCACCACCCTCGCCCAGAGCCCACCCGCCGACCCCGACATTGCCGCCCGCAACCTCAGACAGTGGATCAACGACTGCGCCAACACCCTCGCCCCGATCAAGAAACCCTCCTACAGTCACACCAACAAGAAAGCCAGCTGGTTCACTGAAGACCTCCGGGCCTCCAAGCAAACCTGCCGAAAGCTGGAGAAGATCTGGCTCCGTGAACGAACACCGGACAGCCACGCAGCCCACAAGAACGCCACCCGCAGACACCATCACCTCATCAGATCCGCCAAAAGGGCCTCCTTCAAAGACCGCCTAGACAACAACGCGCACAACAGCAAAGAGCTCTTCAACATCGTGAAGGAACTCTCCAACCCCAGCTCCAACACCAACGACGTCCCACCCTCGCAAGACCTGTGCGACTCGCTGGCCACCTTCTTCCACCGCAAGATCGCAGACATCCACGACAGCTTCAACGCCACGCCCGCCCCAACAACCACTGAGACCTCCGCCCCCACAACCACCATCCGCACCAACCGCCTGCTCTCCTGGACCAACATCAACGACGACGACACCATCAAGATCATGAACACCATCCACTCCGGAGCTCCGTCAGACCCAGGCCCACACCACATCTTCAACAAAGCCAGCACAGCCATCGCACCCCATCTCCGGAAAGTCATCAACACCTCCTTCGAGACAGCAACCTTCCCGGAGAGCTGGAAGCACGCCGAGATCAACGCCTTACTCAAGAAACCCAAGGCAGACCCCAAGGACCTCAAGAACTTCTGGCCCATCTTCCTGCTCCCGTTCCCGGCAAAGGTCATCGAGAAGACCGTCAACAAACAACTGACCCGCTACCTCGAGGAGAACAACATCCTGGACCCTTCCCAGTCCGGGTTCCGCAGCAACCACAGCACCGAGACTGCCCTCATCGCCGCCACCGATGACATCAAGTCCCTGCTGGACAACGGAGAAACGGCGGCCCTCATCCTCCTGGACCTGTCAGCCGCCTTCGACACGGTCTGCCACCACACACTACGAACACGCCTCCACAACGCCGGGATCCAAGAGAAGGCCCTGGACTGGACCACCTCCTTCCTCTCCGGCAGAACACAGAACATCCGCCTTCCCCCCTTCCGCTCCGAAGCCACCGAGATCATCTGCGGCGTACCCCAGGGCTCTTCCCTCAGCCCAACTCTGTTTAACATCTACATGGCACCGCTCGCCCACGTCGCCCGTCGGCACTGAGCTCAACATCATCTCCTACGCCGATGACACCCAGCTGATCCTCTCCCTCACCAAGGACCCCACACCGCCAAAACCAACCTTCACGAAGGAATGAAGGCTGCTCGCTGAATGGATGAGGAACAGCCGACTGAAGCTGAACTCGGACAAGACGGAGGTCCTCATCCTCGGATGCACCCCTTCGGCCTGGGACGACTCCTGGTGGCCGACCGCACTGGGAACCGCCCCAACACCCACCGACCACGCACGCAACCTAGGGGTCATCCTCGACTCCACCCTCTCCATGACTAAACAGGTCAACGCCGTCTCCTCCGCCTGCTTCAACACCCTCCGCATGCTCCGCAGGATCTACAAGTGGATCCCCACTGAAACGAGAAGAACGGTCACCCAGGCCCTCGTCAGCAGCAGGTTGGACTACGGAAACGCCCTCTATGCAGGAGCCTCGGCCAAACTCCTGAGACGGCTCCAACGCATCCAGAACGCCTCTGCACGCCTGATCCTCGACATCCCTCGCCGCAGCCACATCACACCCCACCTGAGAGACCTGCACTGGCTCCCGGTCAACAAGAGGATAACTTTCAAACTCCTCACCCACGCACACAAGGCACTCCACAACACCGGACCAACGTACCTCAACAGAAGACTCAGCTTCTACACCCCCACCCGCCAGCTCCGCTCCGCCGACCTCGCCCTCGCCACTGTCCCCCGCTTCCGAAGAGCGACCTCCGGTGGCAGATCGTTCTCCCACCTCGCCGCCAAGACCTGGAACACCCTCCCCATCCACCTACGGCAGACCCAAGACCTGCTGACCTTCAGAAAACTCCTCAAGACCTGGCTTTTCGAGCAGTAGCAGCATTTCCCACCCCAGCGCCTTGAGACCCTCACGGGTGAGTAGTGCGCTTTACAAATGATATGATTGATTGATTGATATGCCATATGACATGGGTGGCAGGCCAAGAAGCTCAGAGCCATCCTCGGAGACCCAGGACAGAGGCTGAAATATCAGAATCAAAGCTTAAATGTCCTTGCACGAACCACCCCTTCGATAGCGACATGGGAGAAAAACATAGATATCTGGTCTAAGGCAGAACTGAGGGCCCTTCGGAAAGATGATTCACGGGGACTACGCAAACGCCCCATTGCGGAGTTGTGGGCGGAGGTACTGAGGGATTGGGAGACCAGAAATATGGATGAATCAGAGGGAGGAGACAAAGTGGCAGAGGAATTGGGAGACAACACCCCTAACATGGGAACCCCTGACCCACCCGGGTCTACCAACTTGACAAACATCTGAATACATACACAGAAGCATTATCCTGAAATAGACACCCCTCAACGGGCTAGGGAGCATGCGGGAGACCACGTTATTTACAACAGACACATTAAGAGACACAACACCACAACGTTTATTAAAGATAGTTATATGTTAATAGAATGGTGAGAAATGATAGTATGTTTTTGATCATGAGAGGAAGCAACTCCCTTAAGCACGTGCATGATATGATACAGAATGTAAGAGTGAAAAATATACTGCTGACCACTAATAAGAATGTATACAAGTGCATTCCTCGACTACTTAATTATACTGAATTCAGATTTCTATGGGTTAGCAAGCTTAGTAATACTATATGACTGCCAATAAAAATATGTTTAAAAAAAAAAAAAAAGCTTAAATGTCCTGGACTATTTGACCCAGAGGAAACGCCAGAGAGCGCACAGTATCTAGGATGGCTCCAAAGAAAAGGAGTCTCTACGAAGGAGTCAAGTATGACTTCAGCAGGTTGACTGAGAACCACAGCGACGTCAAGAGATTCACAGTCGTCGGGAGGCGGTCAGTGACTGTAGGAAGCTGGCTCTTAATATAATATACAAAAAAGAGGTAGAGTGTCCAGGTATCCCCTATGACGGGTGGACAGGGGTTGCTTTAACAATCCCAAGGTGCTCTTTTTGTGGTAGTGTTGTCGAGCAGCCATAGGCTTATAAAGGAGGAGTGTTGGACATTTGTTACACACACAGTCAATAAATGATGCCCACACTCAAAAAGGAGATCCACACCAATTTAGAAAAAGAACACTAATTTTATATATACGTTTTAACACCAAGAACTTCGTAATTGGGCACATACTTTGTTTTGAGAAATCACTGTTTTGGAAGCATACAGAAATACACTTGCATTGGGTGAGGTATCACAGTTTTTCAGTATACAGAAGTACACTAGCACTTGTATCTTTTAAAGCGGCAATGTTATCTTAAGGGAAAGAAACATACTGCATACGGGTACTTAGCAGCGACTTACGGGACTTTTCTCCAGGACTTAAGGTAAGTAGGGGGCAAGGTCCAAGGCAGCACCAACAGGTCACCTCGGCCAGCTCTGGGGTGTCCAGGTGAAGAGGTGTAATTCAGCGTTGGGTGCCCCGTTGAAGTCGATGGGGAACGGTCCGTTTACAAAGAGGCTGCAAGCAGGGACTGGGGGCCCAGTTCCGGTGAACCCACAGGGGGACTCAGTCCGTGAGATGTTTGGGGACTTAGGATCACTGCTGGATCACTGGAACTCGGGCTGATGGGCTCAGAGTTGCAGTGTGTGGTTTCTCTGGCGGGGTCGCACTGAGGGAGGCACTGCAAAAACAGGTTTGAGGCAGGGACTGGGGGACCAGTCCGGCCAAACTCATAGGTGGGCTCAGCTCTTGAGGGTGTAAGGACCCCGTTGGCCCACTTTTCCTTGGGCTGTGGGGCTCCGGTGCAGTGGTGCTTCTTGGTGTTGGGTTTTCACAGTCCGAGGCTCTCGCGGTACCTGCTGTCTGACAAGGAAGGCTCAGGTGGGGATTGGGGCGCCAGTCCGGTAGAGCCCAATGGGGCCTCAACTCTAGAGGGTCTCTAAGCCTCGGGGGTATCAATAGTTCACGGCAATGCAGGAAGGGGGGGGGCTCATGTGCAGTTCGGTTTGGTGGGGTCGCGCTGGCAAAGACTCTCGTTTCGGTCCCTTTGGTGCCTGCAAACGTGCAGGGAAGAAGCTCTTCTGCTCCAAGGGAGATTTTGCTGGCCTGGTGAAGTTGTGGGTCACTCTTCCACAGCTTTTGGAGGGGACACCTCTTTCTGGACGATCCGGGTCCATGCAATCGTTGGGGACAGCAGGCAGGCTGGCAGGGTTTGCGCCAAGGCAGTTGCTGTACCTCAGTTCTCGCGTTGTGGGCTCTTCTTTGTCCTACTTTCTTCTCCAGCCAGACAAATCTGATTTCCTGGTGTCAGAGGGCCACCTAAATACTCAATTTAGGGGCGTTAAAGGGAGTGAAGGGTAGTAGCCAATGGGCTACTTTCTCCTGGGGTCACTATAACCCCTAGATGACCACTTCTTGTGGGGAGTGGGCATCACCGTGTTCCAGAGTTCCTAATTTCACCACAACCAAGATGGTGAAATCCTAATTTCTGTGTTCACTTCAGGTAGCCCACACAAGGGGTGTGACTAGCCTGGAGGTGCAATATGCCTCCTTGAATAATTTATTTTCGGCCTGTCCTGGTGCCAAATGGGCCTTAAGGAAAGGGGGTGACCATCTCCCAGGTCTGGTAGAAGCCAGGCTCGCACATCAAAAGCAGTGGGCTCTTTGAAGCTCCCTGCCTTGACATGCTAATTTACTAGCCATCCTGCTGGAGGAGGTGTAACCACCTCCTGCCAGAGCAGGCATTGTTTCAGACCTCTGAGAGCAGGGCTCTCACCTCCTATGGGGTCAGAAACTCGTCTATGGTGGCAGGCTGGACAGGACCAGTAAGTCAGCACACTAGAGGACTAGTGGGTTAAGGGGGTACATCTAAGGTACCCTCTGGGTGCATGTATTAATAAATCCATCACTGGAATCAGTGTGGGTTTATTAATATGAGGCGTTTGATACCAAAGACCATAGTTTTCAGTGAAGCCATTATGTAGCGGGGAAACTCGTTTTGAGCGGGGCCCAGTACATACCTTAAGTTAGCTTCTCTGCTCACTTATAATTTCCAGCATGGAAATCGACATTACAGGGGCATATCTATACATGCAGATATGTCCTCAAGTGTGCTATAAAGCACCCTGCCTCAGGACTCCGAGGCCTGCTGTAGGGGTGACTTACTTATAGCCCATGCAGTGTCTTTGGCATGGTACACAGGAGTGTGCCATTTAATGTTTTCAAACATGGTTTGCACCATGTCACGCAGCCTGCAATGGCAGCCTGTGTGGAATTTGTGTGTGGGTCCCTTAAGGTGGCCAAAGGTATGCAACAGCCCTTAGGGACCTTCTTTAGTACCCATGCCCTAGCTAGCCGAGGTCCCATTTACTAGGGACTTACAGGGGTCCTAAAGCCCTAAGCCAATTGTGAAAAAAATCAGACATCACTTTGTTTTAAGGAAGAGAAACTGGCACTGAGGTCTGTTTAGCAGGCGTCAGTGCACTCAAAGTCAAAAACCAGCATCTAGTTGCTAAAATGGGGGCAAAAAGTGGGGTGACAACTGCAACAAAAACCCAGTTTCCTACAGTGACTGGCTGTTTCAAGCCTGCCTTCAACAGCCAGTTATCGAGGTAGGGGAAGACTGATACCCTGACCTCTGAAGATGGGCAGCAACCACCGCCGTCACCTTTGTGAATACTCAAGGGGAACTGGTGAGTCCTAAAGAGAGCATGGCAAGCTGAAAGTGCTTGTTACCCACCTTGAACCATAGGTAACGCCTGTGGGCCTGCAGGACAGGGATGTGGAAATAGGTAGCACACAGGTCTACCGCAACCTAGTTTGGGCCGGCATGTAAAAAACAAAAAAAAACACTTATCGATGCGTCCCACGTCTCTCCTCCTCCGGACTCGGCTGAACCAGGAAGCACTGCAGACTCCCCTGACTAATCACAAAGCTGCAATGCAGCGTTGCGATTGGTCTGAGTGCCGTGGCTCGGCACTCAGACGGGAACTGGGGGCCTGGGCATGTTCTCCACGCCGGCTGCAATGCAGCCTGCATGGAGAACACGCAAAATGCGCATGATGGTTTGACCGGCCCGAGAGAGCCGGTCAAAGAGTCATTGCGCACTTCGGAGTGGGCAAACCACTCCTCCACTACCCTGCTCTGAGACCAGAGCAGCCCCGCTCGCCTGCCGTCCGCAAAGCAGATGTAAACAATAAAATGATAACATCACGTTATTATAATTTTATTGTTCCTTAGTTACACTGCTTAAAAGCAGTGGGGCGATGCTTCTCTGCCTTAGCGGAGGAGCTGCCACTGCCGCAACCAACTAGTCTATGGGATCCAGGGTAGAAAGAACCTGGGCCACTGTGAGCATTGTGAATCGGTACTTGCGCAGGAAGGCTTTCAGAGGACAAAGATCCAAAATAGGAAAGAGCCTCTGTCCTTCAGCACATGCAAGTAGCATGAATAACATACAGTCCCTACTTCCAAGGTTGGTACTCTCTCTATGGGTCTTTTGGCCAAAAGAGCCTGCACCTCCTGGCACAAAACGGACAGATGGCCCTCCAAATGTTGTCTGATGTAGGTGACCGGTGCAGTGGGTCGAAAAGAAATGGCAGGGCATAGCCCCGTTGGACAATTTTAAAAACCCATCTGTCAGATGTAATGCTCTGCCACCCATAAAGGAAATGGCTGACCCTGCGCTTCCTACCAGATGGCTATGTGCAGCTAAGGGTGCACTAAGAACACTTTGAGGTTTTTGCCAGAGGGATGGATACTTGGGACGTACACTGCCACGGATAGCCTGGTTATTGTTTGTTGGGCCCATGACCGTGACTTCGAAAGGGCTAGGAGGCCTGTTGAGCAGGTGGAGGGCCTGACGCTATTGATACGCCAAGCTTCTGGGATATCCCAGAAAAGCTTAAAACTTTTGGGGGGATTGTTAGACTGGTGGCAAAAGGCTCAAAGAGTTTCGAGGCTCATCTCTACTTAAAAAAACTCCAAGGCACAGTCTGCCTTTTAACCAAACACGCCTGTCCATTCAATGGCATGTCCATTAAGGATGTCTGGATGTCCCTGGAGAAGCCTGTAGAACTCATCCAATTATGGTGCTGGAGCACCAGACTTGTCCAAATAGTCCTTAATAGACAACCAGTCTAGGTCAGAGGATGACGAACTTGGCCACACCATGGCTCTCCTGAATGGTTTAAGTCAAGAAAGCCTGTAAGTCTACTGGGAATGACAGTAAGACATCACCAACCATGTCCCAAAATGCATAAAAAACGCCCGAGGAGGCAGCTGGAGTGGACTGATCTCAAAGCAGTTCTGGCTAAGGAGAACATTCTGTTGCCCTACGTTTACATACATTTGGCCTCTATCAGGCAATGTCGTCGAAAAGGCATTATGATTAACTCTACTTTTAGAAGCCTATGCCATAAAAATCTAAAGAGTTAGATGCAGAATTATAACAAGCATAGCCAATAGGCCTCGCCTTTGGGACCTTATAAGTGTTTAGGCATGCAACAGTTGGCGCCGCGCTGGCGTTAATGGGCTTCTCTCAAACTCTGGCGGCGCGGGGTGGCGAGCACTTGGCAGCCCGGCACCGAGGCGGCTAATTGGGAGGCCTCGGGGATGAGGGCGGTGATTACACACTTCACGGTGTAATTACATAAGCATCGCTCGGCTGCGGCCGGCTCCTGCCCAAGGTCAGAGCCGGCCTTACCTGAGATTAATTGGTGCTGCCACTGAAGGGCCCGCCACCGGAGCCCTTATACGATTAGCATTAACATTTCAACAGCGACACATCGATCGGTGGCTCTGGGCCAGGCACACAGCACTGCAATTAGAGAAGAGCTGTGGGGGAGGGGAGGGCTGAGGCTGAGCACGGAGGGCGGCGAGGAGGGTGGAGGAGAGAGCAGGGTCGAGGCTGTGAAAGGAGGTCAGGAGGAGAGAAGAGGGTGAGACAGGGAAGAGAGAGAGAAGGTCCGAGACAGGGAAGAGAGAGAGAAGGTCCGAGACAGGGAAGAGAGAGAGAGAAGAGCTGAGACAGGGAAGAGAGAGAGAGAGAAGAGCTGAGACAGGGAAGAGAGAGAGACGGGCTGAGGCAGGGAAGAGAGAGGGAAGGGCTGGGGCCGGGAAGAGAGAGGGAAGGGCTGGGGCCGGGAAGAGAGAGGGAAGGGCTGGGGCCGGGAAGAGAGAGGGAAGGGCTGGGGCCGGGAATGGACAGATAGGAAAGGGGGCTGAGACAGAGGAAAGTGGGTAGGAGTAGAAAGAGAGGGGGCTGAGGTAGTGGAAGGAGAGAGGACTGAGGCAGAGAAAGGAGGGAGGAGAGAGAAGGGCTGAGGCAGGTAAGAGAGAGAAAGAGAGAAGGGCTGAGGCAGGGAAGAGAGAGAGAAGGGCTGAAACAGGCAAATAAACCATCACAATGGTAGCAGTGAACATAAAATACCCGCACAATCTCCAAATGGAGGTGGTCAGTCTTGGAATAAGGTCAGGTCCGGACTGATGCTGCAACAGAGGACACTCCTGCAACCACAAAGTGTATGCAAGGGGAATTGAGAAAGCAATCCCCAATATAAAACATCAAACGTGTCTGGAGCACGCGGCAATGTTGTACAGACAGTATATCACATCACATGTGGTAAGAAAAAGTTATAAAATGTATTCACAAAACTTTAAAATGTACAGTATACCACGGAAATGTACGTACGAATCCCATATTTGAAAATACAGCCAAATGTGCAATACAGAAGGAGGGATGGGAAGGGGGTAGGTAGAAAGAAGAGGCTATGTGATTGGAGGACGGTGGAGGGTGACTGGTAGAGGGGAGCACTAAGCTGAGGTGAAGAGTGGGAGGGCTGGTGCGAAGGAGCAGAGATGTAGATACAGGAGTGGGAGTGAGCAGAGGGAGGGAGAGGAGGATGGGTGGAAGTTACGGAGGAGGGTCCAGAGATGCGCAGAAGCACCAAGAGAAGAGAGCGCGAGTGACAGATCGGAGCAAGGCTGTGAGATGAGGGAGAGGGTGGGGCACGACGGTGAAGGGAGAACAGAGGCCCCAGGAGGAGGTGCAAAAAGGCAGGAGGAGAATGGGACTGGGAGAAAGGAGCAGAGAGAAGACCATAGTAAGAAACTGACCCGAGGGAGCGAGTGGGGACAGCGAGGGGCCTTGGAGGAGGATGGGAGAGAGTGGGGACTGCCGGCAAGAGGGGGGGGGAGGGAGGAGGGGGAGAAAATGTGCTGGGAGGTGAGCACGGTCAGCGAGGATAAAAGAGAAACCCATATGTATAAAGGTGGAGAGGGGTGAGACTGCCTGGGAGAGGGGCCAGAGAGAGAGGTAGACTTTAAGGGAGGGCACCAATAAAATTAAGAAGGGAGGGCATTGAAGTGTAAACCTAGACGCACCATACAGAGGGATAGGGCGGAAGTAGAAGGTACAATAAAGGTGGGTGTGCTGGGAGCTGGGGTGCGAGAGCATGGCTACAAGGAACGCATACGGCGAGTTTGGGCTTCAAAGAACATAAAAGGGAGAGATGGCGAGTGAGGGGAGAGCTGCTGTGAAAGGACAGGGGGAGGGCGACGGGGGTGAGGGGTCAAGGGTAAGAGAGATGCGTGCAGCAGAGGAGGAGGGCGAGTGAGGAACAAGTGCTACTGAAACCAAAAGAGGAATACATAATACGAGGTTAGAAAGAGAGCGGTCATGAGTGAGGAAGGAAGAGATGGGGACGAGAAATAGACACGAGAATGTCGAGCGAGCGAAGGTAATAGGGCGTGGCGTCACAGAGAGAGACAAGCGCGGCCGCGCGGCGGCAAAAGTGAAAGCGCAACCGCCATCTGTTTACAATTAACGCGAGCGCGAGAATTGGAAACAGATGGCGCTGCTGCTCGCTCTCGCAAGCCGTAGGCCGAGGGTGGATACAAAGGTGGGACATGCACCCGCCTTTGTCCAATTGCGTGCTGTCTTTTTATAAAGACGCACGCAAAGCCCAATAGCGTGTGAGCACCACACGCACGAGCTTCAAGAAAAGCTGTAGCAATGCCAAGTGGCCCTCTCCTAGAGCAGCGAATGCGCGCTGCGCTAGGCTCGACCTAAAAAGGTCAGAGTCACCTAAGGGCAGGAGAGGTTCGGTCGGTGCCTGGCCAGGCTGAAAGATGTCAGTAAGGACATTTGTGTTTACAGCCATAGTAGGGAGGTGGAGGTCAAGGACTTCAGCAGTTCTCAAGTCACAGTAGCAAAAGTAGTACTAACTTCTGCAGCTGGTCCAGAGGGGAAAATCAACCCAGTATTGGGTGAGGTATCCAACCCAGTGGCCTCTGGGAGGTCCATGTACCAATTGTTGTATTCATAATGCAGGGCAAACTGTTCCCCATCCCCTCCATTGTTGTTGCTATAAGGCTAGCTCTGGTTAGAGTCCAAGACAAAAGTTGGTGTAGTGTATGTGCGCGACTGCACGGCAATGAATTAGTGTCGGAGTCTGAGGAATTGAGCATTGGCTGTGCCACATCGGGATCTGGTTGTCACCTTAGTCAAGAAAAATTTGTCTCGCCGTCTGATACCAGGATAGGTAGCGAGTTCTCCGGTGTTGGCACGCAAAAGACTGGTGAGGATTTTGGTCACGGATCAGAAGTCAGCACCGATGGCAGTGCGGGGACCCAAAGCGGATTCAAGTGGCACAGACGGCGCAGAGAATGGATCCGCCAACAGTAATTGGATCCTCTGAGCCATAAGGCACGCCAGAAGTGTTCCTAAGATGTGCAGCATGGCCTCTAGAACGGCTTCAACCTGCTGCGATATCACTGATGGACCCAGAAAATCGGGTTGCATTGGGACCAAAATTGTAATGGATTCCTCAGTGGAACGGTAGCGAGACTTGAAGACAAGGTGATACCCTCATGCCTTCTCTAGAGAATAACAGTGGCAGGAAGGGGCAGAGTCCCGCTGGGACTGTTTATGTTTTCTATTGGACTTACCCGAAGACTTTGACAGCAAATAATGTGGAAAGCACTCTTGACTTTGAACTGGAGCTGGACCTGTATGGAGCCTTGCGGTGTTTCGCCACATGGAGCTTTGCTTCGTGTTCACCGATGGCCGGCGCATTAATTTGGGCACAATTGTCACAGGCCTCGGGTCGTGCGGCAAACACCAGAGACACATCTCGAGGGTATCTGTCACAGACATCTGTTTGCAACACGCCCTACCAGTGCTAAATCCCGTATTCTTAGGGAGTGACATGTTCCTTTGCACACTGGAATACTTTTGAGGAAAAAAAACACTTCACAGAGTGAAGAAAAAATAGAAGCATAACCTGGATCCACGTCTGAACGTGCAGAAAGAAAGGAACTGGCGGCAGCGAGCCTGTGTAGCACTTCTGGAGCAGAATATGGTCGACACAGTACCACCTACTGGCACAGAGTACTACTGCTTTTGAGTTTTTCAGGTCCAGTCTGGCATCTGTGGATATTCATAAGGTGAGGTATCTGCGGTCAGAAGTATCCATCAGAAGAGCAGAATAAAATTAATTTGAAACTTTTAGCAGCATCTGCCAACTACAATGCCACATTTAAAAATTAAAATCAATTCACATTTGCCTTTGTCCAGACGTTTTTGCTTTAAACTGGTGGTTCTAAGCAATATATGTGATTTGGTGAATTTCCAAAACTCTGACTGGTATTGTGCATTTTGTACTTCAAAGTGGCAATTACTAATCACCTTTCACAGAATATTAGGAACGCACAATAGGCTCTTCTCAATTTTGGAGAGCCCTGGGCAATCCAGACCTAAAGCGGTGTTTTCATTGGGAGCCTTTGACAGGTTCAATGAATTCTTACTTTCTGAGAAGCACTGACTCAGCTCTAAGAAACAGTGTACATGATGCCCAGCGATCATTAGTGTTCAATACAACATTTTTACTTTTTGGATTACTCAGAGGAAAGAAATAACAGGCGTACCCAGCCACTCCCAGGATACATACGCAATAATGCAAAACAGAAAATGAATACAAAGAAAATCACTCCTCCTAAAGACAAAGCCCCGGACAACATAGGGAATGCACTGATGTTACACACACAGTAGTATGTCTAATTTTGAATGAGCAGCTCTCGCAAAGACATATTAACAAAGTCACGTTTTCAGCAATGCATTTTACACTAGTCACTACCACCTACGTGATCGCAACAATGAATAGCTGCATGCAGAAATTAAATGCAACTGGTCATAATTGTTCATCATGTTCCTCTTTGCTTAAACAACTGTTTCACTCTGCACTTCAGTCTTCCAGTCCTCGCTTTAAATCAACGTCAATCTCTACTACACTTGTACTCACCCACAATGAGAATAGTATGCCAGCCATGGCAGGACAGGTCTGGCACGTGATGCAGTGAGCCAAAGATGGGTCGTGGCCAGGAGGTACAGATATCAGACCCATGAGGCCTTTCAGTTGGTGTCATTGCCAGGCGACCATTTCCTCCATTACCCCAGGCAAAGATATGATTATCTGTGAAAGGAAAGGAAGGTCATGGGTGGAGGTCTTTTGAGAACCTCAGACAATAGAGCATGGTCAATATTATGATCATACACTTACACAACAAATAAACAAAAGATGCAGAGAGGTATAAACATACCAATTCTGAGAATAAATACAGTAACAAGGTTACAGACCAGTACTGTGCAGTGGAAGGATAAATTAGCTGAGGTTTTGCACCTTGCACTAAGAAACAGTGAGTTCCCTGTAGAATTAGCACTTCGAAATAGACTGTTCTGGAGTCTCCAACACTGGAGAGACCCCAGAACACATTGTTTTAAATAATTTCTAGTTGTCCAAATGATGAGAATGCAACATAGCCCAAACATAAAAATAACAAAATAAAGAATACATTGTATTTTTGAGCTGAGTTCAACTTTAATTCCACCTCCAAAAAATCACTACAAACCTAGTTCCATAAGATTTAGATATGAATTATGCAAAAAGAAGTTGGCACATGCGGTAAGGCAACAACATAACTGTAACACACAATCAGACCTACAAGCACATAGTATAATTACATTATAGATTATGTGTCAGGGCATTTTCATAATGGCGAAAGTCTTCAGCCACACTAAACTTAGGATGTGACGGCTGCGGGTGGTGTGTGTGGGGAATGTACTATGGTAATCTTAGGAGAGTTCTCCTGTCCTACGGCAACTGAGATTATGATCCCTCCCTCACAGGAACTCTGCAGCACCCTAGCAAACCACTTCGTACAAGAACTTCGAGTCCCAACCCACTGACCTCCACATCCTCCCCGCTCCAACAGAAGCCTCGCCCAATCAGCCACTCCCTGCTTGGGAACAGTTCACCATACATAACACCACAGACATCTTGAACTCCATCCACTCTGGAGCACCCACGGACCCCTGCCCCCACTACCTCTTCAACCTCGATAGCAGGGAAATCAGCCACCAACTTACTACCATCCTCAACGCATCCATCACCACAGCCACCTTTCCCGACACATGGAGACAAGCAGAAGTCAGACCTCTCTTCAAGAAACTCACCGCCGACCACACTGAACTCCAGACCTACCACCCCATCTCGCTTCTCCCTTTCTCCGCGAAAGTCCTCGAGAAGGCCATCAACCAGCAGCTCACCAAATACCTGGAAAGAACCAACCTGCTCAACGTCTCCCAGTCTGATTTCCGCGCCAACCACAGCACCAAGACAGCCCCAATCGCCGCCACGGACATCAGCACCCTCCTCGATGGAGGAGAATCAGAATCCCTGATCCTCCTCGACCTCTCCGCAGTGTTTGACACCGTATCCCACCAAGCACTCATCGTGAGACTGCACCACATCGGAATCCAGGAAGATGCCCTCAGATGGACAGCATCATACCTCAGGGGATGAACCCAGGGAATCCACCTACCTCCATTCCCATTAGAACGCAATAGCACCACGTGCGGCATCCCTCAAGGTTCGTCCCTCAGCCCCACCCTCTTCAATATCTACATGACACCCATAGCCGACACAGTCAGGACCCAGGTCTGCACCATCATATCCTACGCCGACGACACTCAGCTCATCATCTAGCTCTCAGCAGACCCAACCATGATGAAGACCAACTTCCACTAACTGCATGAAGAACTTTGCTAACTGGATGGAGACCAACTGTCTAAAGCTCACCACAGACAAGACCAAAGTGCTAATATTTGGTACAACGACTCCCCATGGAACGACACCTGGAGGCATGCCGAGCTGGGATACACTCCCAAACCGACAGACCACACCTGCAACCTCGGCATCAACCTGGACAACAAGATCACCATGAAGCGACTGATCAAAGCCGTCTCCTCTGCATGCTTCCACACTCTCTGCATGCTCCAAAGAATCTTCAAATGGCTCCCCATTGGTACGAGGAAAACCGTCACTGAAGCCCTAGTCACCAGCCGGCTGGACTATGGCAGCGCAATGTATGCCGCAACTACCACCGAACTCATGAAGACACTACAGGCATTACAGAACTCAGCAACAAGACTCATCCTCAACCTGCCCAAACGGACCCACTTCACCCCACACTTTAGGAACCTCCACTGGCTCCCAGTCAAGAAAAGATGCCAATTCTAGATATCGACACACCTACAAAACCCTCCACAATATATGACCAGCATACATCAACCACCATCTGAACTTTCACCAACTGCCCAAAGACTTCTGCTCCGCCACCCTTGCACAAACCTTGAGCATCCGCCGAAGCCACAGCGGAGGCCGTTCCTTCTCCTACCTCACCGCTAAGTCCTGGAACAGCCTTCCACTTCACCTCCGGACATCACCCTCACTGGAGGATTTCAGGAAGAGACTCAAGACCTAGGTTTTCAACTGAGCCCTGCTACCAAGCGCCTGGATACCCTCGCAGGTGACTAGTCGCGCCATACAAATACAGATTGATTGATAACACTAAAATCCAGTTTGAGGCAGGTACTACACCCACAACAAACTCAGACAGAATTCTGTTGGGACAAAAGCACAGTCCTCCAACAACCTAACAGTAAGTACACAAGAATTTTCTAGGAATCCGGTCTCTCCCTTTAAAGTGTGCCACAAATGTTACAATTGGCTTAACAGACCTGTCAGGTAGGATTTGACACAGTGCTGTCAGAAGGAGGCTACAGCCCCACCCTGCATATTCTGTGGCGTTCAGGGGAGTCATCGCTTCCCTTTCAGGTCACCCTATTGTTTGAACCTGGGAGGCATTTCACACTGCTTTCACACCTATTCAAGATGGAGACCTAGCCTCTGACAGTATTAGGATCTAACATTGCTTGCCAGTGTTTCAAGGCCAACCAGCCTTCCTACAGTGAAAATAGCTTTTACATGCTTGCTAGTCACTGAAAGTACATGTTAACATTAAAGTTCTAAATGGTCTACATTTAAATATAATGAACCCTGCGTTGTGGACTACAAGGCCCACATAGGAGTGACTTAATATTCAAAAGCAAGTTTTGTACCGGTCAGAAAGGTTTATTTTGACAGGTAGCAGTGCAAGTCTTGCACTGTCACGGTGAGTCTAAATTGGTGGCCTGAAGCCAAGTGTGCACTTCCACTATTAGTGGATGGCATAATAGGTGCTGAAGACCACAAGTGGCATTTAACTTCCAGGCTCTGGTTGTACTTTTCACACTATATACTAGTGAAGTACAGGCAAGTTAAATGTGCCAATAAGGAATTAGGGAATTTAATCATGATTAAAGGGAGAGCACGTGCACTTTACAACTCTGTGGACTTATCCCTGGTAATCAGTAGTAAAGTCAGCAAAAATATAGGGCCCAGCAAAAGGTGAATTATCTGTGGTGTGCAAACAGAAAAGGCGGTTTTCCTACACAGAGTTACACTGGCTTCCAGTAGCCAAACAGAGCCTGTAAATATCTGTGCATCACTCACAAACTAGTTCAGCATAGCTCTCCCTTCCTTTCTGGCTCAGAGATTCAAACTTCCCCCACTTCCTCTGCCCCAGTTAAAAACCTTGCAAGACTACTCTCTGTGACAAAGCCTTCAGAGTGGCAGCGTCACACCTCTGGAACAATACGCCTTTCTATCCGAAGTGTAAACAGTTTCACTCCTGCTTCAGGTAACTTCTAAAGACTCATTTCTTCCGATCTATTCAAAGACAATGTTGATGGTCTCTCAGCATAGTTTTCTTTCAAGCCTGATAACTTTGATAGTGCCAGGAAACCTTGTGTGTACAGTGTGCTTATTAAATACTATTTTGGATTACGCTATTGAAAATGTGATCGAGGAACTTACAATAATCCTCCTGTCGAAAATAAAATAAATGTAGCCAGCTAATCTGAAATAGCATGTAAAGACACACCTGGGCACGGTGAATTACAGTTAAAGCAGGCAAAGAAATTCTAGACTTCCAACATTTTAGCATTAATTATAAGAACAGATATTTAGCCAGTTTATATGTATGTCATTTATTTTTTCTTTTTCTTTTTTTAAGGTATCAAAATTATTCCATAATACTGTTTTATGTCAATAAATATACATAATTATTACACATTCATAAAATATAAAAAATAATTTCTAGTTGTCATACTTCATATCATTATTACACAACCAGCAATTTAAACATGCATGTGAAATTGATATTCCTTTGTTTCAGATTTTTGTTTTTAAATCAATAATCAGAAGAGAACAATTTGGTGACTATGTGCAGAGACTGGTGGCATGTTGTCAAACTACGCGCGTTTCGGCAAGGCCTTCGTCAGGACTCCGTCACAGTAATCGCTAAATGAAGTAATAGACAACATCAATGTCCAGAATTAAAGTGGCCATTTATCTATTAGGATTAAAATTCTTACACTAAAGTGACAGGTAACAACAGATAGTTTTACACGTAAAAGCATTGAGTCTCTTGTTGGTGTTGTATCCAAAGAAATAGCCCAAGGGAGCCCAGATCAACTGAAAGATTTTCGTGTGAAAAGTACCCAAGTGGCAATGCACAGGAACCTTTGGTGATTTTAAAGCCATTGCATGCATACAACATACCACAAAAATGAAAGAAAATTGTGCATTCTCAAAGTGTAGGTGGTAAAAGTAAAATAGAACATCCCTTATATCCCTTCTTGATGCCAACCTTATTGGCCCTTTATTTGTAGCTTGTTAGTTATGAATGGCATACCTATTCCTTAATCAATATTAGAGGTTCAACAAAGGGATATGTAAATGCTGATTCTTATAGATGAGGATTCCGGCAGGGTCACCTGATAGATAGATAGATAGATATAAATATATATATATATATAAATATATATATTATCTACTGGCGGTCGCCAGTAGATAGTTATAGTTAGGACCTATTATCCATAGGAAATTCGTAACATTCTTTTCCCAATAACTTTGGCGCCGGTTGACGAATCTTCGCGAAATTTTCAAAACTTATGGCCCGCTCCGGTCCGCTCCTATCTTGAAAATTTCGGGGTGATTCATCAAGCGGGGGCCGAGAAAAAAGGGGGGTCCCAAAATGTGTTTTCTCCATGTTAATTCCCATAGGAGATTTTAGACACGGCTACAGCCCGAACTGCTGAACGGAATTACACCAAATTGGGCAAAAAGGTAGCGCTTGGTTCAGAAAGCGACCTTTTTTTTTTTTTAAATGGTGTAAATCCGTTCAGTAGTTGCGGAAGAAATTATATATATATATATATATATATATATATATATATATATATATATATATATAGTGTAGAATATATGCTATTGGTCATTTATGACCCGCTAAAATGATAGAGCGAATAGCAACTTTGAATTAAAATTACCTTTCCCTTCTAAATCTGTTTATGATGTGGGTGAACCCCTGTTATTTATTACATGCCAAGGGGTGAGATGAAATAAGCTGATGGGTATGAGTATTTATCTAATGCATGGAGATTAACAATAAGAGAGGGAAGAAAATGTATATGTTAGCCATGACAATAATCCCTTATCGAGCTAGGTGCTGTCTGTCAGATCATAGAAATAAGTAATTGAATCTTTACCTGTCTTTTATTGATCCGATCACACAACGAAGAATGTTAGTTTTAAGGGACAGATGACTTGTTCTTGTCCTGAGGAATATAGTGAGCGGCAATGCCCTATAGATGGTTAGAGGCTAATCTGCAGTCAGATACCCCGTGCCGTGCCCTTGCATCACTGTTGACATGATTACAGGAGGAGCTGAGAATACAAAGGGTGTTAAGATTCTCCTGGATTAATACTTCTCAGTTCTTTCACACTTAATGCCATGATGACATCTGCCTGACAAATGTGGAAGGATGAACACAGTAAAGAATTTAATCAATGGCATTCAAGAATTTGAACTCCTAGTCAGAAATGGCAGAGGAAGAGAGTGTAGGACACCCACGCACAGCAGAGCTCATGAAATACTATAATAAATGGCTCAAGGCCACAAATTAATGTTTTATAATAGAATGCTTGCAGTTGCCGGGACCAGTTTATTAACAAGGAAGGAGTCCAACCACTTTAATCCCAGAGAGATCATGGCGTCAAATTAGGAAGGAAGAAGTTACGTAACTTCGGTAATGCTCTTTCTGGTAGAGACCATCAGCAGCAGATACCTCACCTTTTGATATTACCCAGGCGTCACACTGTATCTGGAAACTTTTCAGAAATGCTTTTGCGTGCTGGAAGGTGAGTGACTCCTTGCGGCTCTGCACAGACGCCATACGGCTCCGGAAATGACATGTGGGAGCTGTATAGGTGCCACGCCCAGATATCATTTGCTTTTTTCTTTGGTATGAATAATGTAGAACCAGAGCACTCTCTTGGAGTCCAAGTGATGGCGTCTCTCCTACTTAGAGGGGTGAGGAAGAGCATAGAACGCCAGCAGGGTGATGTTTTGGCTGATGTGGAACAGTCACAACTTTCAGTAGAAAGGCTGCTCTAGTTCGCAGAACCAGCTTGTCGGAGATGGGGATAGTGTATGGTGGATGAACAGAGAACCTGAAGCTTACTCACATGCTGTGCGGAGGTGATGGCAAACAGGAATATAGTTTTGATGGTGAGAAGCTGTAAAGGACAGCTATGAAGCAGCATGAAAGGAGAGCACATTAGAAAAGTAAGGGCAAGATTGAGGTCTCATTTGAGCATCACAAACGGGGAAGGGTGAACCATATGTTGCAGCCCTGTCAAGAAGAGCATTGCAACAGATGATTTAAACAAAGGGGGCTGATCAGGCAAATGTAAGACGGCCGAGATGACCAAAACATAAGCTTTAACTGTGCCCAGAGCAAAGCCATGCTGGGTGACAGACTGAAGAAATAATAAAACATCAGACAGTTTGGCCTGGATGGGGTCAATCTGGTGAATGCCACACCAAGCCACAAATTTGTCCCAACAATAGGTATATACGCTTTTCGTTGAGGGAGGCCTGGCTGCCAAGATGACATCAACTAACTCCAGAGGAAAGTTGTAGGTCTTCAGCTGTTGCCGCTCATTTCCCATGCATGAAAGTGGAGGCTGCGGAGGCCGGGGTGGATCTTCTTCAGAACTCTGGCAGGAGTGGTATCAGTGAAAAGACTTACAGGAGTCCTGAATTCCACGTAGGGCGGGACGGGTCTCTGAGTGAGACACGCCTGGGAAACTCCAAAGCGCAGAAGTGCTGACACTGCACGTTATCGGCGGTGGCAAACAGATCGAGTCAAGGCTCTTCCCATTCATGGAAGTGACCTTGTTCCACCTGCAGGTGTAACTGCCACTGGTGATCTGATAGGCGCCGACAGCTGAGTTCATCTGCCCTGGCGTTCAATGAGCCTGCCAGATTGTTTGCCACAAGGAAGATTACCTGGTGGTCCAGCCAGCTCCAGAGGCACAAGGCCTCCTGGCACAAGGTATGTGACCCCCCACTTGTCCTGTTTGTTGCAGCACCATATGGCAGTGGTGTTGTCAGTTAGCACCCTTGTTGGATGGCACAAAGGCTTTCATTCAGCGCCAATCGGATGGCCCTCAACTCCAGAAGACTGATATGGAGCCGGGACTCAGCTGGAGACCAGAGGCCTCTGATCTCCACCTCTCCCAGGTGACCGCCCCAGCTCAGAAGTGATGCATTGATCACCACTATCAGCTCTGGGTGGGCAATGAAGAGGGCTCTGCCGCTGACCCAATCGCGATCTAGTAGTCACCTCTGCAGATCTTTCACAGTCTCCTACAAAATCTGGATGTGATCGGTGAGGTTCCCTTTATGTTGGGCCCACTTGGACTTCAGATACCACTGCAGAGCCCACATATGCCACCTGGAACGCTCAACCAGCAGGATGCAGGAGGTCATCAGTCCCAGCCATCTAAGAGTACATCTAACTAAAATTCAGGACCACGGGGAAAGGCACAAAACTGAACCGTGTCCGGAATGGCTTCGATGAAAGGAAGCGTCTGGGAAGGAATCATGTGTAACTTTGGCACATTTATAGTGAGCCCCAAAGATGACAGGGTGTTCGCTGTAGTCTGGAGGTGGCTGATAACTGCCAAGGGTGGGCCTGCCTTCAACAGCTAGTAATCGAGATAGGGAATACTGGCACCCCTGACCTCCAAAGGTGTGCTGTCACCATCATCTTTTTCCTGAAGGCGAGAGGGGTCCTGGGGAGACCTAAGGGAAGCACAGCAAACTAAAATCCTCCTCTCCCACCAAGAACTGCAGGTAGGGCCGATGGGCCAGCAGGACAGGAATATGGAAAAAAGTGTTCTGCAGGTCCAACGCCACCATCCAGTCTCCAGGGTTGAGGGCAGACAGAACCTAGGCATTTTTAATTTCTCCTTCTGGAGGAAGAGATTGGGAAGGTGCCGATTTAGAATAGGCCAAAGAACTCCATCCTTCCTGGGCACCAGAAAATAGCGGGAATAACAACCACATCCTACTTCTGGCACCCTCTCGACAGACCCATAGGCCAAAACAGCTTGCACTTCCCGCCGTAAAATGGAGAAATGGTCCTCCATCAGTTGTTGAGTAGACGGTGGAAGGTGCGGCTGGGACGAAAGGAAGGGTATGGCCTAGACTTTGCGAACAATTTGGAGGACCCACGTGTCTGATGTGATCACCTGCCAACCCGGATAGAATGTGTAGATTCGGCCTCCCACTGGGTGCCTAGGACCCTGTGGGTACACTAGAGAGATTTGGCAGGGAGTGTAGCGCTTGGGGACGGACTGAGCGGCATGCTGACCTTGGTTGCGGGGGAGCACCAAGGCCTCTCCCATAAAACCGCTGGGTTCCCTGGTGGGGTGGGACAGGCTGGCAGTAAAGGACGCCTTGTCCAAAGGCACAAAATGAGCGCTGAAATTGCTGCTGGTGTAGCTGGTTAGAAAGGCCTAGAGTGCGAGTGGTATCCCTACTCTCCTTGAAACGTTCAAGGGCAGAGTCACCCTTGTACCAGAACAACCAGGTCCCATCGAAGGGCAGGTCTTTCAAGGAGGACTGGACATCGCCCGAGAACCCAGTAGATCATAGCCACACATGGCGACGAATGACAACACTGGTGCCAACAGCCCATTCAACAGAGTTCGTAGTGTCCAAGCCACAATGAATTGTGAACTTGCCCACATCATGACCATCCTGAATGGCCTTAGAAAGAACCGGGCGAAAGTATTCCAGAACACCAGGGAGGACTTTTGCCACCGAGTCCCAGAGGGCCTAATAGTAATGGCCCAACAAACAGGAGGTGTTGATTGAATGCAGGACTAAACTGGCTAAGGAGAAGAGGTGCTTTCCTAATGTCTCCACTCTATTGGACTCCCCGACTGGGGGAGTGGTAGGGAAATTGTTGGGGTTGGTCCGGCTAGTAGAAGCTTGCACCACAAGGCTCTCTGAAGAGTGGTGCTCTGAGAAGACGGCCGGGTCGTCTGGAGCAGGACAGAGGTGCCTGGCAATTTGTCAGTTAACAGGAGGGCTGGTACAAGGCTTAGCCCAAGCTCATAGGAGTGAATCTGTCAAGGACTCATTAAAAGGGAGGAGAGGTTTAGAAGCAGTCTGGCCAGGCAGCAGGGCTTCAGTCAGGACGTTCGTTTTCACCTCCATCATCAGAGGTGGAAGTCAAGGACTTCAGCCTCCCTACGCATTACAACGGCGTAGGAGGCTGATTCTTCTGTGGCTAGGCCAGGAGAGAAAAGGGCTGTTTCTGGGGAAGTATCAAGCCCACTAGCCTCTTGTAAGTCCTTGTACCAATTGTCAGCATCGGGCTGACTACTTCTTACAGCAGGCCATGTCAACTGTCCCTTTCATACTAGATAATGCAATGGTATCCAAATACCCAGACAACACAATGTCAGTTCAACCCAGTTCATGTCATTCAAAGCTGTGAAGCACCTACGTAACCTGGGTCAGCAATAGATTTTGCTATTTCCAGTCTGCCTGAGAGTGCAGTCGAAGGGAAAGGCACCCTTCGCCAATGGTCCCGCCGAATCGTGGTCCTGGATTGAAAGCTATAATGTCAGAGTCTGAGGTCAGGTGATTGAGGTTCTTGACAAGCCACCAGTGTGTAAAAGGCAGCACACAAAAGAGACCAAGAGAATGTGCCCTACAAAACATCAGCTGCGGTGACAATGAGCAACTCACACAAATCTCCTGCTGAAGCTCACAATACAGATGAAGATTTGGCCTCTGGGCCTGAAAGTATACAAGACTTCGACACTGATAACGTGCTACCTAGAGTAACCCCTGGCATGGCGGATGATATGACACTAGCCTGTAAAGACTGACACTAATAATGTACTTGTATTCCTTAAGCACAATGGTGTGGCCTAGATTGGATGATATCCTTTTCACATGATATACTGGAGCTGCAGGCGGCTGGGGCCAGCTGGCTACTGCGGTTGTTGGTGGCTCTTTATTTCTTGCTCTTTACCCCACAGCATCTACCGGTGGAATCTATACGAGCAACACTGGAGGTGCAAAGATAGTTTTGTTCTTCCTTAATTTTAACACAGTGCCGGTCACCATAGTCATGGAAGGGGAATGTTGGGGAGATCTAAATTTGTTACTTTTGTTAAAGGGTTTTTGAATGTTGCAGGCTCTCACTGGAGCAGAAAGATGGACAGCGGGGCACGGCATGTGTTGTTTAGGGTGGTGATGCTCACTGGAATGTATATGTACTTTTGATTGATGCCTTTGACAACACAGACTCTAGGTCAAATTAAGATATCAAGTTAGTACATGCGCAGTCTCAACTCCCAGTAAGCGCCATAATGTGCAAGCATAGATTAAGAGATAAGGAGCCCATATACCATATCTCCAAGAGACACTTCACACAGTCTGAGGGGCAAGCATTACAAAAGAGATGGCAGGGCCATATGTACTACACCATCTACTCTGCGTTTGCTCGTGGGGCATTGATCTGGGCAAGGCTGGCATGACTTTCCAGTCCCTGACAAACTAAATCGACCTGGAAAGAAGGGCAGGCTGGGGGGCAAGGATATTGCACTGGTCAACATCTATGGCCAGGATGTAGACCAACTGGCATTTTTGGAAATAGTTTCCCCTCATCGGTCTGCGACACTGGGATTCTCACGTTATTGATGGGATTTTAATTGTGTGGTGAATGTTGAAATGGACGGGTCTCACCCTCCCATTCCTATGTCGGGGACGTGTAGGATGGCCACAGCTTTTTATAATGGATGACAGCGGGGCGTGGCGGACAGCTGGAGGACCCTTAACCTCAGGGGAAAGGCATACTCTAATTTTTCATGTTTACATGATTTACGTGTTCAGCTGGATAAATTCCTCTGTTGCCCACTGATACAGGTAAAGGTCACGCGGGTCGAATACTTAGCCAGGACTTACTGCTATAACAGTGCATTTCTTATGATGGTGCAGTGGGATCCCCCTTTATTTTATTTGGTGTTTTCTATAGCGCGAACATGACCCTGCGTAGGGTATCAGAGCGCTTTGCATTTCCAAAACCAGTTATGTTACCAAGTCATCAGTTGTTGTACAATGATTAGAACTAAACATTAAGCTTAATATACATATATACAAGCCCACAAAAGGTTAATGTTCGATGAGAGGTAGCAAGAATATGATCATGAAAGGACCGTTGACGATAGCGAGTCTGTTGAAATTATGGGAGGTATTTACTCATATAGAAAGATTTTGCTTCCTTTTTGAATGCAGCGATGGATGGGATTCTTCTACTGTTAGGAGGGAGAGCGTTCCAGATTCTAGGAGCTGCACCGGAGAACGCTCAGTCATAAGTTCTTTTCTTACGAAAACGTGCCGGTTTCAGTAATAGATCTGCGTGGCTCCTGGAGACCCGGCAACCTCCTGATAGTGTGAGTTTCTGGGCTAGATACCCTGGTGTTTTGTAATGTATCGCTTTGTGAGTGATACATGCCAACTTGAATTGAACTCTTGCTTCATAGGGCAACCAGTTGAGTGCTTTCAAATGAGGGGTGATATGGTCGAATTTTTGGATCCAGTTATAAGTCTTGTGGCCGCATTAAGACAAGCTTTCAGTGGGGCTGTTGAGATCTTGGGGAGCCCGGCAGAGTTGTGCATCCATACTCTATCCTTGATATGACAAGTGCCTGAACTGCTGTTTTGAGATCTGACTTATTTAAGAACGGTTTCAGTTTTCTGAGGTAGCTTAAATGGAACCGGGCATTTTTTGCCATCGTGTTAATATGTGATAGCATGTTAAAATTTTTGTCCAGAATAATTCCCAAGGATTTGGTGGAGTCAACAATCTTCGGAGTACACTTTAAAGCAGTGATTAGGTTGGTCCATTCTAATATACTCGTTGCTCTTTTCTGGGGCGTGATCAGCAGGAATTCGGTTTTATGTGGGTTAAGCTTCAGGTGGTTGCTGGTTAGCCAATGGATGGTTCTCATTAGTGCCTGGTTCATGATACCTATCTCTTCTGTTGATGGGACTTTGATGTACAGCTGAGTGTAATCTGCGTACATGTGGAAAGAAATGTTTGCTCTTTGTAATGTTTCCGTGAGTGGCTCTACGTACAGATTGAATAACGCCGGGATAGTGTTGACCCTGCGGAACTCCGATTGTATTTCTGGTTGAACCTGACAGTGTTTGGTTGACTATGAATTTTTGCGATCTGTTCTCTAGGAAGGAGCTAAACCATTTTAGGACTGTTCCCTCTAATCCCATTCTATTTTTCATGCGATCCAGTATTTTGGCATGCTTTACCGTGTCGAAAGCCGACGAAAGGTCAAGCAGGATTAGGAGACATGTTTCGTTATGGTCAAGGGCAAGTAAAGCGTCATCCACGATGTGCAGAATTGCTGTTTCGGTACTATGGTTTGGTCTGAATCCTGATTGGAAGTCATTTAACAGATTGAATTCCGAAATATGATGGCTCAATTGTTGTTCGCCACATTTTTCCAGGACTTTGGCTAGCATGGGAATGTATGTTACTGGTCTGAAATTGTTGGGATCAGAGGGTTCTCTGTTGGTTTTTTTAAAATTGGAGTGACTTGCCCAGCTTTTAGGCAGTCCGGTATTTCACCTTGTGTCAACGAAGCATTGATGACCTTTGTCCATGACGGGATGAGCAGACGGTTTATTGAAGACCAACACTTTGCAGGTAGGGGATCGTTATAATGATTGTTAGGTTTAATGGTCGAAATGATCTTTGCAATGTCTATTTCACTGACAGGCTTGAATACTGACCAACGAGCATTGTTTTTTGGTTTTTCCAAATCTAGTTGATACTGATGTTCATCTAAGGTGCTCTTAACGATTTCAGGGTCTTCAGCTGCTTTTTTGAGCTCCACCTCCAGTGAATTTGCTTTGTCTGTAAAGAAGGAGGAGAAATCTTCACTGTTTAAGATCGTTTTTATAGTGGCTGGTGCTGATTTGGCAGATTTATTGAATTGAACTTTTAGTAGATCGAATAGTTTCCTCGGTCTGTTTATTGCGTTATCCAGTTCTTTCCTGAAGTCTTTTTTTGAGTTTAAAATGCTTTTATTGTAGGCTTTCCTGGACTGTCTCAGTTGGGTTAAGTGGGGCGATGAAGGGTATTGTCGCCATTTTCGCTCTGTAAGTCTGAGTTGTCGTCTTTCTTCATTTAGGGCAACTGTTTTTGTCTTTGTCAGTGATCCTTTTGAATTTTAAAGGGGCTATGTCCTCAATAATGCTCGACATTGTATTGTTATAGTACTTTGTGAGGTCACCGACGTCCACCATGTTCTTAGGTGGTTGCAATTCTATTTCACAGCGAGCTGCGACGTTATCCATATTGATTCCTCTAGTGTCACGAGTCCATTTTCTGGAGTTAATTGGTTGTGAGGTCATTTTGGTTTTTATGAAGGGTATTTCGAAGGTAATGATGTGATGATCAGACCAATCGCAGGGGGTGATTACAATTTTATCGATAGCTTTTTCTTTAGCTATGATCCAATCTAAGGTAGAACCTTTGGAGTGGGTAGGTAGATGACATTCTTGGACCAGCGAATGATCTTCAAGGAAGGCTTTGAGAAGAATGATCTGATTGTCAGTATGATCCTCCCAATGAAGATTGAAGTCTCCTAAGAAAATATCATTGGACTGCAGATTAGAGTTTGCTGTGATGATTTCTATCATCTGGTCTATGAACCTGGTCTTTTTGCCCGGGGGTGGTAGAATGCGTGGAGTTTACAGCTTTGGTTATCAGAGGATCTTAAGGACATGCCCAGATATTCACATGACTCTAATGGGTCAGATTGTATTTTTGTGATGGTAATGTCAGATCTATGTATACAGGCAATGCCTCCTCCCGTTTTGTCTCGCCTGTCCGGTCTCATAATACAGTAGTTCGGGGGGACTAATAGATCTAGGCATGGGGAAGAAGAGTCAGATAGCCATGTTTCTGTTAATATAGTTACATCGATTTCTTGGTTTAGTATGAGGTCGGCTAGGTCTGCAGCATGTTTTTTTGCTGACCGACAGTTGAGTAGTATGCATCGAATGTGTTTCTGTGGTTTGATTGTTGACGAGTCATGCTTGTCGGGAATTAACACATTTTTTTGGTTGCTATAATTTAGCCTTCTATTGTTAGGCTTGGCAGTTCTGCAAGCATTTGTTGGGACTGTTTGAATATTGTTTTCACCTATCTTAGTGGGAGTAGTGGGGGTTGGTTCATATGATAACAGAAGGGTTTGAATCTCATTGTCTGTCAGATAACTGAGTTGTTTACGGGGCCGGAATATTCTGTTTGACGCTACCATTGGGGTAGATCTTAGTTTAAATTGGGTTTCGTGAATGGATTTCTGTAGAACCTCCATTCTTGAAAGCCATTTTTCTGATAAGCACAGAAGGTTCTTCATATCTCTAATAGCGAATTGCATGGCTTTGTAAATCTTGCTGGATTGCGAACTGAGATTATCAAATTCCCCATTATGTTGAGGGGCTCTAATCTTTTCAGACTCTATTCTAGGTTGAGGAATGATAGGAGGTTGTATGGGTGCCCCTGTTGGGGTGCTAGCATTGAATATCTCTGGGGGATAGGGACAACTGTTAGGTTGTTTTGTGCATGTTTCTTTGTGTCTAGATGCTGTTTCGTGTTTCCCTGTGTCAGTCATATGAGTACCTCTCCAGTTAACCTGGTCAGATACTGTTGACTCCAACCTACTAACTGTTGCCAGTAGAGGGTTGTGACCGGTGTTGGGGCTTGAATAGGAGCTAGAGTCTCTGTGGTTAGAGGTGGATAATGTTGCTTTAGATAGATGTGGGCTGTTACTCATATCTTTGGAATTACTGGCTGCCTGTTTCGACTGTTGGGGCTCATTAGTGATTGTGTATTCTATCGCCATAGCCTGATTAGACTGTTGGGGTTCTATAGCGATGAAGTTTTCAAACACGGCGGATTGATTCCCATGTGGGGAGATGGCTTGCGAGTTCTTGTTTGATCGGATTCTTGAGGGGGGGCTGTTAAGGACATGAACTTTTAATGTTGAGAAATATTCGTCAAATCGTTCCAGGTCTTTGTTGGCAGCTTGAATGAGAAACGTGCCGTTTTTATAGCAAGTTATGCTTAGTGTTGCTCTCAGTTTTCGAGAGGGTGTTATTAGCATCTTAGTGCCATAAGGAATGTTTTTCAATTCCTGTACCTTCAACGAGTTATTTAAGGTATTTCGCCATTTAGTCATTTTAGAAGTAAAGAATATAAAGTCGTTAATAATCGCACCTTTTTTTATGTTGAAAGAGGGGTCTAAGATTAGAGTTTCTGGGTTTCTTCTAAGTAGGTTATGTTTAAAAGTTTTGGAGGCATTTTTGGAGAGATTAGGAGGGTATGATATTGAATAGGAGTTCCTTCCTTCAGGTTTTAGATGAGACCCTGACATGGTTATGATTAAAAATTTCGTACCTTACTATTATAATCCTCTGTAGTTATGTTAATCTTATAGCAGGAAGGTGAATAAACAGGGGATCACGGCTAAAGTGCTTCTGTGGATATTGATAGTGCAATGCCTATCTTCCTTAAATGAATTAGGAGTCTATGGAACGGACTAGTATAAAGCTTAAAATAAGTACCTGAGTGCGCATGCTCTCTATCTTAAAATGGACTAATTATATAAGCAAAAAGGCAGATGCTTGCAATGCATTGCCCCATCCAAGATGGCTGCCATGAAAGCTCCAGTCTGGGGCATAGTCCTATAACTCTTTCACTGTACATGGCTTCTCTGAAATGTAGTTCTCGGTCACTTTCTATTCACCAATCACAGAGATTAGACATGATTCTTTGTATCAGCCTTGCATTGTAGTCTTTTGTCCCTTTCCCTACGACTTGATGCACGATTAGTCCTATCTCTGTTTGAATTGTTAAGTCATTTTGAAAAGAGGCACATGTGAAGTCCAACGAGCAAGCCTAAAATGGTGAAATTGCACCGCTCACCAGGTCCACAGCAACGACAAATGTGAAGAGGAAACAATTAAATGCCTGTATGAGGGGGGTCGTCAAATGACCAATAGCAATGTCAAAAACCAGAGTCAAACTTCCCAGAGCACCTCCCAGGTCCAAAGTCAGTGACTGTGCCCGAGTACGACCAATCCTACCTGTTTCATCTCGAGGGCTCCTCACCAGATCCTATGTCCTCCTTCCTGATAGAATGCCTAAGGGAAATACCACGGCATTACTGAGACTCACCGCGACGAGAGAGACACGCCGAGAGAATGACTCTTCGGTTTTAGTGACGAGCGCTTAAAGAATGTATACCAACCTGGAGGCTTAATGTCACCCTACTTGAGAATATATTTTTTAGGGATTCCCGGGGGGAGGTAATCAACCATTCCTTTGCCGAAAATCAAGCTACATGCAGATATTACTAAGCAAGAGCAACTGTTAAATGCCATAGAGAAGGAGGTGGCAGGGGCGGTGGATTCCGGGAGCACCTTGCATTGGAAAGGGAAAAACTGAAGTTGCAAGTGGACAGATTAATGCGATTATAGGGCCTTTGTCATGAAAGCCTACGACGAGTATGACAAAGCAGGGAGGTTGTTGGCTTGACTGGTCAGTTGAGAACAAAAGGCTACTCAGATCCTGCATACCCACATGGAGGGGGGCCAGCCACTATATTCCGAATCTGAGATAAATCCTGCCTTTAAAACTTATTACAACAGCCTTTATTACGCTAGGGATGTCAACTGTGCAAAAGAGTTTGATAACTATGTAATGCATGCCTCAGTCCCCAAAATCTTACAAGAGACGACAATGGTTTTGGCAGCTAAGAGAACTGAACAAGGTGAAGGTAGCCATAAAGGAATTGGCTACAAGGAAGGTGCCCTAAATTGATGGATTACCGATTGAATTCTATGCGGCATATGTGGGCATCCTAGGACTTAAACTGGCAAAGGTCTTCAATGAATCTAGGGCCATAGGATCCCTGCCACAAACAATGAGGCACACGGTCATGGTTTTCCTCCTAACAAAAGTTAAAAGAGTATAACATCCTAAGTAAAACTTTAGTGAATGGGCTGCTCCCTAGGGTAAAGCGACGTTGTTCACCCTGACCAAAATGGGTTTAACTGTAGGCGCAATGCCATGACCAATATAAGGAGACTAATACAGGTATTTGACATGCCCTGGACTGCTTTTCAGCAGCCTTGGTTATCACCATTGATACTGAAAAGTCCTTTGAATAACTTCAGAGTGACTTCTTGTATGCAGCAATGCGGGGCATGGGGCTGGGCCATGACTTCTTGAGGTGGACCAAATTACTGTACCCTAGTCCTCTGGCTAGCGTCAAAATAAGCCCAATATTTTCAGAGCCTTGTACTGTGAGCAGGGGCCGGTGACAGGGATGCTCTTTTCCCCCTATATTATTTGGCTCTGGCATTACAGCCGCTCACAGTGATGATTCACCAGCGCCTGTGTTACCAGGGGATACCAATCGATTGGCGCTCATTATACATACCACTCTTCATGAATGGCATGCTGCTTTACCGGCTTGGAGGAGAGTCAGGTGTGAGGGGCACAATTGGGGCTCTGAAGGAGTTTGGCAGACTTTCTTGCCTGAGGGTAAACTGGGATCAATCCTGTTGATATTCTGTAAAGGATCCAGATGGAATGGATATGCCACATCCACTTGGCACTGTCATTAAGTGAGAACCTATCATGATAAAATATCTGTTTGGATCTATAGATCAAAGCACGGCCTGCTGGAGGAGAATGTTATTGCAGCGCTGACTTCTCTTTTGGCAGTCTATTCTTTTCTGGAGCACACTGGCAATCTCTAGCTGCAGAAACTACTATATTTGTTTTCCACTATTCCCAAACAGATCTCTAGATCAGTGTTACTTGAAATGGATAGAATGCTGGTGATGTTATTCTGGGGTACAAAAAGGCACAGGATAGCGTTATCAAAACTGAGACTTCCGACAGACGAGGGAGGCTCAGCAGCCCTCAACTTCGAACTAGGTTACTTAGATGCTCAGCTGCAGTGGGCATGCAGGTGGCATGCAGACAGTTGGGAGGGGCAGCCATGGATGACCCTGACATCTCCGTTAGGGCTCTCCTGTCGCAACTGTTGCTTAACTATTTTTGGAAATCACTTGTCGATGATAGCGGCATCCTAATTCGGACATTGCAGTATGTCTGGAACTGCATTACAGAAAACACATACACACCTGCATTCTACTAAAGAAATTCCCATAATATCTCTAATGGCTTGGTCACATCAGGGACTCTGAAGGGGACTAAATGAGTGGGCTGAGAAGGGCCTTACCATAGTGAGCAGGTTGTTTGCAGGAGGTACCAGCACAGATTTCTAAGAACTCCGTGAGGATTATAATCTACAGCAGAGACACTTTCTGGTACATTAATGGGGACGGTAGGGAGGTGGTGGAAAAAAGGCGCAGAGGAACACCATAAGCATGAGTGTCTACAATTAATTTACATCATTAATGGCAAGATTGCACTCCTATACCGTTCACTCTTGGGAGTTGTGGTGGAGACCTACTAGCACTATGTAGTAATTGGGCAGCAGATATGGGAGTACAAATTACCGATCTCTCATTCTTTTGACAAAGTCCCTATGAGGAAATGATGCTCATCCTAGACAACATGCATCTTCGCCGTGTGAAGGTGAGTGACTCTCTGGATTACCACCTGATAAGAGGAGATGTCCTCAGACAGGGGAGTATGGGTTTTGATTACATTATAGTTTTCCCATATGTTGTCCCCTTCCCTGGGCGTTTAGGGCTCAAATTATGGGTCCTGACGGTGGTATGGACTACCAGGATCTGAATCTGTGTGAGGGGACTCCGGAGAGGACTGTGGAGGAGTGCGTGGGGGTGGCAGTGGTGAAGGGGAACCCTTAGGAGCAGGGGGAGGCGGTGGAGGGCTTGTGGTACTGTTGAATGCTTCCGGTCCATAGTGGTGTAGGAGGCTCAATGGGTGTCTCCTCCTCAAAGGCTAACATCTGTGTTTTTGGGGAATATGGAAAGGTGTGGAGTGGTGTGTGTGTGTGCTCATGAGCACGAGGCTTCCCTGCATAGGTGCATGTATATCTACTTCAGTCTCCTGTCGAGCATCTTTGACACCAGCAGTTGGACTGATCCCTTCATTGAGCCAGATCCTTACATCGAGGGGTCTGTCTGTGCAGGACTCCAGGCCAGTCTAAGCATGCATTTTGGATTCAACTTCAACACCGAAACAGAGTCTTTGACACCTAGCTACAGAGGGGCCATCGAAGGGTGGTGTGGCTCAGCGCCTTTAGGTCGAGGTTTGTTTGACGTCTAGGAATGTCCTCAGGGTGGAGCAGTGTCCGCTGACAGAGCCAGACCAGAAGATGAGTGCCTTTTTAGGCTGGACTCAAGATTCTATGCCAGACTCTTTTGGGAGTGGTTGTCTGCCTTGGTATGGAGACCCTCTAAAGGTTGAGATGGCTGACTTTGCTGCATCTGCACTAGAATTGGAGCTCTAGGTCTTCAGTCCTAAGTGATCCTGGGCTGGGGGGTCAGCCTCCTCCTGCTCAACATTAGAGGCTTCAGAGAACACGACCTCTAGGCTCTCGCCTCCCTGAGTAGATGGAATGCAGAACCAGCCTGCTTCTTCCCCCCTGGACAGATTTTGTGGCCTGAAGACGTCAGGGTCCTCGGTCAGGCTTGGCTTTGCATTCTGCGATGTGCCCTGTGCCTCTCTTTGGTGCCGGAAGGACTTCTTGCAGCGGAAGGGTCTGCAGGCATTGAAGGCAGCTTTGTGGTATTTTGGCAACTGCCATAGATTGCACATTCCGTATTAGTCCGACCAAGAGTACTTGGCATTGCACTTAGGGCAAAACTGAAAATATGACATGTCCCAGAATATGACCCGAAAAGCATAGACATCTTATCAGTGCTGGGCATTGCTGGGGGAGTCCAGTCACAATGCATCAAGAAGTCTAACGCAGTGTGTCAAAAGAAGGCACTTGTTTCTGAAGTTACTTGGTTGGAAAGTTCGAAGGCTGGTCCTGAAGAATCAAGAAAATAATTTGTCAGTCCAAGAGCTGGCACTTGAACATCTGTATCCAATGGCCAAACAGAACAATCTGAGCTGCAGTCTTTGCCCTGGTGCACTGTGGACCAACAGAGGAGTCACCACAGGTCTTGCAATTGAAACTTCTTAAAAGAAAAACAAGTTACAAATGTTGGTGCTCAACACTAGATGGCAGAAGCATACAGAACGTGTTTATCTACAGCCACACATGCTACTAACAATGATCTCTGGCTCTCAGTTGAGGAAATATATAACTCATGGGCATGGTAATTGCAGGGAGAAATCATTGACACAGCATGGAGTTCAAGCTGGAAAAGCTGAATGCCTCAAATTACTATGAACCCATCATAACAGATTATTTGCACTGAGGATTCAGAATGAGCCCATCATACTCTGGAAATGTTTCATATATTTGGTGTGGCCTAATGCGGGTGTTTGTAAACAGAACTGCTAGCTCAACAGTTTCTAAACAAATAGCCATTACAGACCTGAATATGATTTGTATTTCTTCTTGGGACAGGACCTTGATGCAGTAGTGCCTGGGAACTGATCCTCCGAGAAGGTAAATCGGAACAAACTTACAGCAACATTGTCATGCTCTGGGGATAAAGTAGCACACAATCTACAAACCCATGGCCAGCGAAAGTAAGCCAAAGCCAGACTGATGAGTAGCAAACTAGGTTACAAAAACTTCTGAGTGAGGCAAACTTTGTTCTATCATGGAAAGATGACTTTGCTGAGCTAAGAGTTCTTCTAGTTCTTCTGGGAGAGTAAGAATAGATAAACAAGTCTTAATATATTTTTCTGTGGCTTATTTTGTTAAATTTTGTAGCTGACTGTTTACAAAGGTGTGACATGATTTCCACTGTAACGCTGTCCTATCATTACATTAAGAAGGATGTGTTAACCTCATGTTACAAATGTCCAAGCAAGGCAAAAGTACTTAAGCAGTTCATGGGGACGCTGTCTGTTAGCTTTGACAGTTACTGTAGGTGAAAGGATGGAGTGAGTTTTCCCGTTGTGTATGAAAGTAAAAATAGTGTGGGGGTGAAATTCTGCGGAAAATCAAAAGAAGCGTAGACCCCCTATTTCCAGATCCACAGAGAATAGGAACATGGACTGAGGGGCCAAGTGTCACTGTGCTGCTTTCTGGAGCAGTGGAGCTCGTTAGTAGCATTCCAGGCGTTTGTCTTGTATATGAAACTGAATACTGTTTCAAACTGTTTTCCTTTGTTTCCTCTTAAAATGGGTTCCATGAACTATGCTGCTTTGTGTTCTTAAAACCACTATTAATATTTTATTGGGTTTTGATATTTTTACTTTAAAGGAAAAAAGAAAATATTGCCTTTTCGTAGGAATTGTTTTTGAATTTAACAGTTTTCTTTCTCACTTAAAGTGTTCAGGAATCCTCCAAATGAAGGAGATAGCTAGCCTTTATTATTAATGATAATCCCCATAATGAAGTGTAACATTTACATCTGGGAAACTGATTTGATAGGACAACTCTCATTTCAAAAGGAAGCATGCAAACGTTCTCAGTCACTTGCTAGTTTACAAAGTGGATAGAATGTATTCTTGCTCCAAATAACACGGACTCCTGCTACAGTGTTAAAGCAAATTTCTAGAAGATGGGCTTTCAAAAGTTAAGGGAAAAGATAGGGGTCAACATTATGATGCTAAAATAACGTCATGTTTGAAAATCTTAAGTGTCACTTGGGTGGACTGCAATTGGATTCATCTGAACAAAATGAACAAGCATTGGCATAGCCAATTGGTCTCGCTGTTCGGACATTATAAGTATTTAACTATGCAACAGTTAATGTTGTTGCAGCAAGGATGTAGCGCTGCATAAGTAAATACTTATAAAGTCCCAAAAGCGAGACAAGAAGTGCGTCGTTGCAGCGCGGCACCCGCGCTTTACTTTTAACATCAAAAGTGAAACGCGGGTGCCGCAATTATAGCAGAAGTAAAGAAATAGATGTTTTTTTTCTATTTCTTTACTTTCGCTATAATCGCGGCACCCGCGCTTTACTTTTAACATCAAAAGTGAAACGCGGGTGCCGCGATTATAGCAGAAGTAAAGAAATAGATGTTTTTTTCTATTTCTTACTTTCGCTATAATCGCGGCACCCGCGCTTACTTTAACATCAAAGTGAAACGCGGGTGCCGCGATTATAGCAGAAGTAAAGAAATAGATGTTTTTCTATTTCTTTGCTTTGCTATAATCGCGGCACCCGCGCTTACTTTTAACATTAAAAGTGAAGCGCGGGTGCCGCGATTATAACAAAAGTAAACAAATAGAAAACAAAAAAGAAGCTGAGGAGGTGTACAGCAAACAAATTAAGCTGACGAGGAGGGAGTGGGAGGGGGTAGGGGAGGTGATTGTGCACGTCGCGTGCACTAAAAGCCAGATGGCAGCTGCTGTGAACGTCGCGCATGCTTGTGCGCGTAACAGCAAGCTGGTGGCCGGCTTGGTAGCACTTTCAAAAGCCCCTTACTAAAAGTCGATCAAGCAGCGCATGCGCTGCTCTAGGCTCGACCTAAAAAGGAACTATCCCAGATCTTCAACTGTTCAATGAAAGAAAATGTACTTGTAGAAAACAATGACTAACTTAGACATTGATACTTGCCCTAAATCATAAATTGCAGTGGTTCTTCAAAGAGTAACAAAAATAAAAAAAATAATCACAGGTTCCCAGTGAAATATGGTATTTTTGATAAACAACATTTGTGTAGTAATAGTATCTAAACTTGTGCAGGTGCTTGTGTGTTATGAAGATTTGTATACTCCATTTCAGTCATTGTATGTCTTCCTCATTCTTGCCAATACCTTTCTGCACAGTTTAGGTCTTTCTCACTAGCTGGAGTCATGTAGTCTGTATCTTTATATCAATTATGTGTACCAATGGGTCTGATCAGTGTAGTGCTAAGTAGGGACTCTTACTAATATAATGGAGGACCCAGTGTTGCCATATTGTTTTAAAGATTGTACAAAGACAGACAAGCGCCACTCCACAACAATAGAAAGTGCATAAATCTTTAAGTCTTATAATTTCGACCAACTTACCATAAGTGGCAGCAATAGTGAACTCATCTCCACATGAGACACGAGTGACCTGCTTTCCAGCCAGGGGTCCTCCTAACAGGTTTATACCAAGGCGCTTCTTGTAGTTGCCAACACCCAGCTGCCCACACTTATTAGAGCCAAAAGTGAGAAGGCGGCCACGCTCTAAAATGGAACCAAAGAAATGAGGCTCTAAATTTTGAACACAACCTGAATATTTTCCTAACAGAAAACACGTAGCCACACTCTTGCAGAAAGAAGACAGTGGATAGATGTCAAACAAAAAGCCAAAAAAAATCTTGAGAAAACTTCAAAACTTGACTTGGTTACCACAACGGTGAAAGGGTGGGTAGCTAAATTATATGGTTGTTCATGGAACACTGTACATCGATATATCCCCAAGCCTGCTGCAAATGGCAGCAGAATATGGAACACACTGTTACCGATGTCCAGTGGGGATATTGTTGAAACCAAACTAAGCGGATTAATTAAAAGCATAAATGAACACATTTTAAATCTTGCTGAGTTCATTATTCTCCTGAAACAGTACACAGATTTAACCCAATTCCAACCCTGCATGCAAGAGATGCGTTTTTCCCCCCAGGTTAGCTTTTTTTTCAATTGTCTTGTCACGTTTTCGCTAACTATTGGAAGGAAATTACAGAAACAATAGCTAAAACAGCTGATGTTACTACTTCCAAAATAAGACCAAATGATGTTTGATGACCACTTTGCCATTACCTCACTGCCCAGGAGGCAAGGTTGCTGATGTTTAGCAATAACAATGTCCTATAACTTGGGGCAACTTTGTTAATTTCTGTATCTTTCGTATGGACAAACTTACAAGTACTGTAATCTAAGGTTTTCGAACTATCTTCTCCTATACAGCAGAAGATACTGTGAACGATTCTCTTATTGTGAGATGTGGGACTCTTGTATGGGTTTTTGTCTAGATTACATGAGTGAGGTACACCACGATGCAACTAAATGGTACACTGTCCTGGGTATTGATATGTTTGTAATAAAACTGAAGTTATTGGATTATTTGGTCATGGAGTCAAAGTAGGAGTCAGAAGTAGGCAGTGTAATCCTACTCAAGACAATGAGGAAAACACTAGAAAAATCTTATCATAATGTAAGGGGTTTCAACGGAAAGAATATTGCAATGTCCAGTATGCCTACAGGCATAATGAATGATAGAACCACAAAAACAATTTACTTAAACAGCTTTAAAAAGTAATATTAGTTCATGAGAAAGAACAGCAAAAACAAGTTCTCACCCCAAATTTTAGTTCTTCATAATAGGAATTATCAGTAAACGGTAAACTGGACTATAGAATACTGAACAACAGTGTTTCCCAAGTGGGTTGAAAAGCCAATTATTGGTGGGTTGCAAAAGTCCAAGCAAAAAATAAAGATATCTTTAAATTCTGTATTTATCTTGTCACATTTGCTTCGCTTCAGAGACAGAGGTCAAATGTCAGGCTATGTCTTCTGACAAACTGCTGCTTTTTTTAAATTTATTTTTTTAAGTTGGGATTGGCGTTTAGAAACTCCTCTCACTTTGCAGTCAGAGAAAGAAAAGTTAAGTGAATTATGTGACAAACTTGCTGGGGTACAGGGAGTGTGAAAGGAAAGGCTGACATTTTGTAGCTGGGTGCAGATGTGTATATCATCACACATATGAACTGTTGAAGAATTTTCATTATCTAGGTTTCTCGGAGAGGAAGGATGTATGCGCAAGAAGTCCCATGATGGAAAGGTGCATTACAATTAAGTGACGTTTTCTTGACCATCATGGGACTTTTTGACTAATACTCAAGAACACTAAAGAATAGCGAGAAACATTTAAAACTAAAAAATAGCCAAAGAACAAACATATAATGATGCATGTAACTGAAAGGGTTTTGCAGAGGCTTGAGCAACTTGAGAATGTTATGTTATTTGGATTTATAGAGTGCAACTTATCACCCAAAGGGTATCCAGGCACTGGAGCAGGTGTGTAGGTCATGTGCCAGGAGTTAATTGAAGAGCCAGGTCTTCAGCCTCTTGTGAAATTCAAGAAGCGAGGAGTAGGCCCTCCTGTGTCCATAGGGAGGGAACCTGTTCTACAATCAAAATCTAGGCAATTGTCTTGCAAAGGTGTGAACGGATTTCTAGGGCAAAGTGCTGCACAATTCAATAATAGGATATTCATATGAAAGGTGGTGATAGACAATGTGTCCCTGCTAGAATTAGCTTCAGCTTTCCTGAAAGGGACTTGTTTGTTGGTAACAGTGTATGATACAAAAAAAAATCCAACGTGAAATGGACTGTTCGGTGTCAAAGTCATCCTACTGATGAGATCATAATTGGCAAAAAGCAGATTGCAGTTGATCAGACCTATTGATGCTGTTATTTGATAAGGTAGAGCTCTTTTCAAATCTAAGGTGAGAAGGGATTTTTTTTTTTTTTTACCCTGGTGTGCATACATTTGGAGAAAATGTAGGGAGTAATTCAGTCCAGACAGTATGAAAGCATGAAATGCCTTTTGTGAATAAAGCTGGGCGGTTTCTCAATAGAACCGTATCCACATGGCACAATGTTAACAGCTTCTTAAAGCACCAAATCTATTTCACTATTCCTACATGCAGAAGTAACAGCCACTAAGGAAGGTTCCTTTGAAGAGAGGTGCTACAGTAGGGCTTTGTACTTGGGAAGGGTACAGACCTACCAATTAGGGGATGGGAGGCGGAGAATACCTTCTTAAGCTCCCCAAACAGTGTTAATGGCTGGTACAGTGACATACAAGCTCTCTGAAGTAAATTTCATGTCAATTTTAAAAGACACTGGGTGCACCATCAAATGTCACTGCTCCTCTCCACTTCCCAAATTCAGAGCAATGCTCATTTCAATATTTTCGCTGACCTGGTGGACGGTCTCTTTGTTTCTATCAATATGGTAATGAAGTCTAGTGGGACATTTAAGCGTTCCTGTTGCACGAACTCAGGAGCTAGGCATCGAAGATCGAAAACTAATTTGTAGTAGTGTTTTATGCCTTCAATTCTTGTCAGAAGGTCTTGTCTGTCCAGCATTCACACGTGACTGCTCAGATAGGCAAACAAGATCTTAGGCACCACCGGAGTGGCCAGTTTAAGGCTATCACAATCATTCTTGCGCTGGCTTGCTTAGACTGTAGTATCAACTATAAAGGTACATCTGACTCCTTTTGGACAGGGGCTAGTAGTACTTAGATGCCTAGTGGTTTCCACGTTTTCTCACGTGGCTAGCAGATGTATCTAGAATCTTCCCCAATCGCTAAAAACGTGTTCCTGTACTTCATAAGCCATGTAGCATTTACTAGCCTAATAAGATAATTCTGCTCAGTAAGATGTTGCTTTTTCTACACTGATCGCATATGGACTGGGTGTTGCTGTTGTACCAGACTTTCAATCAGTGCCATACCACAGATCTTGCTCTTCAAACATTAGATTATACCTCATCATGGAGTTTTGTTGTTTTAACCAACACGCTGTTACTTTTCAATCCTGGTCTAAATGATTTCAAAGCAATACTTGTTGATATAGTACAATGGCTCCTTTTGGCCCTAAATATAAATGTTTTCTAGGGCGTTTTCCCGTCCAAACTGGGATGCAAATGTTACTACCATATGGAAGCACGCTGGTTGAATCTAAATAGTATTCAACTTATTTTCAGGTTTCTCTACCATGGAAACTATAGCAGTGCTGGCTGGTAACTTGTAGAAGTAGAAGGGTGGGGGCGCACACACATGCACACACTTACTTCCACCATTCCACAAGCGTGCACACACACACACACACGCGCACACACACACACACGCGCACACACACACACACACACACACACACACGCGCACACACACACACACACACACACACACACATCCTTTCACAAGCAAACACACACACACACACACCCATTCACAAGCACACAAACTCATATGCACAAAAACATTCAATAAGAAACTTACAGGGCCATGTCAGTAATGACTGACAGGACAAGCGGTGCTAGAAGGTAGACATATGACAGCCCATGAGGAGATGAAGCCTTCGAGAGGGAAAGCAAGAAACAGAAGATCCAGCCGCTTCCTCTCATTGGCTAAGCTTGTGAAGATTAGCCAATGAGAGGTGGACCCTCCCTAACTTGTCACGCAGTAGGGTGGGGTCAGTGAGATTGGTTATCCCACCCCACTCAGTGATATGTTCGGGAAAGGTGATGTGAGGTGTCACTAATATACCATCACCCATGGGCACTTCAGGGCTTAACTGGTTTACTTATATCTATATATCTACATATACATTCCTGCAATGAGAACTCCTCCTGACATTTACACCTGCTCGCAAATGATGTTGATCGCATAAGGACATGCCATTATATTACATGTCACTTCAAAGGTGCTTAAATAGCTACCCACAGCTTACTTCCCATGCAGCAATCTTCCCCCACGCATGCAGGTGCTAAACTGTCTGGTGACGCGAGAAGAACCTTCAAATGAAATAGGGCGGCTTTACTTTTATTCCCCCACCACACCGATCGACTTCTACCACACCATGCTAATAGAGTCCTTTAATGATCATCCTAACGCTTATGATTTTTTCACACCAGCCTCTTCGAAACATTCTGTCTCCTGAATTGCCCAAAAACGTTATTGCTCGGACAGTCAGCCCTCGTGGCTCATTCTTCCTGCGTCTCCCTCCGGCAGAGAGGGGAGCCCCTCCCCTCAGACACCATAGCAACCAGGATAGTTACACTTCCTGTATCCTACGAGCGCCCGATCAGGTGGTGCCCTACGCAGCGCCAAGCCCCCAAAGCCCATCCAATCACAGCGCGAACTGGGGGAATGATGGAGGTGGGGCACCTGGGCACACGCATCCTACTCGCGCGTGAAGTATTTCAACAACAGCGCCCCATTCCCTCCCCAGGGGAGCAGAGCACAGTATGTCTCCTACAGGGATAGACCTTTGACGCAGTAAGTGATGTTCCATTTTTAGTATCAGGCGCCTGGCAAACGACTAACTTATGGAGACTACCTCCCGCAGCCTTCTATATCGATTACATTAACAAACACTGCTGGCTTGTCTTCTCTGCTCCTCCTTCTTCTTCACTCAGGGTGTGACTACAAGGTCTCTCCCTCCAAGCCCCCCGTTGGGAGCTGACGCCCTGTTAAATCCGGGGTGAGTGCCTAAACCGCGCCGCCATTTTTACACGTTTACATTGTACTTTTACTTTTCACTTTAGACATCTAAAAAACGGGTAACACGATGCGTGTATGTGTGACACGGAGAAGCATAACTTATTGCGTATGGCACGAATGAAATAAAACTTGTTTGCATGTTCTACCCATAAAATATATGGTTCAGCGACAATTCCGTGGATGTTTGTCACTGGTATTATCTCGATTTCGTGAACACCAGACACTCTCTGGTGCTACTCACATGGTACCAGTCACTTTCACAGTATGTTGCCCAGGGGAACAACAGCAGTGAAGCTTCTTTGCAACAAGCAGCTTTCTGGCTTGACCACACATAAGTCACAAATTGTTATTTATGTGCATGTTCTTTTCCTTTTTTTCTTTCAGACAATTCCTTGAAAAGAACAGTGGCAGGTATTAGGCTTGTCCCTTGAATATTAATATATGTACTAGCGTGATACATGTTAATTGCATGACCACTTCGCATTCACGTCTTTAGGGAAGTGACCTCTTCGCATCCCACCCTGATGAAAGCCCGGGACCGTTAAATAGGCCAGTAGCAAGGGCTGAAACATGTTGGTGGTCAGTTAGGGTCATAAGACCATCATATCCTCCCACCCTACCATAATCAGTTTTTAACCTTCCCTCCCTCTTTATCAATAAAGGATACTTTAGGAGCGGGAGAGGAATTTTATTTTAAAGTTACGCCCCCATACAAAATATTTTCATAAGTGCTCCCTGAAATACGGTCGAACCCACCCGGACCTTTAGGAGTCAGGGTGAGCCCGAAGATGAAGCATGTCACTATTAGAGTGAGTGAGGGTTATAATAACAAAAGGGTCTTCCTCCCTTCCCACCCTTCAAACAAGGGGGATTATTAAATCAGCGAGGTGTAGACTCTGTCAGGTGTTCTTCTTCACTTTAGAACACCCCCCGTAGGAAAATGGGTTTCTGTTGCAGTAACCCCCCACTTTTTGCCAGACTACTGATGCACTTTTCTTGGTGTGCCCTGGGTTCTTGCCAATCAGGTTCCAAGGGCCTGTGTTCTTTCCCCAAAACTAACCCAATTGGCATCTCTGGCCACAGGTCAGCCCCTGGTAAATGGTACCACATGTACCCAGGGCACTGTGACCAGGGAAGACCTCTAAGGGCTGCAGCACTTATTGTGTCACCCTTAGAGGCCCCCCCCTCCTTTGCAGGCTGCGTGTTTTGGTGCAGAACAAAGTGAAGAGTCGACATGGCACACATCCCTGTGTGCCATACCTACAACCCACTGCCCTGGCATAGATCAGTCACCCTTCTACCTGGGTGCCCTATGCAAGTGGTGAGGGTACAGGTGCATGAGCCCTGTACCCCTACAGTGTCTAAGTCCATTCATAGACATTGTAAGTGAAGTGCTGCCATTAAGAGTATATGGTGCTGGGAGCTTGTCATTACGAACTCCACATCACCATAATGGCTACACCGAAAACTGAGAAGTTTGGTATCAAACTTCTCAGCACATTAAACCCACACTGATGCCAGTGTGGGATTTAATGAAAATGCACACAGAGGGCATCTCAGAGATGCCCCCTGAAAACTAACCCACCACTAGTGTCCAGGCTGAGTGGCTGCTTTCAGCTGCCACCACCAGACATGTTTCTGGACCCCTGGGTCGAGAGCCTGCTTGGTTCTAAAAATAAAACAGTATATATTTTTATACAAAACAATTGGCCTAGAGTTCAGTTCTTGAGTGTGTGAAATCATTTGCTGACTGAGTGTGTACATCAAATGCTTAACACTGTCCTCTGATACTGCCTTACTGCTCGACCACTCTATCACAAATAGAGAGGAAGGTTCTATCTAACGTTAACCTCTGCCTACCTCTGGGGTCACCTGGACTCTATACACACTATACCTCATTTTGGTGTAGTATATATAGAGCCAGTTTCTTACACCCCCCCTTTATCATTGATTGTTTCTTCCCCTTCTCACTTCTTTGTTAATAGGAACCTTCTTGGTTCCAGGAGGGATATCTATTCGTTAAACCAGTTATACATAGGGAGGATATATCCCTTCCCACCTCCTCAGAGAGGACCTCTCCACCCTTTGCGAGACCCCACCAAGGCCCCAAATTTTGTGATACAGACACTTCAGGGCTTAAACCTGAAGCGCCCAGGGCTTGCTATCACTGACGCTTCCCCTCGTCATGGGGTTAGGATCCTCGCAGGGCTTTGCTAGACTGACTATCTCAATGCCCTCAAGGTTGTGAGATCTTCAGCCGGAAACACCTGGTTAAGGCTGCCAGGTGCCTGCATATTAGAGCAGGTGAAGTGCTTCGCTACCTGATCCGGACATGGTGACTGTCAGGGGGACCTTTTCTTGAGCCCACCACACACGCACAGGAAGCCCCACCATCCATAATGACATGACACATCTGAACTACTGTATAGTCTCCTGTGACATAGTCAATTTGTCTTTCCCACTCCTTGACCATACATTTCACTAGTCCTCCAAGTCCTCCTGTAGAGGTTTCAAGTGTGAGCGGTAGCTGGGGGGTCTATGACACTTTGAAACTAGCAGAGAAGAGGCCTGGTGAGTTTTTGGGACAGGCATGGTGTCACAATTCTTATGGAAGGAACATAGCCTTATCCTTCAAACCACACAATTCTGTTTTCTTTCCAGCATGTGTTTTGGGAAGGAATGCAAGTATAAGCTGAAATGGAACCCTCACGTCTGTCAAACTGACTCCGTGAAGCCAGCCATCTAAATGGGTATCAACCCTTTTGGTGCAGCCCTTGGCCACAATCCCTGCTCAGTGCAGGTGTTGGCCATTGGCTGACACTGGGAAGGGCTTTAAGGGATGCCCTTTTTTCTGCACCAGCCTCCGCGAGGCACACTGACGTCACAGATTCCTCACCGCAACGGCAGTAAGGAAGGATCAGGTGATTGTTCTCTCCCGCTCCAGTGGGGGGAAAAAAGCCAGAATCTCCCCTTTCAAACAAGGTGTCCTGAAACTGTTTCGTGATGGTCTACTTGAACCGTTTGGGTAACCCAGATCTTTGCACCAGACATGAGCAGAGATCGTTTTTTGCTATTGCAACTTATGCTGCATTTCAGTGACAATTCTGCAGCATTGCCATGAGACCATCCAGACCATGACAGGCTGTTCAAAATTCAGCCGGTCGTGGAACATTTGTCAGCCAGGTTTCCAGAGACTTACACTCCTGGAAAGAATAAAGAGATTGATGAGTCCTTAATCCTGTACAAAGGGCGCCTGCTATTCGGACAGTACATTGTGAGAAAAAAAGAGCTCACTATGGTATCAAGTTGTACATGTTGTGTGAGAACCCGTTCTGGCTAAGTGTACAGCCCGAGAGTGTAAACAGGGAAGGACTCCACTCCAAACCCTGTAGGTTGCAGTCCCACACTAGGAGTCACAGGAAAGATTGTATGAAAGCTTGTCCAGCCACTTCACAAAGATTATAACCTTATGTGGACAACTTCTATACAGGAGTAGAGATGTGCAGTGAGTTGTACAAAGCTTGCACTGTGGCATGTGGTAGAGTTCTTTGTCGCCGCAAAGGATTCCCACAGCAGCTTGATTGTAAGAAGCTCCAAAAAACTCAGAGCACTGCGTTGTGTTTCAACAAACTGCTCGCATTCAAGTTCTCCGATAGGCGTGATGTGTACGTGCTCACCACAATTCATGATGAGAGCACTTTCCCCATCACGGTTTGGGGTCAGATGGCCGAAGTTCACAAGCCCACCTTTATACTTGATTATAACAAGTACATGGGCAGAGTGGATAAGAATGACCAGGTTCTTCAGCCATACAATGCACGTAGTAAAACTCGCACTTGGTATAAGAAGCTGTTTAGCCACCTGATCCAGATGGCAACATACAAGGCATATGTTGTTTATCGCCAGACCACCAGGGGAAGACTCATGTCTTCCCACGACTTTCAGTTTACCATCACTGAAAGTCTTACTGCTACAGAAGCAACAGCCTTAATTTCATAAGCTTAGGAGGAAATGGCAAGGTTGCAGGATTGACACTTTGCCGATCGCATTCCTGGAACTCCTAAAAAGACTCAACCTTGTTGTTGTGGTAGAGTTTGCTCTAAGCAAGGAAAGAGGCAGGAGAGTAGTGTTTACTGTCCCCATTGCTCATCTCTGCCAGCCCCGTTTTCCTACTTGTTTTATGTTATACCATAAAAAAGTGAAGGACTGGAAAATTGGCTGAGGTGGAGCTGCCGTAAGGTAAACCTTTCAATGGCTGTGCATGGATACCTACCCTTCATGGGCCACTACTTCATTGGGCAAGCAGATGTACAATTTTTGTTCTTTTACTTGAGGAAGTCGTGGACTTGCTTATGGCCTGCTCAGCTCCTTTATCTGCCGTCAGAATGTGGTAGGTGTTCTGTTCGCCAATTGACAAGTGCATTATAGTCCCCACATTACACATAATGGTGGACGCAACATAAGCCACGCCGTCACGGACTACCCTGTGTGGCATATGCGTAAAGTCTTGACTAGTTTTTGATGTGCTTTTTATGGAAGGAATAGTTTATCTGTAACTACAGTTCTCTTGTAGGGAAATCTCCATTGAAGTCATAATTACTGAATAGTCCCGCCCACGTGTGAGGATCCCGGAGCACTTTTTCACAATATCTCTTCTTAAGTGTGGATGTTCGCCTTTGTTCGGGAAGGCCTGCAGAGTCACTTAAGAGAGAAAAATATTATGCAGCCTATAGGAACAGGCTACAATGGCCCAATTCTTCATCTTCTGCTTCTGACATCCAGAGAATGAAGTATACTTTCAGTTGGAGTAGAGGTATTCTGAAAGAAGGCTGGTAACGAGATGGTCTGATTAACATGGAAATCTAAAATAACATTAGGGAGAGATTTCGGATGAGTCCTCATGACTACTTTGTTAAAGTGAAAGACTGTGTATGATTCTTGAACACATAATGCTTGGATCTCACTAACCCTGCGAGCTGATGCTATTGCTAAAAGGAAAGCTGTTTTTCAAGACAGATGTTGCAGGGATGCCTTGTGAAGGGGCTCGAAAGGATCCTGCATAATTCACGTAAGGACTATGTTCAGTTCCCAGGAAGGCGAAGGGTGCCTAATGGGAGGGAAAACCTTCTTCAACCCTTCAAAAAAATCATTGATGATGGCAAGTTTGAAAAAAGAGGTTTGTGAAGGACATTTTCTGTAGGTAGTAAGGGCTGCCAAATGAACATTTAAGGAAGAGAATCACATACCAGACTTTGCCAAGTGTAGCAAGTATGGAAGATTGACATTTTCATGGCAAGTTGTAGAGTCCACATTCTTAGAGGAACACCAAATGCAAAATCTCTTCCACTTGAAGGCATATGCAGAACATGTGGAAGGCCGCTTAGCTTCCTTGAGGATCTCCATGCAGTCTTGTGGCAGATTCAAATGTCCGTACTGCACTAGCTCATGAGCCATGCTGCCAAATTCAAAGAGGAGAGGTTGGGGTGTATCATCTGACCTCCGAAAATTTGTTAAGAGGACTGGTTTGCATGTCAGCTTCAGATGTGGACGCTGTGACCGGTGAAGAAGGTCTGTGAACCACTATTGACGTGGCCACTCTGGAGCTATGAGGATCTTCTTGGCTCTTGAGTGAGACAGCTTGATGAGGACTGACGGGATCAGGGGAATCAGTGGGAAGGCGTAAAGAAATTTGCCAGACCAGTGGATCCATAGGTCATTCCCCAGTGTCCCTGGATGGAAGTACCTCAAGGCAAAGCTTCTGCATTTTTTGTTTTCTGCAGTGGCAAACAACTCAGTGGTTGGAGTCCACCACAGCTAGGTGAGGTCTTTTACGATGCTGTCATTTAAGACCCATTTGTGATTTTCTGGCAGAATTCTGCTGAGAGCATCTGCCTGAGCATTTTGGACACCGGGAAGGGGAGTTACCATGATCGTCAGGCCTCTGGCTATGAGCCAATTCCAGATTGTCTGGGCCTTGAGTGACAAGGGCCTGGACTTCGTTCCTCCTTGCTTGTTGAGGTAGTACATGGTGGTTGTATTGCTTGTCTGAACAAGCAGGGATTGGGTTTTAAACGAGGGACAAAACGCCTTCAGCACCAGATGGACTGCGTGTAGCTCGAGGAGATTGATGAGATATGACATCTCCTTCTGTGACCCCTTGTCCTGAATTTGTAGGCGATCCATGTGGTATCCCCATCCTAAAAGTGATGCATTTGTCACTATTTTTTGAGGAGGAACCTGCTGATGAAATGGCATTCCTCGAAGCAGGTTGACTGGGGAGCACCACCATTTCAGGGAGTGCTTTGCATGATGGGATAGTTTGATTTGGTCTTCCCAGTTACCCGTGAGTTAGTCCCACTGGCCCTCGAGACATTCCTGAGAGGCCGCATGTGGAGCCGGGCATTCGGTGTGAGGAAGATGCAGGAGGCCATTGAGCCGAGAAGAGAGGACACTGCCCCCACTGTTGGATGAGAGACTCATGAGAGAATGAGTGACACTTCTGAAGGATTGATAAGCGTCTCTGCTCCGAAGGACACACTCTTGCCTGTTTGGTGTCGATGAAAGCTCCCAAATAATGCAAGGTCTGAACCAGGGTAGGTGCTGATTTGCCAAGGCTGACGTGAAGTCTCAAACGCTGAAGATCACAGGTCCAATTGTAATGGAGCTGTAGATGCCTTTATTAGCCAATCAGTTTAAAAAGCTTTATTTTGACAATACATGTCATAAAAGATTTATAAATACATATATTAGCCAATCGTCTAAGTATGGGTAGACAGAAATTTGGTGCTTCCTGAGGTGGACAGCTACTACTGCCATGCACTTGGAGAATGTTCGGGGTGCTGACTTTTGGCCAAATGGAAGTACTTGGTACTGATAATGGTCTTGCCCCACCACGAACCTCAAGAACTTTCGATGCTTTCTGGCGATCGGAATATGAAAATATGCATCCTGAAGTTCGATGGAGCAAAGCCAATCTCCCTGGTGCAATTTGATGTAATGCCAGAATCCGAAACTTTACTAGCCGAATCCATTTATTGGCTATTTTGAGGTCTAGTATGGGTCTGAACTCGTTCTTGTCTTTCTTTTTCACTAGAAAGTATCTGAAATAAATGCCTGTTTCCCGTTGTTTGTGGGGGACGGCTTCCACCGCCTTCTTCTGTAAGAGGATGTTTACTTCCGACCGTAGCAATGGGAGACTGGAAGGGTTTCAGAGGTATGGACGGTGGGGGACTCTGTCAGATACTGAGAAATGCTTCCCTCTACCGGAGCAGGTAAGGGGAAAGGGAGGACTCATTTTTTTTTTTTGTTTAAATATCTTTATTGGTCTTTTCTTATTTTTCCTTTTCCTATATTGCATAACAGTTCAGGAGTATCTGAGACATTATCCAGACATATACAAAGCATCACAATAAGAACACAGTGTATATCAACAATGTGTTACAGAAGTGGAATTACAATACATAGTGATGCATACATGTTTCTCCAGAAGGCGTTTACTGGTAAGTCGTTGAGTGCTACTCCCTATTCGCGCTGCTGCATTGCATTTCCCAATCCTCACACAATATCACCCGTGCCACATGCTAACACATCTAGTTTCAACCAATCTGATGGTGCCTGGCGCACATGGCATTAGCGTACACAGGAGATACAAATGCATGGTCGTTTCAGCACTTCAGCGAGGGGGGTTGTACAGAGAAAAGGAGAAGAGGATAAAGGAATATGCCGATAAGACATATATTATCTAATCTGAAAAAGTCTAACAACACAATAAAGAAACTGCCATCGAGAAAGAATAAATAGGATAAACATAGCATGACTGGGTATGGAAATGTGCATCCTGTACATGACAATATGGTGGCTCGCCAAGGTGGGACTTAGACCCATGTGATTGCTAAAAGTCACTTCCGTATTGGTGGATGGTCAAGGGCCAGGGGAATCTCCCATAGCGGGCTTGGGCTATATGTGGGTTTCACAATGGTTCGCGCTGCTAACTACAAATATCACACCTCGTATAGCTCAGGATCCCTAGTGTACAAGTTACATATCGACAGGTTGGGCATCATCAGGAAAAGGGAGGACTCATGGTTTGGATGTGGTTGCCTGTTTACCACCTTGAGCAGGCTGTTGATTTGATCTACGTCTCGCCTGTCTTCGTTGTTGATGAAAAGGTCTTTGGTGTTGTTGCTGTTGTCAACCTTGATACCATGAAGGGGTTTGAACCCTCTGAGGGTAATAGCACCGTTGGTAAGGCCTGAAGGATTTTCTCTGCTCTCTTAGTCTTTCGGACCCACCACTTTAAGTGTTTCCATTTCATCTTTCATGCACACCCTCTCATCATCTGTGTGATTTCCAAAGAGTGGAACCTGAGAATGGGAGATTTTGGATTCTTTGCTGAGACTCCGGCTTGAGGGGTGTTAAGCGGAACCAAGCATGTCTCCTTAAAGCCACTCCATGGGCGTATTCATGAGTTGCTAGGAGGGAAGAATCTGCTGCTGCACTTATTACTTGATTAGACACCATCAAGCCCTCATTAACTATCTTTAGAAGTCTTCCCCTTTGTCTCTGGGAAGATGCTCTGCAAAATGTTGGATGGAGTCCCAGAGAGCCCGGTCATATCTGCCCAGGAGAGCAGTTGCGCTGGCTGCTTTCACTGATGTTTTAGCAGTGCTGCAGACTTTGTGGCCTGCAGAATCCAGTTTCTTATTCTCCTTATCAGGGGGTACCGATGATGAAGAAGAAGTAGCGTGGTGTTTTTTGGCCGCTAAGATAACCATGGAGTCTGGAGGTGGATCATAGCGGAGGAATAGTGGGTCTTGCTCCAGAGCTCAGTGCTTCTTTTGTAGCTTCGACTGAGGCCGGTGTCAAAAAGAGTTCCATGGCTGGCTTTAAGAGGCCAGGGACCAGCGGCAATAGAGGTCTCGAGGTTGTCTGCTGATGTATAGTTTCAACTATTACTGATGTGGAGGGTGTGGGTACCGACCTCTAAATATTAAGCTTGGCAGCTCCCCATACCAGAACGTCCTGGAATGGGGTGATGTCGTACACCGGGAAGATACGAGGCGGAGGAGAGTCTGGTAACATTGGAGCATAATTTCTTGTACAGGTGGATGTAGTATCTCTAGATGTATGACATGATGTTGTGTAAGATCTAGATCTTGACCTGTGGGAACCATGCCGTCTATGATGGTGAGAGTTAAGACGTGTTCGGGAACGTGATCTAGGTCATGGTAACGGAGCCTCTAGAGGTGTTTGAAGAGGCGTAGGAGGTGGTGATGTTATATGGGGTTATGTGGCCCTAAGACACATTGTCGACATTGCTAAGTTAGCATGAGTTTTGCTTGCCCTTTGCTGCTGCTTTTGCGCACGCCTCTAAGAATTTGTTTTCGCAACACTTTGCCTCTGCCCTGTACATAACAGATTGTTTTTCACGTTCTCAGCCTTCCCTTCAATTCGGTCTGAACATAATGTGCAAGGTCGGTCAACAATGTGTCTCTTGTTATTCTGTTCTGGTCAGTCCCTATTACCTAGACAAAACATGTCAACAGCTGCAATGTGGAAGAATCGTGCTTTGATATAACGTTGTTGCATGTTTTTGAAACACACTCGAAAAAAGCCGTTCCATGGAGCTGAGCTCTGCTGTTCCTATGATGTAAACCTTTGCGTTTAGGCTTTCAGGTAGGGGTCTGCTAATAACGCCTAGAGATCTTCTGTTATATAAAATAACTTCTTACTGCCGTGGGGAGGGTGATTAGGCCCAGTTATTTTGCCTTTTTCACAGTCTTTATAAAATGACGACTCCTTTTATATTCTATGGTATTGTAACAATGCTAATGGTTCTTGCCTTATGCATTTTGCTGCTAGTTGTGGTTCGCATACTGTTTTATGAATCACTATAGTCAAAATAAACATTTTGAACTGATTTAGTGACTCTGATTATTTTTATTGTGGACAAGTACGTGAGAGCGAAAGGGTCTTGTTCCCGCGACTCTGAGGTGAGTCGGGAGTGCTCGTGTTCTGGGTTGTCTAACATTCGTAGCTTCTTGATATTTGTAGGAGTCCGAATGAGACACTATTGCTGGTCGGTTGGAATTTTGGGTACTAAGGTGATAGGAGGTACACCGCTATTTACTGAGGTCCTGTTTTCTTGTGCATAGTTCTGTGTATGAGCAGAATCCCGCAACATGGCGCCGCCAACGCTTGGTCTGGTTCTTATCTGCGAGACGCTTGAGTAGTGCTCGTGCTGGTCCACAATACCCTCACTTCTGTTTCCAGAGATAGCTGTGACGGAGTAACCTCCTATATTGACGTTTTTATAGGTTTATTCAAGCTTGAAGTTTTAAAAGCTCGTTCTTTTCTCATAACCCGTGTTTGCGCTGTCTCTCTTTAGGTTGTTCTACTGTCTTCTCTATAATGGCTGCGGTTGATATTCCGGCTCTTAGCAGAGACGCGCTGAGGGCGCACTTGACTCGTTATGTGGTCCCGGATGCTGGGGCCGCACTTATTTTTGTGGTGGAAGCCGATCCGGCACACCAGTTTTAAGTTTTTTACTCTTGGGTCACCTTTCTGGCGGTGGATGGGAATGATATGTTTCACACATACTGCCACTGCCGTTCCTCAGCAGTATCAACCTTATAGAGCTCTTGAGATTCCGCTTACAGCTTGGCAACACCGTATTTGGTTTAATGGCGCCCTTTCTCACCCATTGACAGCGGTCCGTTTAGGCCCTTTATCTATAGAAGGGGCCACATGGCCCATTTTGGCTGGGTTTACCCCACACCCACGTGCTTTTACAACTGCAACTTTGGCAGAGCTCCGCGTCTTACATACTTCTTTGGTACGCGTATATAGAGCTGTAATTCAGTACGTAACACGCACCGTCCAGGTGGGACCACCTGGTGCTGCAGTACAACCTGCTGGTCCGGGTGGCGTAACCATCAGTCCCCTTATGGTTAATGCTGTAATGGGCAAGCGCTCACAAAATAAAGATGACTTTCCTTATTGGCTTGCCGAAAAATTTGGACAGATAGAAGCGGTCTTTCCTAATACCACTCCTGTGGAGAAACACAGGATTTTAACTATTAGTTTGCCCAAAGACTTGATTCCCGAATTGGCTGATTGTAACACCTGGGGCAGGGTGTTTGTAGCGGTATATTCTATGCGTTTCGGCACTCCCTCCATGACCGTACTCCCCTCTGTGATTAAACGCGTTCAAGATGAACACGGTGCAGAAGCGGCTGTTGAGCTGGGGATGCGGCTGGTGGGAGTATTCGACGTGGTTGCTGATATGATCCTTGCGAATGTCAAGGGCGATGCCGTAAGCTTTCAAGTAGCAAACCGCTTAGAAGCGGTCGCGGAGGCTGACAGACCACGAGAATTACCAAAAATTATTGCAAATGCTTATAAAACCATAGGCCGCAATAGTCTGGGGAATAAGCCTACAATTCAAACACCAACGCAGTCTCAAACTCCACAAAAAGCCCAACCTGACAAGAATGGTAGCCCTTTCTTTACTAAAAAGAATTGGCAAAGAAATAAAAAACAGGGTTCCCAACAGCAGAAGCAGGGTTTGCGTGCAAGTTCACCGACCCCTGAGGCTTCTGAACGTACTTATGACTTGCGCGATCGCGGACCGAGGTCCGAGCCACCTGCAATCTGAATGTCTCACGGGCGGAAGTGAGGGCCACCTCCTGTTGGAATAAAAGGGCTTTGAGCCTGCTCAACTTGTTGAACTCTGTTTTCAAAGTCGGAATGGAAGGCCAAAGCGAAGAATCTAAACTCCCTTGCGGGGGCGGGAAAAGGACATTGCTACAGCAAGTTACGCACTAGGAAACAGTTACCAAATATGGGACACCCGCCCGCAAACCACAGCAGTCTTGATTGTTTAAAATGAGATAGCTGCAGTTAGTCAGCAATGTAAAGACGGGCGTGATGGATGGTACAGGGGTCCCTTTTAAAAAGCAAGCTAAATTGGGCGCAGACACATTACATTCGCCGTGCAACTTAACGTGTTTGCACACAAGAGAGTGTCCCACTACCGAATCACACTCCTCCCCGGTGAGGAAAACTTCTTTATCCTCCCTCAAACACCGATAAGCAAAGGGCAGGACCTATAATTCATGCAGAAAAGCAGTGCCACGCGGTTCAAAGCGGCCAACTGGAAAATATTGCATACATGATTTAAATTGAAAAAGCGAAAAGGGCAAAGTGATAACGCCATGAATTAACCAAACAGCAGAGTCCGTTTCCACTACGGAGAACGGCAAAGGCTCCAATTGTTCAATATGTAATAGCGTGTATACAGCATCTTTCATGGACATAAACTTCTGTTTATTAGTCAGGTTAAAAGGTAAAAATAAAGCAGTGGCATTCAAATAATCCCAAGGCACTTTACCCATTTTTAGTGTCTGCAACGTCCAAGCAAATTGCATGACCGACCGTAACTGATTCTAACCATGATATAACACAGAAACTTCACTTTGCACAATATCTATTACAGAAGAAACAATATTATCTAAGGTGTAAATGCGTGAAGAAAGCGTGTTAATGTTGTTGTCCACTACAGCAAGGACTTTTTCCAAGTTTGCCTGGTCAATTTGACGCAGACGGAAGGCGGCTTTCATCTGTGAAAGTTTCCAAATTTCATTATAAGAGGCATAAAGATATCTCTTGGCCCTTGGATTACGTGGGCCTAGGAGAAAATCAGCCAAATCTATATCATTCGATAGGACCGAAAGGTGCTGTTTGACAGATGCAAGGGTAGAGTGTTCTAGCCACTGCTGGCACAATTTACCTACCGAGTATGTAGTCACCGAATGATGAGGCGGATAACGAGGGTCAGGCTTAGTCTGAATGAAACCAGGTGTAACATTATAGAAACGCAACTGGCATGCATTTGCATTAGTTTGCCACAACAACCATCCCAATGAATCAACCTCAGAAACATTAAAGGAGGCATTTTGAAGGAGAGCCTGCAAAGCCTCAATGGTGTAGTTATGTAACTGCCAATTGTCATATTCTGCTAATGATGGAATGGAGTGGGTATTGAGGTTTTTGACAGTCGCAAGGCCATAACAGGATGTTTAGTAAATTGTTCTATTTCAGGGGCGGTGCGTCCATTAGGGCGCTGGGGCGTTGCCCCACAAGCCGCCCGCAGCTCCCTCGGCGTCTCTGAACTTAAGTTCAGAGACGCAGAGGGAGAACTGACAATCATGTCAGTCAGCATGACGTGAGACCGCCCACCCCCTTCAGAGTCTGAAGGGGGTGGGCGGTCCGGCGTCATGTTGACTGACAGGCATTGTCAGGGGCAGCAGGCAGCAGCACAAGTGCGCATGAGTGGGGAAGGTTAGCAAATTTTTCGCCCGTGCCCAGTCATGCGCACTTGTGTCTGCTGTGGCTGGCGCATGCCCATTAGGAGAGCGAGGGTTGAGCAAAGTCTCAAACCTCGGTCTCCTAATGGGCTGGTGGGCAGAGAGTAACCGTGCCCTCAGTCAATCCTGGCGCTGCCAGCAGCGCCAGGATTGGCTGAGAGGGGTTGCCACTTGCCCGCAGTGATGCGGCTGTTGAAGGCGCCAACGGTCCCGAGGCGGCACGGACCAGGTAAGATTTTTATTTTATTTTTTTGCCCCCTCCGCGCCGCGACTGTTGCTTTGTAAAGTGAGCTGCTTAGAAAAACGCTTCAGAGCTCTGTGGTCCTTGAGGGCACCTCGGAGCCAAGGATGCCTCATCCGCGCTCGTCTGATAGATTTGTGGGTTGCTGCCTCAGTTGCAGAGATGTGTGTTCATCCTACAGAATCAGAGGCCCAGTCCTTCCGAGAATGACAACATTCCGCAAATGGATGGGAAGAAGTACTGTTATTTACAGCCTTAAAACAGCCTTAGACAGCCGCAGCACGCGCTACAAAATCTGACCTCTCTGCTCCCTGGAGGAATGTCATTCACCTCAGAGTCACAAGGGTTGAATTGCACCTGCTGCTACTGCTCGCCTGGCTCCTTGCTTTTCCCTCCAATTTCCCGACATTTAACTCCTCTGCTTGTCTTTACCATCATATCTCCGCGTTCTTTTGATTGCGGCATCCTTCTACCGCGGTCCCATCTTTCACGTGGACTGTTCAATCTCTGGTCAACGGAGCACTTTTCTTTCTGCCTGTCTGCCCATCAGTGCACTGACTTTTTCGTATCTCCTTCTCCCTGCCTTACCTCCTTTCAACCTACCAATGTCTTTGGGTCGTATGCCTGCCTTCCCTCCTTTCAACCTACCGATGTCTTGGGGTCGTGCCCTTTCACATCCGTGAGGGCTACTGTTCCTTTCTCTGCTCTTCCCGACTCGGACCCCTCTCAACCCAGCACATTCTGCCCCTCGCCACCTCTCTCGTGCCGTACACTGTCATTTACCGTATTCATCATCTTAGAACTTCACCAGCGGCCACTCACCCTCGTACACGGCGTGTCAAGGATGCTATCCTCCCCACTGCAGGCAAGTAACATTGCCCCATCTGTTTAAGTAGCGAAATTCAACCATAATCGGATACAGAGGCTCCCTTATGCCCCTGGGCCCCCTTACCAACGCACCTGCCGCATTATTGATTTTGCCGACCTTGCCCTCCCTCCCTCCTGTGCCTTTTCTTTCGCCCCTTCAGGCCTTGGGCCTCACTCTTTTACCCCTTCATTGTCCCTTCACGCGCCACTCTTTCTTTCCAACCTTACCTGTTATTCATTCTGATGGCATTTGTACTTGTAGATGACCAACTGCTGGATTTTAGCTACTGTGGGCCACGCATTAATCCAAGGGGAACGGTTACAGCAGGGTACATTCCACGGAGAAGAAGCGAACTGTACAAAGGATTCCAAGTATAGGGGTCAAATGGAGGGGTGGGCAGCTGTGGAACAGTCCACGTATTTCATTTAGGGGTCATTGGACAGACTATTCCGTAGTGTAAGGGAAGAGTATGTAACGTTTGACGCATGTGGCTAATCGACAGGTCCCGATGGCATGGTGTTGTTTCCTGATGTGGTGATGGCAATGGGGCTGTTTTTCCGTGAAGGATATTTGATCATTTTAAAACATTGAGCCGTTATGTGCACTGTTTGGGTCATTTGTTCAAAACTATCTTTCATTGATAACACTTCTGACCCCTCTATACTGGAGCCGGTCTGTGCAGCGTGGGGCTGGTGTGAACATTTGTTACCAGGACTGATTTTTGTTCCCTGGCCCTTGTAATTAAGGGGACATTCTCCACGCTATGGCGGACAGTGGTATATTTCAAGTATAGAGGGCAGCAGACACACCATACCACCCGACGGGATACAATGTGCTTATTGGGGCCATTTAAAGAGCACACTATATGGCACGAGCGGATTAAGAAGGATGTTTTACCGAGGATGAGGGAAACTGTTGAGTGAGGAGCCTTAAAGTATATTTACATCCACATTATGTGAGTTACTTCAGTAATTATATATTGTACTTATGTAATGCACGATCATTCATTAGATTTCTGTATGTTTTATGGATTTTTCTTTATAGCTAGAGTTTTCCAAGTTGTATGAGTAAAGCCATAATACATGCTTCGATAATCAAGTACAGTTCTCTTGGCCTCAATGCAAAGCATGGGGAACATTCCACCAAAAGGGCTCAATAGAAAGAATATTCTACCAATACACGTTAGCGAGGGATACATTCCACAGGCCATAAACATAGAAGAGACATCCAACTGATAGAAGGGGCATGTCTGTGGAACGGGTCAAAGACTGAACCATTCCCTATACGAAGGTAGAAAGGAGACATTTTCTGGCAGATTGTAAATAATTTAATGATCTGCACCGAGCAGCAAGGAAAGTAGTGCATGAACCGTGTTGGAATTAATTGTACTAATCCCTTGACTGCCAGCGAGAAAATTAGGCCAGATAGGAATTAATTGCGGATTATTCAAAGACAAAAATGTGAAGTCAGAACCGTGATTTGAAGACGCTGACGTCGGCATGTTAACAATGTCCTTAATATGCATTATTAGAACTAAATATTAAACATGGTTCACGGGATATTGCTGCTGCGTTATGCCCTAGGAAAGTTATGTACATTACGTATTTTCTTTTAGTTAATCATACTTTTTTAATGTTATTTAAATGCATTCATTTTCGTCTGGTTACTACAACATCACCCAGATGTGTTATTAGAATAAATAATGATTTGTTTTGATATAACACTTGCTCCCACTATGTAGGAAGTTTCGTAGCAGGATTAATGGCATTATGCAAATTAATTGAACTTAATTTATTGACCTTGGGATGATAAAAGGCTGAGTCAAGCTTGAAAATGTAACCTTCAGTTTAAACACAGATATCAGTCGGGAAGTTCAGTTTCATATCTGTATATCTGCATATCCGTAGGGTGCTGAGTTGTGTTGTGGGAGAAGGCCACACAGGAAAGGATAGAGAGGGTGCGGTGTAGTGGTAAAATGTTTTTCGGGTTTACGTCATTTATCACTCAACTTTTTTAATTATTCAAGATGTGGTGGTCAATTGGGGTGCAGTAGGGTCCTCACATCCTCGAACCTCGGTGTCACTGCACCTCCTGCACTGGAGGACAGCTACAGCCATGGAAAGATAAAGCCACTGATGATTCCTAGGAATTATATTAGAGATTGTGACCACTTCTTGTCAGGGAAGAATATTTTTCCCCTTGTTCACGATGGGGAACATGAACTGATGCCCTACAGACTCACAACCCTTCCTGATACGCAAAAGAAAATTGTTCACAAAATGCTTGTTGCACGCTTCGCAGACGTAGGCAGCTACCAGTCGTTTACCTACTCCCTTGAAGCTATACCGGTTGTTGTGCCTTCAGATAACATTTTGACGTCACCTTTACTTGCTGATACTCATACTGGCTCAACCTGTCCAAGTTGCGTTAGTTAGGAATTTGAAGGAAGTTGAAAGGAATGTGTTGCATGCCTACAGCGTCAAGAAATATACTATTGCTACGCCCACTGATTGGATTCGGGGCGGGCAGACCAAATGCTAAAGCTGCAGCGTTTACTGCACAATATGTGAATGATACGTGCAGCATGAGCGCTGGGCCTGTGGGATTGACTATATTTTTTATTTTGCAGAATACCAAAAGGTACAGTATTGTCTAGACGTAGACAGTATTAAACCAATCATATTAACTTTTGCTGCAGAGGAAGTATTGTTTGTATATAATTTTCAGACTTCAAGCTAATGAAATATTTTGGAAATGCGTGTGGCCCAAATTAATGTTCATACACTGCAGGTTTACTAAATCAAATGGCATTTTGACATCAAGAAAGTTGTTTGTCATATTTCTCATTAATACTTTAAAAAATCAGCAGTTTGATCCGTGTGAACTAAAGTTTTATGTCAATTACTTATAGGCCGGCCGTGGGGTTCTTTCACACTTTTTTGCACTTTTCGATTTCCTAACCCTGAACATCTTTTGCGTTTGATAAACTCCCACAGTGATCATGTAATGTGCCTTTTTAAGTTGTGTCTGGCGAAAATATAAAATTTCAGTATCAGCGACAAGTGTATGTACTTTAAGGTCGGAAGCTATTCGTGTTAGCATAATCTTAAGGCCCCTACCCCTTTCGCGAGTTCAATGATTTGCTGTACTAAGGAGGCGGAATCATCTGTGGGGATCGAGGGAAAGATTTTCCTGCCTGGGGCCCTGCGTGTATCAATTGTGACGGGGGCATCTGTACCTGTTCGGCAAGAGGAAGGAAACGATTACTGCACGGGATCGAGGGTACCTGTAGTGTATAGCCAATTTGTGAATGCCAGACCCATTGATTAGCTCGGAGTCTAGTGGGTCTTGGGAAATATGAGTTTCTTTTAAATGGGTTTCTTTTGTGGGACCATTGAAATAGCTCGCTATATTGGGGGCCTCATGTTTGTTCTTAGGGGCTGAACATTTATACATTTTTGGATCCTGGTGGTGTTTCCGTTTAGGTATTGCTCCTGTTTCAGCATGCTGGGCAATAGTGTGAGTGTAATTTGTGTCCTCCCTTGGTTCCACTTGAGGAGGTGTGTCAGTGCCGATTACGGGCTTGACCTCCTTAATTAGAAGGTCAATTTCCTTTAAAGGGCAGTTATCGGGTTTTGTGGAGCCCTTTCAATATTTTGCGTGCACTGCGCTGGATCGGCTGCCTTTCATTTGCCCGTACTTGGCGTGTCAGAGTCGAAAACCAAGATGTTATAATCCAGGGGCGGCTGGTGGATTTTTAAACTGGTGAAAATTAACCACCAACATACATCTTATAATTTTATATCGATTTTATTGACCATTTCGTGGGAAGGGTGGGATCCATCCATTTGTAATAGATTTTTTTCTCTCATATTATTATTGTCTCTCAAGCACCTTGTGATGGGAGCTTGCATTCTGTGTCTTTTGTTGCACAGGTGTATTGCAGGGTCCCTGCTTTCTTGTGGGGGGTTGTGAAAACAGCGGCTTTCACCCTTGCTGGCTTCACACCTATTGCAAACACTTCGAGTATCCCACGTCATAGCTAAATATCATGCAAGCAAAGCCATATGGTGGCAGAGTCTCACCCCTCACTTCCCCTCAGTTAACTCTCACATCCCCAAACCCACCCATGATGTAAATAACCTCTCACATCCTGCTACCATACCCTCGCAGAGTCCTCCCTGGGCGCCTTGCATCTTGTTCTTTCAGGCTCACGTTTGTAGCAGATCTCCTTGGAGTATGCAAGCCTGAATGCACAGCTGCAGCCATGACAGCAGGTGATGCTGATCTGCTGACGCACGCCAAGTCCAAGATGTGGCGCAACATGCTCTTCAGAACCGCGAGGCCGTGCACCGCGAGGTGAAGGAGACGAGCCGGCGCAGAGTTTGTCAATCTTTTTTAAATTTCTTTCTAGGGAGAGGGACTCTCCCTAGACCCCAGATTTGTCCATTGAACTTGTTCACATCGCTAACTAGTGTTTTCTATTGGAAAGGGTAGAGCCAAAGCAGTCTTGCTTAGTACCCTAGCCCTCTTCAGAAGTCAGACTTGCTTGGCAACCCAGAAATTCTCTGAAATAATGTATGAGTTTTCTTCTATAAATGCCTAGAAGAACTGAATTTTTAGTCCATTTATCACAGAAATAGTGCTGAAAATCGCACCAAAAAGATGCCAATTTAAAAAAAAAAAATCTTCACGGGGGGAGAACCCCCCCGAACCCCCCTTATTGCCGTCGGGCTCGCACACTGCGCTCGCATACGTTGATTCATTCTGCTTACGCCTCACCACTTTGAAATTACACCAGCCGCCCCTGTTCTATTTAAAAACAGCAATTGAGTCGGGATTAGGCAGGCACGATGTAAAGCCTCAGTACCCTGAACCTGCCATGGCTTTGTGCCCCAGATTGATTTTAAATCTATAGTCTGTTTCCAATATTCATAACCGTGTGTGGCCAGCTGTGTTCTAAACGAGTTGGCGTAAATTAGTTTAGTGTGTGATAACCGGTATTTAGATGTAGGGGATTTCTGAAGCCGAAAAAAATTGGATTCAGGATTGGTCAAATCATAATCTGAGAAATAGGTGAACTTATTTCTAAGAGTTTTAGAACTTCCTTCTAAGGGAGTCGGACAATGTTCCCATTGGGTGAAATTAAAAATAGGTCTCACGGTGCTCGTTTTGTGTGAAAAATGATGCCCATAATGTTGATAACAAAAGAGATCACCATAATTAGCAGAATTTAAATACAAATCTTCAGCATCAAAGGCAGCATAATATTTTAAATCTGAAAATAATGCATGAACTGCCTGTACATCCCAATCATCCGAATGTATGTCCCGGGTCACCACATCTCCTAATGAGACGCGAAATACGTACGGAACTCTAAGGACCTCGGTCGGGCCATGGATTTCATAAGCTACTTTGTCCCAAACTACGCCATCATGAACAGGAAAAGCTGAAATATTCACAAAAGACTTGTCACGTTTCATGATATGGGACGATGTGTGAGGAGCCAAAGTTCCATCGACCATTTTTACTGCAGAGCGTTCAGGGAGATAATGGCCATTTATAAGTAAAAAGAACACTGTCACAAATCCAATTGACATGAAGAGAAATAAGCACCAACCAAATGTAGGTCCATGGGGGAACGAAGTATGTCTTTCTGAACCAGGAGTAAAAAATATGCAACTTAGACTTAGGTGCACCAGACAAACTTGATGATGAGGAGGACGAGGCAGAAGAAAGGTGTGCCGGTTCCCCATCACAAGCACTCATTGGATTCGCAAGCAAAGGTGAAAGTGTCGAATCATCCATCCGGACTCGTGGGCTAGATGGCATCTCACTCACAGATTCAAGTCCCGGAAAAGGGCACACAATATCCATTGCAGATGAAGCTTGTCGCAAAGGCTGAAGATCTATTACAGTGTCCATTATATGTGTAGACAATCTTGTGGCAGGAGGTGACAAAGATAATGGTGCTAAAGATATTGCGTTGCACGAAACTACAGGTGTCACACTATTCAGAATCGGCCACACGGTGTAACTTGACATTGTCCACTGAGATGTACCTGTTGTCTTTGCGACCTGGCAATGGTGGTAGAATGACAGTACGAGTACCCTTTAGTCCAAGCACGGAAACCGGAGCACGGTAAGAGGGACCAAATTATTTTTTGTTTTCAATCTTCTCCCGCACCAGATCTCCAACTTTAGGAAGCCAACCGGTAATAGGAATCAGTTGTGCATCAGCAGGCGAAGACGGTAAATGCTCAGTTGCCAGAGTATCACGTGACTGTTGTAGATCCTGTAACATAGCAGGATTATCTACTTCAAACTTAGAGACAGCCGCCACAATGTCCAGACCATCCAGGTCAGGAACAAACATGTGAAAGCCAAAGTGCATTTCGTAAGGGGTCCGCCCACCCAGAGATCTTCTAGGGAGATTATTTAGCGCACGTTGGACCCCATACAAGTGGGACAGCCAGTCCCTGCCAGTACCTAAGACTCTAGCTGTCAAGGATTGCTTTAAGTCACGGTTCATTCGCTCCACAACTGAATTGCCCTCAGGCCTGTATGGAGACGAAAACTGCACCTGTACCCCCAATGACTTCATTGCACCTTGTAAGCTTTAGAGGCAAACGCTGGACCTTGGTCAGAATGGAAGGTACCATAGGCAAACATCCAGATAAAGACACGCTAATCCCTGATGACAGTTCGAGCATCAGCACTACGTTGTGGCCATACCCACAGGAATCTAGTGCAAGAATCAACCGCAACCAAGATAAACTTGTATGCAGTATCAGAAGAAAGAGGACCGCAGTGATCAAGATAGACACAGCCAAAGGGTCTATTAGAAATACACAGCTGTGTTTGTGGCGGACGTGTGACTGTAGAAGGCTTGATTTGTTGACAAACATCACAGCAAAGAACATAGTTACGAGTCTGTTTATATAAACCACGCCACCAGTAACGTTGCTGAAGAATAGTGACTGTTGCCGACACCCCAGCATGCGCTGAAGCAATGTCTTCGTGTGCGGCCTTGATCAAAGCCTCTCTGCGGACAGAGTTGGGAATCAGCCGATCCCCAACCGAAGGAATGGTAGCATAAGGAACCTGTTCGAGAGTTACATGATAAGAGTATTTAGAAGGGAAACCTGCTGGATAATTACATCCCTCCCTAGCTGCAGCGACCGCTGCCAGAATATCATTATCAACCTTAGACTTTGATCTTGTAACTGCTGCTACGGAACATGTGGCTACTGCAGACTTGGCTGCTTCATCAGCCAGAGAATTACCAACAGCGTGCGTTCCGACACGTTGGTGGCCAAGAGTGTGAATAACATGTGTGAGAGGCAGACGTTGTTTAAGATCTGCGACTCGAACCCAAAGCGTTTTATGCTTAATTGCGCTGCCTTTAGAATCGCGGTAATCATTTTGAAACCAAAAGAATAAGTTGTCATTGAACGACTGGACACAATAGTAAGAATCGCACACAATAAGAGTATTCACAAGAGGATCAGCAAACTCTAGAGCTAGAACAAGAGCACGCAGCTCGGCCAATTGCGCTGTGCAGTCTCCTAGTGCCTGTGTGTGCACAATGGATGACTTAAACTCCCCATTTTCAATGGAGTCAGCTACAATAGCACAAGCCGCTGAATAAGCGTGTTTGGAACCCGTGGCCGGTTGCGCCGAGCCATCGGTGTAAATGATGCATTTGTATTCACGCAGAGGAAGAAGCAAAAAAGGAGGAGGATGAACAAATTCATAATGCAAAAACTCCTTAGTCTGAAGAGATGGATCAAAGACAAATTTGACATCCGAAGACGTCAAAGAAGTAGCCCACTGAATCCAACGTGGGTGCAATGCTTTAGAGTTTGTCACACTATCCTTAGTCACAGCTTCCAATGCAGGAAAGGGAGTGACCATAAGAATGCGTTTGCCCTGCGCCAGTGAGCGTTCCTTTAGAATCGCCATCTGCACTGCAGTTAAGATTTTCTCGACAGAGGAAAAACACATTTCAGCCGCAGTGTACAAGTGTGATTTGTATGCAATAGGTATTGTGTCACCTTCATTGAATGTTAAATACGTGAAACCCACTGCCCCAGAAACGATGCGCATTACCAGGTTGGTGGTGTTGTCACGAGTCAGTAAGAAGTTAGTCGCAGGGGGCGTGGCCTGGCGCCAACGAAGATGGCCGCCTGACGAGAGAGCTCTGCCGGGGCCTAGTCCTAAAACCCCATATAAATCCGCTTATAATCTGACAGGAGGGAACCCAACACAATCCAAGCGCAAGGAGCCGGACTGACTTGCTGCGAAATCCGGATCCTAAAAGGATGTCCTGAGACCGCCCTGCAACTCGGAGGCGCTGACGCGGCACCTGGAGAAATCGAGCGCGGCCTAGAGGTAACGCCCCCAACCGCCCGTACACGCACCCTGCACAGCGGCCCAACCGGCCGAGATAGCACCTGCGCTGCCCTCAGATCCTCACACCCCGCCTCCCCCTGCGACACCCAGCGGGCAGCCGCCCTCTACGTGGAGTGCTCGCTTGGACACCGGCGGCCTCGGTGGGGAGCGGAAATACGTGGACCCGGAACCCCCGGGGGGCCGCTCTTGCGGTTGTGGGCGCTGAATGGGAAGGGCCGATCGTGGCCTTCACCGCACTGCTAACCCTGCGCTGCCTACCCGAGTTAGGTGAGCGAGACTACAACAGTGCGCATTTCTGCTTCCGGAACCCCCCACACACGGCCCAACATACCCTCAACCTCAGAAGTGGAGCAAAACGAAACGACAAAACAGAGGAGCGCGAAGACTGCAGAACCCGGAAGCTTCCTTCTCCTCTCGCTGCGGGGGCGGTCGGCCCGGGGACGAAGGCTGGATTGCAGCCAGAATCGCCTGGGAACGATTGTGCGGCCCGCGCCTGGGGCGGGCGTGCGTGGAGGCGGCAGTGATTGCGGGTGGGAAAGTTGCTTCTCCCTCAGAATTGGGGGGGGCAGACCCGCTCTCTCAATACCGGACAGGGGTAAAGCTACGTTGGAGCCTGCTGATGCCGGCCGGGACCTACCGGGCACCCTGAACTGATTCATCTGTCTGGAAGGGGAGGGAGAGGCCAAATACGCGACTGAAAGGGGCGGCAGCAATCACCACTCGAGGAAGTAGCGGAGATACCCCTGTGGACCTGCAGGGAAGACAACATTCCCCATCACGCATGCATACACGCCATACCTGCAGCAGACGGCGGTCAAAAGGGGCAAGTACAGACGCGACCAGAAAATACTTCCCAGACTCGACGATATTACGGCTTCTGGAAGGAAGATACAGCATCGTAGGTTAAGCAACACTGAATATTCTTAGGACGCAGCACTATCCTTCTGCTGTGTTGACCAGAAGAGTGCGGCTACACAATGAAGCCCAAGGGTAGCGCAACAGTGCAAACCAACAAACTCTATAAATATGCTGTCCCGAAGTCGACCCTGCAGGACGAGGGAGCTCAGGGTGAACAGACTGAAGCCACTGAGCCAACTCTCACGTCCATAATGGCGGCTATCCAGGGGCTGGGGACCACTCTCGAAACCAAAATCGACAAAGTATCCATCAAAATGAACCTGCTAAGAGCCGATATGAATAAAACGGCAGACAAAGTCAAGGTCAACGAGAAACATCCTAGAGCTCCAAACCTCCACAAAAAAGCTCGAGGAGCGGGTCAACAAACTGGTTCACCAACACCGTCAAATGGCCCTGAAGTTCGAGGATCAAGAAGGGAGGGCCCGCCGAAACAACATCAGGGTGGTCGGAGTCCCGGAGGGCTCGGAGGGGCGAAGTGTAGACCTCTTCCTTGAGGATCTTATCCTCAACCACCTTTAACCGAAGCGGCTCTCATCACTATTCACAATCGAGAGGGCACACCGGGCACCGATCCCCAGACCCAAGCCAGGGGCAGCCCCTAAGACTATAATCGCAAAAATCCTTAACTACAGGGATCGTGACGCAATCCTGCAGGCAGCTCGAATACAGGGAGACCTGCAATACGAAAACGCAACGGTCCGATTCTTCCCGGATTTTACGCTTAGAGTCCAACAAGAAAGGCGCTCCTTCGATGGGGTGAAGGCGGCACTCAGGCAAAGAGGAAACAAGTATATGAAGTTCTTCCCCGCAAAGCTCAAAATCATAGCTGACGGAAAATCGCTTTTCTTCACTACCCCACCGGAGGTGCAGGATTGGCTGGATGGGGTGGCCACGCAGAGATCGACAGCGGCATCAAGGGGAAACTGGAGAGAAACCCACGCCCAGTTGCCGGGATCAGCAGATGGAAGATCAGACACAGACAAACGAAGTCAGCGTTCCTGGAGATCGAGGTCCAGCAGCCCAGGGATGCTAGTCGCCCAGAGAGACTAAATGACCCTGAACTCGGGATATGTTACCCACAGACCTACCTCAACGAACTGTAATGTATATTCATTTTTCTATGACAAGGCGGGCGGGGGATATCTCATGAAGTGTTGGCCTCGTAAGACTTTGGAGCCCTGAGCTTGCCACCTCCCGCCAAAGATGGGGGTAGGCCAGAGAGACAAAACGAACTTGACTTTATGGGTTGGACTCGTGCATTGACTCTACGGCACTGTAGAGTCGAATGTATTTCTAGGAGAAATAGCAGGCAGGGGATATATTACAGGGCATGGGTCTGGCAATACTTTGGGGTCCTCAACCTGATAAATCTTTCGAAGAACGGGGGTGGGCCTCTGGCGGCCGGAGTTGGTACTAGCCCATCTCCCCACGTAGCTGTTGACTAGTTTCTGGGGCGATAGGCACTCTGCTAGTTGGGGATGTGGGTAGTTTCAAACCTATGCGGCAGGGTAGCAGTGGGGGGGGGGTTGGTGTTGGAGAAATTTGAATGTTAGGTTTTTTGTAATTTTTCATTATGGTTTTTTGGGGGGGAGGGAGCAGGGGGGTACTGATTGGTCATGCAGGAAACTACCTTTTGTGGTTTGGCGGTGTCACATGATTCGCAGATTGCACGGAACTGCTTTTTGTCAGAATGAGTACGAAGTGGGATAAAAGTTTAAAACTCCTGAGTTGGAACGTCAATGGGCTGGGAGACAAGGTGAAAAGAAGCATTGTTCTCCAACATATAAAACGACACCTCCCAGATATTGCCCTACTCCAAGAGACACACTTAATCGGTAATAACTGTAAGGCACTCAACAGACGGGGATACACAATGGTGGCACACGCCGGGTTCACATCTGGGTCCCGAGGGGTGGGCATCCTCCTCAGACGTACCTTCCCACTCAGTATCAAACATACCTGGACTGACCCGCTGGGACGCTTTGCGGCGGTCTCGGGACAATGGGAAGGACATACCCTCACACTGCTAGCGGTGTATAGTCCACCAGGTCTCCAAACCCACTCATATAAGGATCTTGGGACGCTCCTGCTCTCCCTCCCTGAGGGGCAACTCATACTGGGTGGGGACTTTAACGCAGTTGTATCGAGCCTACTAGATCGCCATCCGCCTTGAGACATCAGCACTGGGCATAACTGGCTCTCCAATTTCATTGAGGCATTCGGCCTCACAGACCTTTGGAGAATGCGCTATCCAGATCTCCAACAATACACATTCTTTTCGGGAGCACACCATACCTTCTCCAGAATAGACCATATCCTCATGCCTCTACAACAAAACACGATCACGCAAGACATCAAACACTTGGCATGGGGCATATCCGCTCACTCCCCTCTGTGGGTCCACCTAACCATTGGGGAGAGGAGGGTAGGCTGTATCTCACCTATAAACCCTTGGTATCTCCACAACCCGGAAACCAAAACTAAGATCACGCGAATCCTTGACCAATATTTTCAAGAAAATGAAGGTACAGTTGACTCCCCTACCACCCTATGGGAGGCGTTTAAAACGGTAATTAGGGGGCACACCCTATCGGTCATAGCTGGGCTGCGCAAAGAAAAAGATAAACAAATGACCACTATTGAACACGATCTCCTCCGTCTCGAGGAGGTAGCAAAAGACGGCGAAGATCAAGCTGCTCTTCACCAAATGCAGCTTAAGGCGGCCGAATACAAAGCACTAGCAACTGACGCTGCTAAGGCCCTCGCGAGAGATAGGGACGGACGCCTATACGACCAGGGACACAAAGCGGGAAAAATAATAGCTTGGCTGGACAAAAATGAAAGGGCAAAAAGACTAGTACCAGGACTCAAAAACAGTTCCGGTAATATTTTGACGGAACCTCAAGACATAGTCCGCGAGTTCGCCGCACATTTCGAACAAGTGTATCGAAGGGGTTCAGAACTACCGGAGGAAGACTCCTCCGCACTACTTGAAGACATCCGATTGCCTATCCTCGCGGATCCCGATCGAGAGGCATTAGAGAGCGCACTCACCAATGACGAGCTGGCTACGGCTATCAGGGATCTCCGGCCGGGAAAAGCCTTGGGCCCAAATGGTTTACCCATTGAACTGTACAAGCTCAAACCCGATAGGCTGGTTCCTTATTTGAAGGCTATGTATGAAGATAGTAAAGAGTTGGGAGTACTACCACGAGACCAATGTATCGCCACACTGGTGGCTATTCCTAAGGCGGGGAAACCCAAAGATGAATGTACCTCATATAGGCCAATCTCATTATTAAACGCAGAGCCCAAAATACTCGCGAAGCTCCTAGCTAACCGACTGAGGCCAGTCATAGACAAATTAGTCCACCCAGATCAATCAGGCTTTATGCCACACCGAAACACTGCTCTTAACCTGCGACGACTCCATGGAGTGCTGGGGCGCTGCGCCACTATCCAAGAAGATGCAATAGTAGTTTCGTTAGATGCAACGATGGCATTCGATACTCTCGAATGGGCATACCTGATGGCGGTCCTTAAAAAGTTGGGTTTCAGCCCCAATTTTATCGGATGGGTGCTGCTCCTCTACACGGAACCACTGGCCCAGGTAGTAGTAAACAACAAGATCTCCGAAGTGTTCGCTCTTAGTAGGGGGACGCGGCAGGGATCTCCACTCTCGCCCTTGCTTTTCGCCCTATCCCTCGAGCCGCTTGCAGCCTGGAGGGATCCCTCCATCCGGGGACTTAAATGGGCCGAAGGATGGGAAGATCGGATCTCATTATACGCAGACGACATCCTCCTCTATCTGGCCTCCCCCCAAAAGTCGCTAAGGGTGGTCCTAAACATATTCATCAACTTCGGGAGAAACTCTGGTGATAGAATTAACTGGAATAAATCGTTGTTATATGTCCTGCATGGAGACCCCCCCAATGCCAAAGGACTGCCCGATACAGACAGTAACAGAGGGATTCAAATACCTTGGTATTTTCATCACAACAGATGCTAAAACTCGATACGAACGGAATCTCCTCCCACCCTTGCAAAGGTTCAAGCGAGACACCGCCACCTGGAAAACGCTCCCATTGTCTCTACTGGGACGGGCAGCTCTCTTTAAAATGATGGCATTGCCACGTTTCCTCTATGCCCTACAAAATTATCCAGATTTAGTCCCACCGGGGTTTTTTAACGACATCGAAACTACCCAAAGAGACCTGCTATGGGACGGGAAACCACGTATATCGCTCCACAAATTAACACTCGGTTGGTACGATGGGGGTATAGCCCTCCCTGACATTAAAAAATACTACTGGGCAGCACATCTCTCAGCCATCAACCAATGTACATACCGCAGTGGGGATGACCCAGGATATGGGATGGACAGGTGGATACTCCCGGGTGGTGGCTTCGCGAGGGCGCTCTATTCTTAACCAAACAAATATCCTCTGACGGGGCCTACACGACACAGTCCAACTCTGGCATAAGGTAAACCGCAGCCTGGGATGGGCTAATAAACTCACACTCGCCACTCCACTCGGGGACTCCGAATGCCTAGGTACACTAGGGCGAACTAAAGGGTTTGACAAATGGGATCTAATAGGGCTCTCCCGCATAGGAGACCTCTGGGGACCAAACGGAGTGCCCTCATTTGCCTCGCTACAGCAGACACATGAACTGGTCGAGTCAGAATACTTTAGATATGCACAAGTCAGGCACTCCCTTCAAGCCAATATTCCAGCAGGAACATCCCTCCCGGAGTCTTCTCCCCTAGAAGATAGACTACTTGATGGATACCTGCCAGACAAAGCTATCTCCCTCACATACAAAAAGCTAATACACCACACTACCGATCCCCTAATATCACTGAGGGAGAAATGGGGGCGTGATGGCCTAGAAATGGATGACGAGGAATGGCAGGAAGCGCTCTCCTCCCCTAAGGAGGTCGCCATCTCAGCGAAACTAAGGCTGATCCAACTAAAGATTTTACACCGAGTATATCTCTCCGGCCACAGACTGGTGCTGATGGGCAGGAGTGAAGAGGGGATGTGTAAGAGGCGATGCGGCCTGGAGGGGTCCTTTCTACACATACTATGGGAGTGTCCACTAATTCAAAATTATTGGAAAAAAATTCATGAATGTATAAGCACAGTATGGGGGGTGGAAATTCGACTTGAAGCCAAACGATGTCTCTTGAATGTGTGGGAGCCCACAGATCTGAACGCAAAGGGCAAAACCTGGGCAACGCTTGGCCAGATGGTAGCTAAGTGAAATATCGCCCGCCTTTGGGGAGCGGTAACACCACCAACACTTAATGCCTGGAAGGAGGACATGGACTGGTGTATGGTACGGGAGAAAACAGTGTATGTGGCACGTGGCTGTCCCCGGAAATGGAAAGCGCTCTGGGATAAATGGAATATTTATCGTGGGAATTTGTGTGAGCCCCCAATTGTCCCCTCCCTTGACGAACCACTAACACCTTAATGTGTATAGAAAGCGACCACCTTGTACTATCCACTATTATAATGTGCGAAACCTCTGCCGGATTGCGAAACTGTAACACAGATGTTTGTAATGCTGTATTGTATGCAATGACCATTTTATTTGGGTTGTTTAATAAAAAAAATTAAAAAAATTAAAAAAAGAAGTTAGTCGCAAGCAAATCCGCCTGCAAAGACTGCAGAACGGAAGTATGTTCTGGAAGCCAGCTGGCAGAAGAAAACTGATGTTGTATCAACGCATAAAGGAATGCAAGTCCTCCCAAAGTTTAAAAAACCCAGCAGGGATTGTAACTTTTTAAAAGAAGAAGGTGGTTGCAAATGTGCACATTTCTCTAGGAAGTGTGGTGCTAGACCCTTTACCGGATTATTGAGTTCGTAGCCCAAAAACAGCACTGCCAAATGGGCAATGTGTGACTTTGCAAAATTAAATTTATAACCGTAGTCGGCAAAAGACACTATTATGTGGTCGACTCGGTCTAGATGCGGCTCGAGGTCGTCGTCAGTCAAATAGATGTCATCAACATACGACAAGGCCTCAGGGTGCAATGTCATGCAACAAAGACACAATGCGTGCCGCAAAAGCTCCCGGGCTATTCTTGTAGCCCATTGGCAATCCTGTGAATTTTTCTGATTTCCGACGGCACTGAATGCTGTCAGGTCACCACTCGCACGGTCGAGATTGTGACTGTAGAAACCATTGGAAATGTCTAGTGTCGTTTTGTATTTTTTACGAACAATATTATTCACCAGCGCCGAGCTGTGTGTGTTTTGTACCGCAAAGGTGCGGCAATTGCTGTTCAAATTTCTATAATCCAATACAATCCGAAAAGACCCATCAGGTTTAGGGACAGTAAAAAGAGGATTATTCATAGGTGATACACATGACTCAATTACCCCCTGATACTCCAATTGTCTTAGAATGTCACAGACCGAAGCTTTCGCTTCCCGTTTGATGGGATATTGAGGTTGGGGCATGGAACGCAATGGTATTTCATGAGCTGGTGAATCAACGTCCCAACCCACCTGATTGCGATACACCGCTGGGGCTAAGGCCAAAGCCCAGTCCTCTGCGAGAGCCTGCGCTCGTTCCTCAGGGACACAACGTGAAAAGCTCGGAAGTATCACATCTTCCCCTCTAGAAGAGGCTAACACAAAGGGTGGCGAGATACAGTCGCTTCTTAACACTAACCTCCCACTTCATTTTGGTGAACTAATTCACCAAGTATTTAATGCATCTGATACGACAGGCCTTGCCCATTTTTTTTAAATGTGTGGGATCTGGCCTGGTCTCTTCCTTTCAAACTATATTCGGGGTAATACCGGCTTTTATTCATTCTATATTTTCCAGCGTCTTCGGAGGGTTCCCCTTAATATTGGCGCTGGCAGCTGGTGTCCTGCTTCTTCTCCTTGTGCTTCGCAATGGCTGCTCACTTTGTGGCTCTGCACAGGCCGGACCAGCTTCAACTGTACCGTAATCGCCTGTATGAGGCTTTTGGATGCTTGCCTTTAGCAATGCTTGGCGTGAGTTACGACTTGACATTCCGCTTTGCCTACTTTACTTGCGTGCAGCCAGTACTTCATTGCAAAATATGTCATTTCTCCTGGGCGATGGAACTTTGCTTATCGAACACGTGGTGTCCAATCCCTGATTTCAGCCGGTTGATGGGTCCCTTAGAGGCGCATGACGAGGCTTGTTCTGTGGATGGTCAAATGACGCGTTCAGCTTTACTGTGAATCTTGGATCAATGGGATATCTGTGCGGCTGCACAGACTTTCCTACAACGAAGTTTCATTGAATATCACGCCAGTTTGCCTTTTCTACTTCTGGAAGCTCCTGCTTGTGAGGAACATGCTTGTTCCTTCGATTTATTTGATTGGATGTCATCGCTTTTTTCTACCAATAACAAAGATGACCTATTGGAGGGAATTGCATTCCTTTGCACCCAAACCTTCATGGGTTAACTACATGGGTCGTCCTTACTCCACTGTCTGCAATACAGACTCTTTTTTCAAACTCAAAGGGCCTTTAGCTTTTTCGAACTTTCCCTTTTTTCTCTGAATTGTTTTTTTGTGAAAGTACCTCAATAATATTATAATCAATGCCTTTTTTTTTTTTTAACTCCGTTTCAGTTTTTCTGTCTATGTCCTAATGACTTACCAGGGGGAGGGTGTTATATGGGGTTATGTGGCCCTAAGACACATTGTCGACATTGCTAAGTTAGCATGAGTTTTGCTTGCCCTTTGCTGCCGCTTTTGCGCACGCCTCTGCTAAGAGTTTGTTTTCGCGACACTTTGCCTCTGCCCTGTACATAACAGATTGTTTTTCACGTTCTCAGCCTTCCCTTCAATTCTGTCTGAACATAATGTGCAAGGTCGGTCAACAATGTGTCTCTTGTTATTCTGTTCTGGTCCGTCCCCATTACCTAGACAAAACATGTTACCAACAGCTGCAATGTGGAAGAATCGTGCTTTGATACAACGTTGTTGCATGTTTTTGAAACGCACTCGAAGAAAGCCGTTCCATGGAGCTGAGCTCTGCTGTTCCTATGATGTAAACCTTTGCGTTTAGGCTTTCAGGTAGGGGGTCTGCTAATAACGCCTAGAGATCTTCTGTTATATAAAATAACTTCTTACTGCCGTGGGGAGGGTGATTAGGCCCAGTTATTTTGCCTTTTTCACAGTCTTTATAAAATGACGACTCCTTTTATATTCTATGGTATTGTAACAATGCTAATGGTTCTTGCCTTATGCATTTTGCTGCTAGTTGTGGTTCGCAACATTTTTATTGTTGACAAGTACGTGAGAGCGAAAGAGTGTCTTGTTCCGCGACTCTGAGGTGAGTCGGGAGTGCTCGTGTTCTGGGTGGTCTAAACATTCGTAGCTTCTTGATATTTGTAGGAGACCGAATGAGACACTATTGCTAGTCGGTTGGGATTTTGGGTACTAAGGTGATAGGAGGTACACCCCTATTTACTGAGGTCCTATTTTCTTGTGCATAGTTCTGTGTATGAGCAGAATCCCCGCAACAGTGAAGGAGGAGGTGGAGGTGGTGGTGGAGGTGATGATGGTGGAGGCGGGGAACTTGGTTCGACCATTGTCACAGGAGAATAGATCTTGGAATACTCTGAATCTGGAGAAGAATAAATGTGACTCCTCTTTTTCCGTGCCTCCTGCAGTGTCGACATGGATCTACTTTTTGATGGCGACCTTCGATGGCACCTCGGCACCGATGTGGCTCTTGATGGCGATCTTTAACGATGCCTCGATGTGGCTCTTGACGTCGACCAGGACTGATGGCGTTTTTGAGCAGATTTCTTTCTAGCACGCCCTGCAGAGACTGATGACAGAGCTCTGGTGGAGGACTGACCCTTTCCTTGCTCTGAGGTCCCACCTTCAGCCTGAGCCGGTTGTCTTTGTCGCTCCTCAGTGCTGTGGAGGCAAATTTTCTCCCCGTCCTTCAGGGTGCACTTTGAAAAGTTCCTGCAGTGGTGATAAGACTCAGGAACATGAGGTTCTGGAAGGCAGATGCTACACACCTCATGAGGGTCTGTTTGAGCCTTCTTTCACACACAGGCTGGGCATTTGGTAATTAAAGGCGGCTTTTTTCTGTGAACAATACCTCAACTTTGTCAGGAAAACAGAGAAAAAGCCAGGGAGAGACAAAAAAACGTCGAGTGAAATGGTTATCTAGAAGAATGTTTGAGAATTCTGTGGAAAAAAAGGCAAAGAGGCCGAGCTCCACGATCTGGTCAGCAGGAGCCGGAAAAAAGTACTGAAGCAACTGCCTTCTGCTGAGCACGTTGGAATACTGGTGGTCTAAGGGTTCTTAAAGGCACAGTCTCTTTTTAACTCACATGACGACAGCCTATGGTGCTACACTGTCCTGCTTTCCCTTCATCTCAATACTGCATCAGAAAAAGGGGTTTATAATAGCTATTTATGCTGTGTTGCAAAAACATCATGAAATTCATATATATATATATATATATATATATATATATATATATATATATATATATATATATATAAATAAAATACTGTGAGTCGCAGAAAGGTAGATTTTGTTACGCAGATCATGCTTTTAGTTATTTGGTGTAAATCCGTACAGTAGTTTTGGGGAAATTTAAGAAGAAATAGTTAGTGATATCTGTGCTCAAGGATATTTCGCCGAGACATCGCGATTATTCGTGACAATGCAAGCCAACAGGAATGCTGTGATTGGATGGCCATAGCTTGAATAGAAAGTTATGGCTGCCATTTTATGGATCGAGGAACATTTCTCTGGGCTGACAATGTGTGTGAAAGGGGATATAAGAGGTAAGGGTGGAGGTACTCTGACCCCATGTTTGAGAAATGGAGGTGTTAATGTCAAGTTATGTGTCCAAAAATCATTTTTTTTACGTACGTGCGATATTCACAAAGACGCCGTGACAGTCACCGTGGGCCTCTGTGTAACGCTGCAACTATCGCAACATTGTCGCAAAGAAGAAAAAAAAACCTGGAATATATTAATGAACGAAAACAAATCACAGGAACTCACTCAAACAAATGCTTGAAACAGTGGGTCGTTACATACATCGTCTTCAATATCCAATTTTTAAAAGAAAATGTAATAAGTAAACTAAAAAACATTAATTACAGGGTGCTATAGTTAGGCAAAATATTTTTTTAACTTTAAAATTAAGTGTTAAAAAACCAAATGTTACAACAACGTAAAACTTACAAAAATAGATTTTTAAAAATCTTAGAAATTTACTGAAAAAACGAAAAGTTACAGCAATGTTAGTTACAAATTAGAATTAAAAACTTTAGAAATTCACTTAAACAAAGGTTACAGGAATGTTATAGTTAGGAAATAGAATTTAAAAAAACTAAGAAATTCACTTAAAAAAACCACAGGTTAAAGGGACGTTATAGTTAGGAAATAGAAAATAAAAAAAGCTTTGAAATTCTGTGAAAAAACAAAGGTTACAGGAACTTTATAGTTAGACTGACATTTCACTCATACAAAACCACAGAAATTCAGCAGTTATAAGTAGCCGAGCTAACTTTAACTTACGCCCGCAATGCACTGCTTATGACGTCACATATTACATCACTCATGACATTGTCAGTGACATCACTGATCACATCTCAAATTACATCACTGAGGACATCATCCACAGAACCACTCACACACCACTTACCCCCTATACAACATCTCATACACTCGCTCCCACACAACTACTGACATACCCACACAAATACAAATACTCTCACCTACTCATTGATCCATAGAGGCACTCACACATTTAGTCACCTATACAGTCACTAATGCAACCACTAACTCACCCATACAGCCTCTCATGCACCCACTCACTCACCAGTGCAACCACTCACACACCCACTCATACCCCCTTACAGACACTCACCCACCAACTCAATCACCCATACAGAAACTCACACAGCCACTCACTCACCCATACAGGTACTCGCACAGACATTCACTCACCCATACAGGTAGTCAATCACCCACACACTCACCCAGCCGTTCATACAGCCACTCACTCATACACCCAGTTACATACACATTCATGCACCCATACAGCCACTCACTCATACTTATACTGCATTTGTGCCTTTCAAATGTAAGCCAGTGTATAGGAAAGAAGACATTTTGAAAAATACCCTCTGAATCATACGCTAGTGCGGGTACCCACAAATTCAGAGATGTACAAATAACCACTGCTACTAAACTCAATATCTTGTGCCCATTTCAGAAATGCATAGGTTTCCTGGATACCCATTTTCCACTCTACGTATTTCACCAAATGAATTGGTCTATACTCGGTACACAATGAAAAACCAGCTCAGTTGTTGGCTCTGGGTACCTTGGGTTCTTTGAGAACCTAAAAACCTTATATATCCCCACAACCAGATGGGTCTAGTGGACGTAATGGTATATTGCTTTTGAAACTGGCCATCACGACAAAGGTACAGATGAAAACTTTGTCACAAATTATCATTTTTTCTTATTCATTTTCAATATTTCTTTATTCCAACAGTTATTTTCCTTGGTAAAACCTTGAGGGATCTACACATATGACCCCTTGCTGAATTCGGAATTCTGTCTACATTTCAGAAATCTATAGCTTTCCTGTATCACCCATGGGTTTCACACTGGTTTCCACCGCAAACTGAAAGTAGGTTGAGAGCACAAAGAATAGGAAAAATAGGCTACCTCTTTGAAAAATGGCAAAACTGTGGTACAATATAAGTTTTTCTTGATTCAGCTCTGCATGTTCTTAAAAGCTGGGAAGATGGTGACTTTAACAGCAAACCATTCATTGATGCCATTTTTAGGTTGGGCGGGAGACACCTTTATCTGGAGTACTTTTTTTCCCTATTTTTCTCAACAAACTCAACATATTGCTATATTTTGCCTATTTTCTCGGTCCCCACCAGGGGAATCCACAAACCCTGGGTACTTTTGGAATCCCCATGATGATGGAAAACAAGGACGCAAATTTGGCATGGATACTTTATGTGGGAAAAAAGTTATGGAGTGCTAAGCATGAACTAACTTAAATAGCCAATAAAGGGATCAGCATTGGGTTGGAGGGGGAAGACCAGCAGTTAAGGGGTTAATTTAAGCTCTGTGTCCCTAAGAAGATGGGCTGCCACTACTGACATCCACTTGCCAAAAATGTACTTAGACGACCACAGGCCCCTTGGAAGAACTTTGCATTGGAAATAGTATTTTAGCGCTTAGAACCCTCCCTCTGGTATTGGAAATATTGGTATATGAAAATATGCATCTTGCTCATCTATTGCAAAGGTGTACCTTGAATTTACCATTAAATCATTTGAATTAACATCAGTTAATTGAAATGAAGTAAATGCTGTGTTACTGTGAAACGCATTACTGCAATTTAGATTGGTTAAAAATAACTGCAATGCTCATTAATACAACTCATACTAATTTCCAACTGTGACACTAAAGAGATGCAATCATAAAACCTGTACCCTTCACCCCTATGCACAAAACTCTCAGCACTAGACCCCAAAAATCCTCCCCCTATACAGTATACCCTAAATGGTTAGGCTCTAACCCCTAATCAAATAGCTTTAACTCATTATCTCTTAACCCCTATACTCTAAACCTGTAAGTCTTAATGCAAAACCCCAAACTAAAGATTGTAAGGAACTGGGCTTTTGTTGCAGTTAACCCCCAGCCCCCCACACTCCCCCTTTGCCCCTTTTTTAGCTACTAGATGCTGATTTTTGACTCAGACAGTGCACTGAGGCCTGCTAACCAGACCTTAGTGCCAATGCTCCTTCCCTAAAACACGGTAAACTCTAATTGTGCTACAATTGGCTAAGGAGTTAGCACCCCTGTAAGTTCCTAGTAAATGGTACTCCAGGTACCTAGAGCAGGGGTACTAAAGAGGGTCCCTAAGGGCTGCAGCATAGCTTATGCCACCCTAAGGGACCCACATACAAATTCCACACAGACTGCCAGTGCAAGCAGCGTGACATGGTGCAAACCATGTGTGAAAACACGACTTAACACACTCGTGTGTCATGCCAAAGTCACAGAATCTAATATATGTAAGTCACCCCCTACAGCAGGCCTTGGAGTCCTAAGGCAGCGTGCATTATATTTTATGCGGTAACATACCTGCATGAGCAGATATGCCCCTGTAATGTCTAGTTCTATTGCAAGTGAGCAGGGAAGCTTTTTAAGGTATGAACTGGGCACTGATGAAAAACAGTTCCCCAGCTACATAATGGCTTCACTGAAACATATGGTGTTTGGTATCAAACGCTTTGTATTAGTAAAGCCACACTGATTCCAGTGATGGATTTATTAATATATGCACTCAGAGGGTACCTTAGAGGTATCCCCTGAAACCTACCAGCCCTCTAGTGTGCTAGCCGACTGGTTCAGTCCAGCCTGCTGCCACAGAAGGGTTTCTGACCCCCGAGGGTGAAAGCCTTCACTCTCAGGAGGTCAGGAACAATGCCTGCTCTGGCGAGAGGTGTTAGCACCTCCTCCTCCAGGAAGGCAGGTAAAATTAGCATTCCAAGGCAGGGGGCATCAAATAACCCACCGCTGTTTGGTATGCAAGTCTGGCTTCTCTCAAAGGAGAGGATGCCAACTCCCCCTGCCCTGAGCCATCTGGCATCAGGACAGGCGGAAAAATTTACTGTACAGGAGTGGTTTTGCACTGACAGTTTGGGCACACCTCTAGGGTGACCAAGTCGAACGAGAACACGACTTTAGAAATTCCACCATATTGAATGTGGTGGAATTAGGAATTCGGGGACAGGGTGATGTCCACTTCCCACAGGAAGTGGTTATCTAGGGGGTGTAGTGACCCCAGTGGTAAGTAGCCCATTGGCTACTACCCCTCACTCCCCTTAACGCCCCTAAATTGAGTATTTAGGGGACTCCCTGATACCAGGACTTAAGATTTCGACGGATCAAGAGAAGGAGTGGACAAACAAAAAAAAACAAAAAAAAAAAAGAGTCCTGGCATGAGAACCGAGGAGCAACGACTGACTTGGTATCAACCCTGCCAGCATGACTGCTGGCCCCAACAATCGTGGAAGAAGCAGACTTGTCTCCAAGAAACTCGAAGGGCTGCCAGTGCTTCACCAATTGCCTGAAGAAACTCACTTGGTGTAGAGGAGTGAAGCATTCCTGGATGAATTGAAGACACAGGAAGGCTAGTTCAATGAAGTTTATTTCATGAGAAAGAACCCATCCATTAGCAAGCTCCAACAACAGGTTAAGCAGAGCTTCAACTGACCACTCGCTCATTCTACCTCAGAACCCCATGACATCTTAACATTCTGAACACTATGCATAACATGTAAAGAAAGAAGGAATACCACACATCTCCCCTCCTCAACAAAGAAAAAAACAGCGTATAATAAAAACCAGAAACAGTAATATAACCAAAACCAAGCATTATATAAAGTCATTGAGATGAGCAGGACGTTTGGGGAATCTAGATGACCGACGTGGATTCCCTGTGCAATTTCCACCACCACCAGTACTGTCCGTATAGAAGTGATCATCTTTTGGTGAATTAACATCGACTTTGAAATCAAGTTTTCCTTTGACTGCTACCACTCTGTTTAAGTTCCAAATACGATGGTCTTGTGTCTGAATAGCATTATTAATTTTTTTTATAACCTTTATAGGTTTCATGAATTTTGATGATGAACTTCCAAGCAGACCAGGACGCTTTATCATCACCCAATCACCAACTTTTACAATTGTTTTTTTAACAGACTTCTTTTTATCAAAATATTTCTTCCTCAGCATGGCCTTCTCTTCGTCCTTCCTTTGCATCATTAAACCATCACACACACTCTCTTTTCCTTTACCCAACTCATATCTATTGACCCACGGTGGCTCAACTGTAGTATTAGGTACTCTACTCCTTGAATAACAGAAAAGGTGTTTTCCCTGTGGTTGCATGTGGAGAGAGTCTATACTCCTCCACCTTCTTAATCACCTCTTTCTTCCAGTCTAATGATTGGGATTTAGCTAAGAGAATAGTTTCCTTAATAACCCTATTGAATCTCTCAATCATGCCATTTGCCTCGGGATGATATAGAGAACAAGTTTTATGCAAGATACCCTTAGAAATCAGAAAATCTTCCATTTCCTTTTAAACCAATTGCACTCCATTGTCTGTTAATAACGATTCAGGAAAACCTTCCTCTGCAAACAGATTTCTCAAACATTGAATTACATTATTGGAGTCAACATTTGATAAGAAGAAAATTACAGGCCATCTTGAATACATGTCAATCACAGATAATATGTATGTTTGAGACTCCTTACCGTGAATTGGCCCGACAATGTCTAAAGCAATATCTTGCCAAGGTTTATTAGGACGCTTTCTTAAAACCATGGGTTGTTCATGTGTACATTTAGATTTATCACTTAGCACACATGGGATACAGTCTCTAATTATACGTTCAACCATCTTGTCCATTCCGGGCCACCAATATGACATGCGTAATCTTTCTTTACACTTTGAAATACCAGAATGAGATGAATGAACTAAATCAATGAGTTCTTTCCTAAGACTGCAGGGAGGAATCAGTTTAGTACCTCGAAACAATAAACCTTTGTCCACTGCCAGCTCGTTACGCATTATCCAATATGATTTGGTGGACTCAGACCCATCCTTACTACTATTCCACCTCTTTTGTACAAGGGACATTACTTCACATAAAATGGGATCACTACCAATCTCCTTACACCATCTTTCCTCAGAAATAATGCTACTATCCACAACACAAACCCACTCCTCATCTTCATCAACTGTATCTTCCTGTAGGGACTCAGAGGAGACTAGTCGGGACAACACATCAGCCACACCATATTCAATCCCAGGAAAATATTTAAGATTAAAGCTGTACTCTTGCAAGCCAATGATCCACTTTGTAATCCTGCTTGAAATGGCATCCAACCCCTTTTTATCAAATATTTCAACCAATGGCTTGTGATCGGTGTGTACAACAAAATCAACTCCCCAAAGAAATTTCTTTAGTTTTTTAATTGCCCAAAACACTGCTAGGGATTCCCTTTCTACCACCGAGTAACGAGTTTCGGGATCTCTCAAACTCCTGGACAAGAACATTATAGTCTGAATACCTAAAGGACCACGTTGTTGTAAGACTGCTCCCAACCCCTTTTCACTCGCATCTGTAATGAGAATAGGTCTAATATTGGGATCAAAGCTACTAAGAGATGGTGCTTCATTGAGTTTACTTTTAATGTTAACAAATTCTTCTTCACAAAGAGAAGACCACTCAAAGTCTATCCCTTTTCGTAACAGGTTTCTCATATTTACCGTAGAGGCAGCAAAACCCTTCACAAATTTTGCATAGTACTCAATCATGCTCAAAAATTTCATGAGCTCAGTTTTACACGAGGGAGGACACATATTGTTTATGGTATTAATCAAATCAGCCTTGGGTTTAACCCCATCTCCTGTTATATTATGACCCAAATAGTTTAATGAATTAGATCTGAATGTACACTTCTCAGCTTTAATGGTAAGGTTGTGATCACTTAAACTCTTTAGAACCGATTTAAGCCTAACATCATGTTCAGATACATCCTTTGCAAAAATTAGGATATTGTCCTGATATACACACACACCAGGAAGGTCTTTAAGAATACCTTCCATAACACGCTGGAACACAGATGAAGCCGATACTAAGCCGAAAGGCATGCGTATAAATCTAAATGTGCCAAAAGGCGTAATGAATGAAGTGTAGTCTTTGGAAGCTTCATCTAACTCGATCTGGTGGTAAGCAGATGTTAGATCGATTGTACTGAAAACCTTTGCCCCACCAAGAAGAACTAAAAGCTCTGTAATATTCGGCAAAGGGTATCGATCTACTACTACATTCTTGTTGAGTTGTCTCAAATCAATACAGAGACGGAGGTCCCCATTGGGTTTGCGTGCTGCTACAACCGGAGCCAACCATTCAGTTCCTTCAACCTCTTCAATAATGCCTCCTTCTTTCAGTTTGAAGATCTCTTTCTGCATGTCTTCCCTAACAGAAAGAGGTACATTCCTCACTTTACTACATACCGGAAAGGCATCTTTTTAAGTATTATTTTGTGACGGTATCCTTTCAAGCACCCTAAGACCTGTCTGAAAACCCTGGGAAATTCCACCATCAAATCATTTACAAATCCATCATTCTCACTACTTATCACAGAATACACACCGTCTTTCAATTGAATAGGTGGATTAGCATTGGGATCAAGATAAACACCCAACTCACCTTGGTGCATCCAGCTGATTATGCTGTCACCTCTCTTTGACACGTAGATTTTCCCTGAGACAAATCTGTTTTTGTATTCTATGAGACCATTAAAATAACCATGTAATTTGATAGGCTCTCCACCATAAGCCAACGGAATTATGTCAGGCTTTAACAATACAATCTTATCTTTTAGCTTTCTATTATAAAATTCATTAGATACTAAAGTGATTTTTGCACCAGAATCAAAAAGAACTCTAGTGGTTTCACCCTCAATTAAAATCTCATCAAATGGACTTGTTTTCCCGTTTGGTTTGCTTTCAACCTGAACCACAACCTGCCCACATTCGAGACTATCAAAGCTAAATCCAGCTATGTTATCATCATAAACATCCACTTCTTTTATCTTAGGTTTCATAATGCTTTTGCACAATATAGTAAGATGCCCCTTTTTCTTACATTTCGCGCAAGTGTTTTTGAGTGCTGGACACTTTTTATAATTTGCAAGATGATCTGCCTTTCCACACCTATAACACTTCCTTTCATAACTAGACATTCCTATTTCCTTTCTATTTTGAAATGAATTCTTTTCGCTCTTATCTCTAACAACTTGTACTTTTAACACTTTGTTATGATCCTTTTTATAACAGCAACACATTTAATGGAATGTTCTATTCTTTTTGCCACAGTTAAAACCTCATCTAATGTGGGTTCATCTCGCAACCAGAGTTCCTCTCTGACCTTCTCTATATGACATCCGAACATAAACTGATCGCGAATTCTCTCATCAGTAAGACCATCAAATTTACAAGAGGCAAGCTTCCTTAGATGAGTTACATAAGCCTCAACGGTTTCCTCATCTGCTTGCACACACTTTGCAAATTGATATCTTTCCAGAATTGTACTGATTTTTGGAAGGTAATGATTATCAAGTTTTTTGATACATATTTCATAATCATTTAGGTCTCTCGCATCAGAAGTAGAAAGATCAGGCAAATGGTCAAAAACATCTTGACCCTCTGACCCTAAACAATGAAGAAGTAAGGAGGATTTTCTTTCAGCACTAAGCGATGGACCGCATACCCTTGCATACCTTTCGAAGACAACCTTCCATTTTTTCCACTTTATAGGTGGAGAACCAGGACAAGATAGAAAAAACGGAGCTGCTGTAACATTTTGCATTGTTTTAAGTATAATACAAATAATTAATTTGTGTGACAAGGTAGCAGCGTTTAAATCTAGAATAGATTAATAAAAATTTCCATTGAAACGCTCACAATGAAATGAAATGAAATTTGTACTTGTAAAGCGCACTTATACCCCCAAAGGGGTGTCCTGGCGCTGTACGCATACCGCTGTGGAACCCTTCCTGGCTTTTCCCTGTGAAATGTCCACTCCTGGGCACCCCCAGGGTGAAGCCAGGCATCCCAGCGCTGTTGGGGCCGTTGTGGAGATTAAGCAAGCTATTGCCCAGAGTTGCAGAGTGGGACCCATGATTAGAATAGGCACCGAGGCGAGAATTATCAGGTCCGAGGAAATTGAGCCCAAGACCCGCCGAGGCGGGAATTGAACCCTGGTCCCGGGCCAGATCTCTGCATCAGGGTCTGCCGCTCTAACCATTGAGCCACACTTCTCCACTATCACTGTCATGAAAGTAATTCCACGCTGATGAATATAAAGTGTGCGTATCACTGTACAGTTGATGACACGCTAAACAAGTGAGTGTATAACTTTTCAGTTGAGACACACTATGGACACCAAACTACGAAGTGTGGGTGTCACTGAATACCATTCCGTGTTTCACCTCTTGACGTGAAAGACAAACGGTGATGCAGATAAGGTGTGCATGTCACTGAATTCAAAACCACGTTTCACATCTTTGATAACACCCCCCTATTGTATAATACAGAAGACACGCTTAATATAGTGAGCGTATCACTGTGCCATTGGGGACACGCCAAACAAAGTGAGTGTATCACTGTGCTGTTGAAAACACGCTATTGACACACTAAGAAGTGAGCGTGTCACTGAAAACAAATCCGCTGTTGAAAACACGCTATTGGCACCTTAAGAAGTGAGTGTCACTGAAAACAAGTCCGCGTTATGCTTCTTGATGACACACCCCTTTTTATATGTGATCTTGTGCTGCTGAAGACACGCTAATCCAAGAAGTGTGCGCGTCACTGAGATGAAGTGCGTGAATCTATTCAAGTGCGGAATGCTTGAGGAATGGTTTCATAATGCTTTTGCACAATAAGCTTGAGGAATGGCACTCTGTATTGCGATTTGCATCTAAGGGTGCTTAGCAACGGAATCCAAGATGGCCACTGAGTCCACGTACAGGACGCAGTGACGTGCTACGCTACGGACGCATTATGACACAGGACTCCATGGAGACGACTTTTGTGAAGAACGGCGAAACTCCAAACACTCGACAATCCCAGAGGTGAGTGTCCTAGGTTACCGTTTAAACTAGATCGGTTTATTTTCAAACGATGTCATGCGCTACATGTTAATTCACCAGCGTAGTGAATTAACCTGCATAAGCTATGAATACAAGGAGTTTCAGAGTTTTAACTCACAAGTAGGTTAAGCCAGAAATGTCCAGACTTAAGACACAGTCCAAGGCTTAAAGCACACACTTGTCGAGGATAAACCCGGTCGGTTGTAACTGACAGAGGGATGAGACTTGGGTCTGAGTAATTGGAGATCCGATTAATTCATCCAACCAGTTTGACTACACCGACTCAGATGTAATAACAGACGCGCAACAAACACAACGTTGTTTGTTAGCTGACATGTTAGAATAAGCAAGTTGGTCCATGAGGCATTTGAATAAACCTGGACTACGATGAGCGCTAGACTTGATAGACGCTTGCAGTTACAAATCAATAAATATCGCAGGCTTAATGGTACAATCCAAAGAGCTGGTTACTTGGAGATTGGGAGGGCTTGGCAGCTAATGAGGATAGGAAAGTTTATCTCTCACCAATCTATCGAGTTAGGATCTTCTCCATCCTGCCGACTACGCCAGTGAAGCATTCCTGGATGAATTGAAGACACAGGAAGGCTAGTTCAATGAAGTTTATTTCATGAGAAAGAACCCATCCATCAGCAAGCCTCCAACATCAGGTTAAGCAGAGCTTCAACTGACCACTCTCTCATTCTACCTCAGAACCCCATGACATCTTAACATTCTGAACACTATGCATAACATGTAAAGAAAGAAGGAATACCACAAGGAGCTACTCCCATGCAGCCGCAGGCACCAAAGACGCATGGGTGCGGTACACCGAGTTGCTTCTCCCTGGCCAGTCCGACGCAGCAGCTCCCCAGGAAGCGGACCCTGTTCTCCTGAAGGTCAGATCTGTCTCTCCCCCAAGTGGGAGGACACTAGGACCAACCAGATCCTCACAGGACCAATACCAGGCACCGGACCCCTTGCAGCAGCCAAGGATTGTTGTGCCCAGTCCGGACACCAAAGCCGAAGAAGACCAACCTGCATGTCAAGGGACTTCAGGGGCAGTGAGACCCACTTCATGAGTGACCCTGCTGTCCTGTTAGCCTCTCTTCTGTAAAACAAGGACCCAGACGTGAGTCTGTGACTGCTGACACCTTTTGCCTCAAAGCACCTATGCACCCATGCTCCAGAGCCCGAGTCCAAGGGAGGCGACGGTGCCAACGGGATCCCCAGACACACAAGAGCTAAGCCCAAGCTTGGGTCTGCCCAGACTGGACTTTCATTTACGCCTGCAGCCTCTTTCTGCAGTCTGCCTCTAACCACAAGAAACTCCTGAACCAGAATCCGTCACCAAAAGACACCCCTGTACCCGAGCCCCACAGCCCGAGGAGAAGTGGACCAAGGGTGGCCCTATGTCCCTGAGGATCTCAAGGTTTGAGCCCCACTGTGGGTTCCGCCGGACTGGTCCCCCAGTCACAGCTTGCAGCCTCTTTGTAACCGGACCGTTCTCCTATTGAAGTGAATGAGACACCAGACGCCGTGGCACACCACTGCACCCGGGAGCCCCAGAGCCTCCTGAGGGGACCTGTTGGTCTGGCCTTTGGACCTTGCCCCATACTCACCTTAAGTTTAGAAGAACAAGCCTGTAAGTCGCTGACAAGTGTCCGAATGCAATACATGTTTTCCTCCATAGGATAACATTACCGGTCCAGAAAATGCATTGTGTCCATTTCTGAAAAATGTATAAATTCATAACTTGAAAAGTACTTATCCGATTCCAATGATCTTTGTATCTAAATTTATATAAAAGTATGTGTTATTTTCTACACATTTGTGTCGGATTTCTTTGAGTGTGGTCTCACTTACTGCCCTTGTGCATGTAATAAATGCTTAGCAATACCCTCTGAAATGCCTAACTGCTCACCTACACTATCAAAAAAGAGAGCATTTTTGGTGTCATTTGTGCCTCTGCATTCCTCTGGGTTTTGCTTTGACTCTTTAAATAGTGTACTTCTTTTTAGTCTACTATATAAAGAGCCAGCTTCCTACATAGATCTTTAATCCTTACCCATAATCTAAACCCTTAACCTCATAATACAAACCGTTAACCCTTAATGCTATTCCACAAACCCTATACCCTGTACTCTAAATGCTTAATCCTTATTCCAAACTCTCAACCCCAAACCCTTAAACCTTTACCCAAACCCTTAAACCTTTACCCAAACCCTAAACCTTTAACCTTATACCCTTAACCCCTGTACCCAATAGCTTCAACGCAATACGTCTAACCCTTAACGTTTTCTCTCAAGTACTAAATCCTTAAGGCTTAACGCACAAGTTACTAACTTGTGTAACGATATATCTGTAAGAGACAGTAGTTAGTGACAGATTCCTTACCTTAGAATATCCCCAGGCGTCAGGCTGGATCCGGAAAGTTTTTGCGTAGCAGTACCCTTGCGCGCGGTAGGCGGCGTCGTGCGGCTCCGCGTCCGTCGTCGGCGTCGTGATCGCCGGGATGACGTCGCGGGCAGTACTTAGGCGCCGCCCCTGCGCGCTGACGTCAGTTCTGTACACGACTTTCCGCGCCAGGAACGCAGAGCCATGCAAGAAGCTGACATAGGTGTCTGAAAAATACTAGGGCCCTGAAAGGGATGTCCTTAACCCTAGAAATCAGTTCGCAGAACGGGAGGATGGGTGGGCGGTAGGAATCTGTCACTAACTACTGTCTCTTACAGATATATCGTTACACAAGTTAGTAACTTGTGCATCTGAAAGAGACACGTTAGTGACAGATTCCTTACCTTAGAATAGATACCCCAGCAATACCAACCCCGGTGGTGGGTCTGCGAACAAAGATCAGACAAGGAAGTCCTGGAGGACAGAACGGCCAAAGAAGCCGTCCCTCCGGACCTGACTGTCAAGGCAGTAATGCTTTGTAAACGTGTGCAGCGAGGCCCACGTAGCTGCCTGACAGATAACCGGCAGCGGAACACCGCGGCCTAAGGCCGTGGTAGCAGCCGTTGCCCTGGTGGAATGGGCACGCAGCCCAACAGGAGGCTCCTTCTTAGCCAAAGAATAGCAGGTCTTGATGCACAAGGTAACCCAGCGGGAGATGGTTCGTTTGTGCACCGCCCGACCTTTTTGGCGCCCACGTAGCCAACAAAGAGCTGGTCATCCACCCGGAAGTGTTTCGTGCGGTCGATATAGAAGGAGAGCGCACGTTTTGGGTCCAGACGGTGGAGCCTCTCTTCCTCTCTGGAAGGATGCGGAGGCGGAAAGAAGGTAGGCAAAGAGAAGGTCTGCCCAATGTGGAAGGCAGTAACCACCTTTGGCAAGAAGGACGGACGCGTCCGAAGAACAACCTTGTCTGGATGAACAGACAGAAAGGGAGGTTTGCAAGATAGAGCCTGGAGCTCACTCACCCGCCGAGCGGAGGTGATGGCCACCAGAAAGGCTGTCTTCAGAGTCAGAAGACGAAGAGGACAGTTATCTAGAGGCTCAAAGGGAGCGCACATTAAAAAGGTAAGTACCAAGTTCAAGTCCCACTGAGGCATTACAAACGGAACAGGAGGGAAGAGGTGCGTAATGCCTTTTAAGAACCTGTTAACAACAGGGGACTTGAAAAGGGAGGGCTGATCAGGGAGCCTGAGGAAGGCCGAGATAGCACAAAGATAACCCTTGATGGTACCCAGGGCAGAACCCTGTTGGGCCAGAGAAAGAAGGAACAGAAGGACCTCAGAAAGAGGGGCAGAAAGGGGATTCACAGCCTTTGCTGTGCACCATGCCACAAATTTGTTCCACCTGCAGGCGTATACCACCTTAGTGGAGGGACGCCTGGCTGCCAGAATCACATCACAAACTTCGGGAGGCAAGTCGAAAGGAATCAACTGCCGCCGCTCAATCTCCACGCAAGCAGGTGTAGACTGGACAGGTTCGGGTGGAGGACCGTCCCCTGCTGCTGCGACAGAAGATCCTCCCGAAGAGGCAGACGGATCGGGGGATCTACGCTCATACTGAGTAGCTCGGGATACCAAACTCTTCGAGCCCAGTCCGGAGCCACAAGAATGACTTGGGCCCGGTCGTGCCGAATCTTCTTCAACACTCTGGGTAGAAGTGGTATAGGCGGAAAGGCGTACAATAGACCGCAACTCCACTCGTGACGAAAAGCGTCGCCGAGCGAGTGCCGCCTTGGAAATTCCAACGCGCAGAACTGATGACATTGCGCGTTCTCTTCGGTGGCGAATAGATCTAACCAAGGCTCTCCCCACTGTAGAAAGAGTCCTTGCGCCACTTCCGAGTGAAGACGCCATTCGTGATCCATCATGCACCTGCGGCTGAGTTCGTCCGCCCTGGCGTTCAGGGAACCTGCCAGGTGTTGAACCATCAGGAACATGCCCTGATGTTCCAGCCATGTCCAGAGGCGCAGAGCCTCCTGACAAAGGGTCCACGACCCCACCCCGCCCTGTTTGTTGCAGTACCACATGGCGGTGGTGTTGTCGGTGAACACCTGCACTACCTTCCCTTTGACAGAGGGAAGGAATGCCTTGAGTGCAAGTCTGATCGCCCGGAGCTCCAGAAGGTTGATATGGAGCCGGGACTCCGCCGGAGACCAGAGGCCTCTGATCTCCGCCTCTCCCATGTGACCACCCCATCCCAGAAGGGACGCGTCCGTCACAACTGTGTGCTCTGGCTGGGGAAGGGAGAGGGATCTGCCCATGACCCATTGCCGGTTCGAGAGCCACCACTGCAACTGTTTTGCAGTCCCCTCCGAGATCTGGACGTGATCGGACAGGTTGCCCTGGTGCTGCGCCCACTGGAACTTCAGGTCCCACTGCAGAGCCCGCATATGCCATCTGGCATGATTGACCAGCAGGATGCAGGAGGCCATGAGGCCCAGCAGCCTCAGGGTCATCCGTACCGAAACCCAGGATAAAGGCTGAAAGATCGGAATCATAGCCTGAATATCCTGGACTCGCCGTTCGGGAGGATAGGCCCGAAACTGCGTCGTGTCCAGAACTGCTCCGATGAAAAGGAGCTGTGGAGAAGGAATCAGATGCGACTTCGGCACATTGATGGAGAACCCCAGCGAGTGCAGGAGTTCGGCCGTAGTCTGGAGGTGGGAGACGACTGCCTGGGACGAGCCCGCCTTCAGCAGCCAGTCGTCGAGGTAGGGGAAGACTGAAACCCCTGCCCGGCGCAGATGAGCTGCGACCACCGCCATCACTTTCGTGAACACCCGAGGGGCACTGGTAAGGCCAAAGGGGAGCACGGTGAACTGAAAATGCTCGAGGCCTACCGTGAACCGAAGGTAACGCCGGTGGGCCGGCAGGACGGGGATGTGGAAATAGGCGTCCTGCAAGTCCAACGCTACCAACCAGTCTCCAGGGTCGAGGGCAGTCAAGACCTGAGCTAGGGTGAGCATCTTGAACTTCTCCTTCCGGAGGAAGCGATTGACGTTCCGGAGGTCCAAGATAGGACGCATGTCCTCCTTGTCCTTTTTGGGCACCAGGAAGTAGTGGGAGTAGCAACCACGCCCTACTTCTGGGGTCGGAACATGCTCGATGGCCCTCTTGGCCAAGAGGGCCGTGACTTCCTTCTGCAGAAGTACCAAGTGATCCCCTGACATGCGGTGGAATTGAGGTGGCATGGCTGGGGGGTGGTCTCGAAGGGGAGGGAGTAGCCCTTCGGACAATGTCCAAGACCCACCTGTCCGAGGTGATGGGACGCCAGTGGTGAAGGTGATGGCGGACCCTGCCCTCTACTGGCGTGCCGTGCACCTGAAAGGAGGGACTAGGAGGGTTTGGAGGCCGCGGACGGGCTGGAGGTGGTGGCCTGACCCGCACGCTGGTTGCCCGAACCGCCACGGCGGTATCCACGTCCTCGGCCACGCGAAGACGCCTGCTGCACGGGCCGGTGGCTGGGCTGCTGACGTGACTGGGCGCCCTTCCGTGGCCACGATAGGGGCGAAAAGCAGAAGGTAGCGGAGGGCGTGTAGCAGAAAGGCCCAGGGACTTGGCAGTAGCCCGTGAGTCCTTAAAACGCTCCAACGCATGGTCTGCTTTGGAACCAAAAAGACCGACTCCATCAAAGGGCATGTCCATGAGAGTATTCTGGACATCCCCTGAAAAACCAGTGGTTCTCAGCCAGGCGTGGCGACGCAGCGCCACCGTCGTTGCAATAGATCTGCCCAGCGAGTCGGCGGTATCAAGGCCACAACGAATGGTGTATTTGGCCGCATCCCTTCCTTCCGCAATGGCGCGGGAAAGCAGTGTCTGGACCTCCTCAGAACACTGGGGCAAAACAGTCGCCACCGAATCCCACAAGGAGTGGGTATATCGGCCCAAAAGACAAGCGGTGTTGATGGACCGCAAGCCAGCACTGGAGGAAGAAAAACCCTTCTTCCCAAATTGATCCAGGCGTTTGGATTCCCTATCCGGAGGGGCGGTAGGGAAGGCGGTTTGGGAAGCGGAGGCTTGGACAACCAAGCTCTCAGGAGTGGGGTGCACAGAGAGAAACAAGGGGTCGCTCGGAGCTGGGCGATGGGACACGTTCCTATCCACAGGAGCCCCTGTGTTGGGCTTGGACCAGGCGCCCAAAAGAACGTCAGTTAGTGCATTGTTGAACGGCAGCACAGTCTCCAAGGAGGAGGCTGCCGGCTGAAGCACTTCTGTCAAGAGATTAGTCTTGACCGTCACCGTAGGGAGTCGGAGATGTAAGGCTCCAGCTGCCCTACGCAACACCGTTGCAAAATTGGCTCCCTCCTCCGTAGCCACGGGAGGAGACAGCATGCCAGTGTCAGGGGAAGTATCCAGACCACTGGCATCCCCTAGTTCCTCTGCCCAGTCCTCATCATACTGACACTGCCGTGCCAGAGGGTCCTCAGACCCCTCCCAGTCCTCCTGGTCCTCCTCCGGTTCAAAATAAGGAGGAGGAGGGACATCTGGGACCCAAGGTCCCATCGGCGCCGGAACCGGCGTCGAGCGACGTCGGTCCGGCTCCATGTCCGGAGCCGGAGAGTACATGGGGACGACGCCGCCCGGAGCCCCGGGCGGCGTCAGGAACGGCACCGGAGACATCGACGCCGGCGGAGGCGTGGTCAGGTCGACCGGCGTCGATGGGGGTTGCGGTACCACCGGAGCCGGGATCGAGGCCGGGGCCGAAGCCGGAGCCGGGACCGAGGCTGGAGGCACGAGCGACGCCGGGACCGGAGTCGCCGGCGACGCCGGGGCAACCCCATCAGGGCCCGCGGGGCCCGAAGGCGCACCGGAGGGACCTTGAGGCCCGAAGAGGCGGGCCATGGCCAACAGGAATTCCTGTACTTGGGCCGGATCCGCCCCCGAACCCGGGAAGGACGGGTATTGCGGGGGCGACTCCACAGGCATGTCCGGGGCCGCGGGGACGGTGCCGGGAGGGGCCTCAGCCGAGTCGCGAGACCGGCGAGGCGAAGTCCTAGAGCGATGATGCTTTTTGGACTTCTTGTGCTTAGACTTACCGGACGACGAAGACTTGGATCCCGACGACCGGCGAGGACTCCGCGACCGACCCCTCGACCTCTCACGCGACCGGGGTTTGGTGTGGCGCGGAGCCGACTGCCGGGCCTCGAGGAGCTTTCGAGACCGCTCTCGCAAAGCCTTCGGGTTGAGGGCCCGGCAGTCGGAACACGACTTCGTGTCGTGGCCTCGGCCGAGGCAGAAGAGACACTCCAGATGCGGGTCTGTGATGGACATCATCCGAGCACAGGCGTCGCAACGTTTAAAGCCGGGCATCCCTACGACACCTTGGAGTCGATTCGAAGAAACAGTGAAAAAATTCACCAAAAAAGTTAGTCAAAAAATGACTAGGGCACTGCTCTTCCCGGATCTGCGCTTGCTGGCGCGGAAAAAGAAGAACTGACGTCAGCGTGCAGGGGCGGCGTCTAAGTACTGCCCGCGACGTCATCCCGGCGATTACGACGCCGACGACGGACGCGGAGCCGCACGACGCCGCCTACCGACGCGCAAGGGTACTGCTACGCAAAAACTTTCCGGATCCAGCCTGACGCCTGGGGATATTCTAAGGTAAGGAATCTGTCACTAACGTGTCTCTTTCAGATCTTTATACTTCAGTTAACCCTATGTCTCAAACCCTTAATCTATTATATGCTTACCCCCAGACCTTACACCATTAACCCCAAATCATTAAACCATTTCACACTGTCCTTACTTTAATATATTTTGTGAACAAACATTTTGGGAAGTGCTCCTTTTACGAAGTATTTGTGTGTAGAACTAATAATTGAAAAGTGCATTATTTGCAGGTTTGAGGCAATACCCTATACGCAGATCCAATTTTCCCTCTGAAGTAGTGGAAAAGTCAAATGTATGGTCAACATCTTGGAGTTCTTTCTGTTCTCCAACTTGTTCATTTGTCTGGCCTCTTTTAGTCTGTTTTTATACTTTGAACAATTACCTGAAATAAACCCCATTGCTTTTATGCAAATTTGGGACCTTTGTTTATCATCATTTGCTGCAAAGCCAACGTTCCTGGAACATCTGTTTAGAGACAATATTGCTTCTAACTTGCTGAAGAGATGGAAGGAGGCAACGCTTGATAATAGATGACACCCGTTTGTTTTTTGATATATTTGCCACTCTTGGAGCAAGCTTTGAAAATCCCCTTTACTTGAGTAGGAGACACTGTCAGTAGTGGAGTCATTGCTTAAATGTTGTCCAATTTCCCCAGAGGCCGGAAAGTGTTCCTCTTCTTCTTGAATGCCTTTAGTAGTGAAAATCAGGGCCTTAGAGGTGGTGCTGCTGCTTTTGCATTGGCTGTTGGTATTAACGTCATTCACTCCTGTAGAACTTGCAACACTCCTTTTCAAAATTGCATCCTTAAGCGTGCTGGCTTTCTTTTCTTGCATTTCCATGTCAGAATGGGTGCCAAACAGTGTATCACCAGAAAATGGTATATTTAAATTTTTTACTGCTTATCAATTTATGTTATTTTTTTTTTTTAACTTCTTTTTATTTGTGGACTATGCATTCTTGGATAGCATGGGCCAATGTCCAGTTATCCAGATCATATTGAATTTCAAACGAGAGGACACAGCACATTGTCCAACAATAGCGGTTCAGAATGAGTTCAATGTTACATGCTTCGCGACAAGCAGGGCGCGCACTCTGCTGTATTCAGGCTTATATCTGCATGATCAATTTGCGAGGGGAAATTGAAGGCCAGTTCAAGAACCTGGAAGACGGCCGTGGCCTCTGGGAATGAGGGAATGAACTGTAGGTCGCCGGAACTGCCGCTCTCAACTGATAATACATGAAGGTGACCAAAAAAGGGGTGTTGGGCCCTGAAGTACCAACTGTGGAGTCACAAACTGGCCATCCGGGTATATGGACCCCATGGAAGTTCGCTGCATGTTGTGTAGTCTAGTGTGGCTGCCTGCATCCAGGGTGATGGGAAACAGCGGGTGCCCTATAAGCGGGCGAATAAATGGCTCCATTTGGCCCTCCGCATAAGCTCCCTCCAAGCCCACACCGTACACGCCACTGTCTCAATCTGCGCCCACAGACGTTTAGGGGTCTGGAAAAGTGCCATGTGTAGAGGGCACTTTGCAGCAAGATCGTGCTCAGGAGCTGTATGGGCTTGAAATTGTGTGGAAACAGCCAATAGTGCGCAAATTGTGCCTGAGCCCTGAAATTGTAGCGGTTCATATCTGAGGCACCCAGTCCCCCTGTTTGAAAGGGAGAGTAAATATCTCCCAGGCTATCAGGGGCTGACCACAAGCCCACGCAAGGGACACCAAATGCGATCGGAGCGGACATCTGAAGTAGAGCGGCAGATTAGTAAATAAAGGAATTTAGGGAGAACCACCATCTTGGTGACGGCCATCCTCCCTGCCAAAGAGAGGGTGAGACCAGGTCAGCTCTCCACATGGTCATCCAACCACGTCATCAGGCACCTATAGTTGTCCCGCCAGAGATCATCATCATCCCTACGGAGTAAAATCCCAAGATATTTTACAGGGCCATCTGCCACCTCAATCGGGCATTCACTGTAGAATTTCTTCATGGCATTTGTTAAGGGGAACAGGATGGACTTCGCCCAATTGATGGCGACGCCCGACAGGCCACCAAATATCGTAAATTCCCTGATCAGTTGGTCTAAATTGATCTGTGGATCCCTGTCGTAAAGCATCACGTCATCAGCATACATGGATACAACGATCCTACGAAGTGTGAAACCTAGACCGCGCCACTCATGATGTTGCCTCTACCAAGCGGCTGCATGGCAATCACAAATAATATTGGTGACAGGTGGCATCCCTGCAGAGTCTCCCCGTTACCAAGAAGGGGGGGGGGGCGTGATCGTCCCATTAACCCGTATCCAGTTGACTATGTAATAGCCCGATCAATCGTTTGAAACGTGTGCTCACTACAATGCGGGACAGTAGGGCAAAAAGATAAGGCCATTCTAGCAAATTGAACGCATTACTGGCATCTAAAAATACCACCACAGCACTCAAGGTCGGCTCAATAGTGTGAAGGAGGGCAAAGAAAGTGCGCAGATTATGTGACTTTGATCTACCCAGAACACATCCCGACTGATCTGGGTGTACTATGGTCAGGAGCAGCGCGGCCAGTATGAGTCACAGCACCGGGGAACCTTACCTGGTTTAAGAACTGTCTCAATCAGTGCCTCCCTCTAGGATGGTGAAAGGAGACTGGCCACCAGCTATTCCTTGTACATTGCAAGGAGATGTTGCACCAATAAATGGGCATATTCCTTATAAAATGCCACCGTGAAGCCATCCAGCCCTGAAGCCTTGTCAGCCGGCATAGCACTAATAACCCGGACAATCTCCTCAACGGAGAAGGGTTCATTCAGGAATTTCCTATGGCCATCCTCAAGCCACAGCAGCTGTATGGAGTCAAAGTATGTTACTAAGTCTGAGGGAGGAGTAGACTGCTGCATCAGATACAGCAAAGAGAAGACATTGATCATTGCCCCCCTTTACTGCCTCACTGCCTACATGCTCACAGAGATGCTCATCCGGCAGTTCCACTAAATAATCGCTTGCCCAAGGTATGCACAGCATTTGGGCTAATGTCTTTACCTGCTCTGTCACCCTCACCATATCTGCGTGCACAGGCCTCCTTTTCCAGATAGTGGGTTTCCCTCTGCGCCGCCTCCTCATATTCCACCAGGTTGCCCCTGATAGATGCTAGCACCTCCTCACTACATTCTGAAAAATATTGGAGCTCTAACTTCCATATCTTTGGCTCCAGTTGTGCCAGCTAGCCTCGCAGAGCCCGCAGCACCCCAGCTTGCTTCGCGATGCATGCACAACCCTGAAGGCCTCCCAGAGGGAGGAGCGCTCCGTATCAGATTTATCATTGTGTTCAAAGTACTCTGTTATCGCGGTTCTAATTTTCTCTCAAAACACTTGGTCCCACAGGGCTCCAGGTGGGAGCCTCGAAGTAAATGTACACATGGGACTCCCTGGGAGAACAAGCTTGAGCAGGACGGGGGAATGGTCAGACAGCTTACGAGGCAGCCGAGACTCCAGTGGTCCATGCCCCAGCGTCCCACGACACCAACCAGCAGTCAATGTGGGACCACGTGGTATGCGCAGCCGCAATGCATGTTCCTTCAGTTGCATTTGGGTGTCAGGAGCGCCATATGTCAGCCAGTGCAAAATCATCTATGATCATACGCAGCTGGGCCACTACTCGTGGATGCGGGCACCTGGAGTCACCCGACCTGTCCACCTCTGGTTCTAAAACAACATGAAAGTCTCCCCTCCACAGGATCGCACCAGGGCCCAAGGAACTAGCTACGCGCCACACCTCCGCGAATTACAGGGGGGTCATCAGCGTTCGGTCCATATACTGCTATTAGCTTGACCGGGTGGCCCTGTAATATACCAGGAAGCATCGCATATCGTCCCTGAGGGTCGCATATCACATGTCGGGTGCACCATTGTAGACCCTTGCGGACCAGTATAACCACTCCTCGTGCATAGTTAGAGTAACATGCCACGTGCTTTTCTCCCACCCAGCCCTCCTGCAGTCTCATCAGGGTGCGCTTAGTGAGGTGTAGCTCCTGTAAAAGGCAAATATCTATCAAATGTCGCGGTAAGTACACAAGGACACGTCACGCTTTCCCAGTCGTTAAAGCCACAGACATTCCAATTTAGGAGCTTAACGGAGCTCATGTGTGCTAGCGGTGTATTGTGAGAGGTTTGCGTCATCTAATCTCCTTGCGCCAGTTACGCGTACGCCCCACCGGCTGTCACCGTGTCATGCAGGTCATGTATACATGCTGAGGGACATCGGGGAAGGGTCAGGAAAGACAAAAAGCAGCCAACGGGCTGCGGCAGCCAGTACCCAACAAATATTCCATCCACCAGCCACTTTGGCCCCCCAGGCAGGCCAAATTGCGTTAACCCTCCCTCTGGTTAACACTCAACAGTGGTTTTGCAAAATTTGCCAGGGACTCATCCCGTGGGGGCGAACTAGGAGTCCGGCGCACTCCGTCTCATCGGGCAGCGTGGCCGGACACGCCAATGTCAAGGGTGGCACAGGCGCACCATGGAAGCACCTAAGCATTAGAATCCGAATCAGAGTTACTCCAGCGCACTCCATTTGCACTCACAGTAGTGTAGACGTACGGGCCACTGCACATCTCGATAGTCTGGTCTCCCACCGGCTTGAGCATGGCTAGGGGTATGGATCTGGAAGGTTTCTTTGCAGTTCGTGCCAGCAGGTGAACAGCAGTTCACATAAACACAACCCACACTCAAAGCACCAACAGGTCCCACCGAGCAGCGGAAAGGAGGAGCTAGTCATTGTCACTAAAGTGCTGCGAGCCCGCTACCTGAGCAACTGAGGAAAAGCCATCCTTCCCCAGCGAGAGTGACTTGGCAAACTTAGCCACAGCCGTGGGTCAGTAAAGTAGCGGGTCTTCCCCAAATGCATTATCCGGAATTTAGCGGGGTACATTAAAGAGTATTTAGCCTCACATCGCTGAAGGGTGCGCTTAACCGGCAGGATGACTCTTCTGGCAGCTTTTACTGCAATCAAAAAGTCTGGATAAATGGATATTTCATTTCCCTGGTAATGGAGTGGACGCCTCTCACTCACCAAGCGTAGAGCCACATCACGGTCCCTATTGTTCAACAGCTGAACTATTACAGGACGAGCCGGAGTCCCCGGCGGGTGCGACTGACCAAGAGATCTGTGGGCGTGCTCTAGAGAGAACGTGGCAGAGAACTCCTCACCGAAAATGTCTGGAAGCATGCCCTCGATGTAGTTCTCCATTTTACCCATAGCTGTCTATTCACACACCCCCAAAATCGAAAGATTGTTCCTCCTTGAACATGCCTCCAACTCTTCATTTGTATTGCTGATCACCTTCAGGACTTTCTCCATTCGAAATTGCTTTTCATTGCCCACGGACTGGCCGTCCTCCAAATCGGAGGTGCGACGTTCGAGTTGATCGATCTAATCATCATGCTTGTCCACCTTTTCTTTGAGACGGTCAAATCTGTCCGTCAATAAGTCAATTTTCATATCTATGGCTGTAAGGCTGGGCTTCAAATCAAGGAACATAGCTTCAATGTCTTGTTCCAGAGCTGGGGTAACCTCGCCGCTCCTCCCTGGCAGGGGGGGGCATCAGCAGGGGGCTCCATCGTGCAGGCTTGTCGTCTGTGTTCGAAGGTCAGTTTGGCTTGCCTAGTGTCTGCTTTACAAATTGTCCATGCAGCAAACAATGCCAGGCAGCGTCAGCCCATGCCTGGCCAATCGCAGTTTTTAATTTGCTGCTAAGCGGTAGCACCCTCTGATGTCCCGCCACTCCCCAACCAGCCATCAGTAGGGGGGCACGAGCAGACCCACATTCGTCTCCTGTATGCATATACAGAGGAGCAGCAGCTGTACATTCCCATCGGTAGTCGGCTCCCCAGGTACATGACCCGCATCACCCAGAGTCTCTGGGGGGCATGAGCAAGCCAAAACCCCTCACAGCGGTATATTGAACAATCCAGTACTCCGGCTGGGCCACCGGACGCTGTACATCCCCCAGAGTCTCCAAGGCCAGCGCATGGGACAGCCAAGGGTTCCAACGGCGATCAGGAGGCGAAGGGGCCCTCCAAAATTGCCATAAATGTACCAGCGAAGGGACACTTCAAGTGTCCAGGGCCTAAGCCGGCCAGCAACTAGAATGAGCAGTTCGAGGAGGTCTCAATTGTCCATGGCCCCCGTGGGCAAGGAATCAAAGGGAGCAGTTGTTTGGGAGAAGAAGTGTTTTTCACCTTGTAGCGCTACTTCACCATGAAGCGATCCATCTGTGGGCCGCATCCCGTAAATCAAAGCACCTGCGCAGCACAGCAGCCTCACAGTGCGACCGAGTGTCCGCAGGCCCGGTGACCTTCACATTCTCCCCCGGCAGGTCAGGAGCTTCTCCCTCCAGTGCTGCACAGCCTCTGCATACTGGCCCCTATCAGGGTACAGTGCGGCCGTCTGCACGGCCAAGTCTCAGAGAACCAGTGGGCTACTCTCCTTAGCCGCTCTCCGCCTAGGGGTGCCCGCAACAGCAGGCTACAGAAGTCAACGCCTTCCTACCCACAGCAGCACGATTCGCATTCCAAAAGCAACAGCCCCCTCACCGGTCCAGGGCCCACAGCATTTAGCCGTTGGAGGGGGGAAGGCGGGTAGGCTGGCAGACCGTTCACTCACCTGATACTGCCCAGGGGCAATCCCCACAGGCCCAGCTGCTCCGCAGTCCCTTGCAAGGCTCGCCCAGGAGTTCCTCCTCCTCTCCCGGCCGCCCACCCGTCTGACGATGTGGTCTCACACAGGGACAGCCAAGGGTCACCGCAGCCTCCACCACCAAATGTCGTATCATTGGCTTCAGCTGGCAGAGCCTCACGAGTTGGCAGCCATCTTGCAGTTGGGCTCACTAGCACCCCTCTTTACTGCTTATCTTTCGTCAGCACTGTAAAGCTTAACCTTGATTACTAAGTCATACATGTGCAGGAATATCAGCAAAGTGATACAAAAGGGGATGATGGACGGAACGCTTGAGCCAATCAAACACTCACCCCCAGTCAACTGATCTGGGTTTAATCCATCATCATTCTTTAGCTCACTCCACCACCCCAGTTCAGACATGGCCATATGCAAATCAGTCTGACCCTGTGCCTCATGGGAACAGTCCAGCCCGAACTGCCAAGCCATGTCTTCCCTGGACCGGAAACAAGCATCCTAGGACCGGTTTCTGGCATTTCAGCCGTCATCAGCCAGGCTTGCTTGAATCCAGTGGCAAAGTGAGCAAGGGACCCACGTCTGGGCATACCCCTGCCACCTTAGGCTGAACAAAGTGATACAAAGGGGATGATGGACGGAACGCTTGAGCCAATCAAACACTCACCCCCAGTCAACTGATCTGGGTTTAATCCATCATCATTCTTTAGCTCACTCCACCACCCCAGTTCAGACATGGCCATATGCAAATCAGTCTGACCCTGTGCCTCATGGGAACAGTCCAGCCCGAACTGCCAAGCCATGTCTTCCCTGGACCGGAAACAAGCATCCTAGGACCGGTTTCTGGCATTTCAGCCATCATCAGCCAGGCTTGCTTGAATCCAGTGGCAAAGTGAGCAAGGGACCCACGCCTGGGCATACCCCTGCCACCTTAGGGCTGAACAAAGTGATACAAAGGGGATGATGGACGGACGCTGAGCCAATCAAACACTCACCTCAGTCAACTGATCTGGGTTTAATCCATCATCATTCTTTAGCTCACTCCACCACCCAGTTCAGACATGGCCATATGCAAATCAGTCTGACTCTGTGCCTCATGGGAACAGTCCAGCCCGAACTGCCAAGCCATGTCTTCCTGGACCGAAACAAGCATCCTAGGACCGGTTTCTGGCATTCAGCCGCCATCAGCCAGGCTAGCTTGAATCCAGTGGCAAAGTGAGCAAGGGACCCACGCCTGGGCATACCCCTGCCACCTTAGGCGAACAAAGTGATACAAAGGGGATGATGGACGAACGCTTGAGCCAATCAAACACTCACCCCAGTCAACTGATCTGGGTTTAATCCATCATCATTCTTTAGCTCACTCCACCACTCCAGTTCAGACATGGCCATATGCAAATCAGTCTGACCCTGTGCCTCATGGGAACAGTCGAGCTCGAACTGCCAAGCCATGTCTTCCCTGGACCGAAACAAGCATCCTAGGACCGGTTTCTGGCATTTCAGCCGTCATCAGCCAGGCTTGCTTGAATCCAGTGGCAAAGTGAGCAAGGGACCCACGCCTGGGCATACCCCTGCCACCTTAGGGCGTAACAAAGTGATACAAAGGGGATGATGGACGGAACGCTTGAGCCAATCAAACACTCACCCCAGTCAACTGATCTGGGTTTAATCCATCATCATTCTTTAGCTCACTCCACCACCCAGTTCAGACATGGCCATATGCAAATCAGTCTGACCCTGTGCCTCATGGGAACAGTCCAGCCCGAACTGCCAAGCCATGTCTTCCCTGGACCGAAATCAAGCATCCTAGGTCCGGTTTCTGGCATTTCAGCCGTCATCAGCCAGGCTTGCTTGAATCCAGTGGCAAAGTGAGCAAGGGACCCACGTCTGGGCATACCCCTGCCACCTTAGGGCGAACAAAGTGATACAAAAGGGGATGATGGACGGAACGCTTGAGCCAATCAAACACTCACCCCCAGTCAACTGATCTGGGTTTAATCCATCATCATTCTTTAGCTCACTCCACCACCCCAGTTCAGACATGGCCATATGCAAATCAGTCTGACCCTGTGCCTCATGGGAACAGTCCAGCCCGAACTGCCAAGCCATGTCTTCCCTGGACCGAAACAAGCATCCTAGGACCGGTTTCTGGCATTTCAGCCGTCATCAGCCAGGCTTGCTTGAATCCAGTGGCAAAGTGAGCAAGGGACCCACGTCTGGGCATACCCCTGCCACCTTAGGGCGAACAAAGTGATACAAAAGGGATGATGGACGGAACGCTTGAGCCAATCAAACACTCACCCCCAGTCAACTGATCTGGGTTTAATCCATCATCATTCTTTAGCTCACTCCACCACCCCAGTTCAGACATGGCCATATGCAAATCAGTCTGACCCTGTGCCTCATGGGAACAGTCCAGCCCGAACTGCCAAGCCATGTCTTCCTGGACCGGAAACAAGCATCCTAGGACCGGTTTCTGGCATTTCAGCCGTCATCAGCCAGGCTTGCTTGAATCCAGTGGCAAAGTGAGCAAGGGACCCACGTCTGGGCATACCCCTGCCACCTTAGGGCGAACAAAGTGATACAAAAGGGGATGATGGACGGAACGCTTGAGCCAATCAAACACTCACCCCCAGTCAACTGATCTGGGTTTAATCAATCATCATTCTTTAGCTCACTCCACCACCCCAGTTCAGACATGGCCGGTCCTAGGATGCTTGTTTCCGGTCCAGGGAAGACATGGCTTGGCAGTTCGTGCTGGACTGTTCCCATGAGGCACAGGGTCAGACTGATTTGCATATGGCCATGTCTGAACTGGGGTGGTGGAGTGAGCTAAAGAATGATGATGGATTAAACCCAGATCAGTTGACTGGGGTGAGTGTTTGATTGGCTCAAACGTTCCGTCCATCATCCCCTTTGTATCGCTTTGTTCGCCCTAAGTTGGCGGGGTATGCCCAGACGTGGGTCCCTTGCTCACTTTGCCACTGGATTCAAGCAAGCCTGGCTGATGACGGCTGGAATGCCAGAAACCGGTCCTAGGATGCTTGTTTCCGGTCCAGGGAAGACATGGCTTGGCAGTTCGTGCTGGACTGTTCCCATGAGGCACAGGGTCAGACTGATTTGCATATGGCCATGTCTGAACTGGGGTGGTGGAGTGAGCTAAAGAATGATGATGGATTAAACCCAGATCAGTTGACTGGGGGTGAGTGTTTGATTGGCTCAAACGTTCCGGTCCATCATCCCCTTTGTATCGCTTGTTCGCCCTAAGTTGGCGGGGTATGCCCAGACGTGGGTCCCTTGCTCACTTTGCCACTGGATTCAAGCAAGCCTGGCTGATGACGGCTGGAATGCCAGAAACCGGTCCTAGGATGCTTGTTTCCGGTCCAGGGAAGACATGGCTTGGCAGTTCGTGCTGGACTGTTCCCATGAGGCACAGGGTCAGACTGATTTGCATATGGCCATGTCTGAACTGGGGTGGTGGAGTGAGCTAAAGAATGATGATGGATTAAACCCAGATCAGTTGACTGGGGTGAGTGTTTGATTGGCTCAAACGTTCCGTCCATCATCCCCTTTGTATCGCTTTGTTCGCCCTAAGTTGGCGGGGGTATGCCCAGACGTGGGTCCCTTGCTCACTTTGCCACTGGATTCAAGCAAGCCTGGCTGATGACGGCTGGAATGCCAGAAACCGGTCCTAGGATGCTTGTTTCCGGTCCAGGGAAGACATGGCTTGGCAGTTCGTGCTGGACTGTTCCCATGAGGCACAGGGTCAGACTGATTTGCATATGGCCATGTCTGAACTGGGGTGGTGGAGTGAGCTAAAGAATGATGATGGATTAAACCCAGATCAGTTGACTGGGGTGAGTGTTTGATTGGCTCAAACGTTCCGTCCATCATCCCCTTTTGTATCGCTTTGTTCGCCCTAAGTTGGCGGGGGTATGCCCAGACGTGGGTCCCTTGCTCACTTTGCCACTGGATTCAAGCAAGCCTGGCTGATGACGGCTGGAATGCCAGAAACCGGTCCTAGGATGCTTGTTTCCGGTCCAGGGAAGACATGGCTTGGCAGTTCGTGCTGGACTGTTCCCATGAGGCACAGGGTCAGACTGATTTGCATATGGCCATGTCTGAACTGGGGTGGTGGAGTGAGCTAAAGAATGATGATGGATTAAACCCAGATCAGTTGACTGGGGGTGAGTGTTTGATTGGCTCAAACGTTCCGTCCATCATCCCCTTTGTATCGCTTGTTCGCCCTAAGTTGGCGGGGGTATGCCCAGACGTGGGTCCCTTGCTCACTTTGCCACTGGATTCAAGCAAGCCTGGCTGATGACGGCTGGAATGCCAGAAACCGGTCCTAGGATGCTTGTTTCCGGTCCAGGGAAGACATGGCTTGGCAGTTCGTGCTGGACTGTTCCCATGAGGCACAGGGTCAGACTGATTTGCATATGGCCATGTCTGAACTGGGGTGGTGGAGTGAGCTAAAGAATGATGATGGATTAAACCCAGATCAGTTGACTGGGGGTGAGTGTTTGATTGGCTCAAACGTTCCGTCCATCATCCCCTTTGTATCGCTTTGTTCGCCCTAAGTTGGCGGGGTATGCCCAGACGTGGGTCCCTTGCTCACTTTGCCACTGGATTCAAGCAAGCCTGGCTGATGACGGCTGGAATGCCAGAAACCGGTCCTAGGATGCTTGTTTCCGGTCCAGGGAAGACATGGCTTGGCAGTTCGTGCTGGACTGTTACCATGAGGCACAGGGTCAGACTGATTTGCATATGGCCATGTCTGAACTGGGGTGGTGGAGTGAGCTAAAGAATGATGATGGATTAAACCCAGATCAGTTGACTGGGGGTGAGTGTTTGATTGGCTCAAACGTTCCGTCCATCATCCCCTTTGTATCGCTTTGTTCGCCCTAAGTTGGCGGGGGTATGCCCAGACGTGGGTCCCTTGCTCACTTTGCCACTGGATTCAAGCAAGCCTGGCTGATGACGGCTGGAATGCCAGAAACCGGTCCTAGGATGCTTGTTTCCGGTCCAGGGAAGACATGGCTTGGCAGTTCGTGCTGGACTGTTCCCATGAGGCACAGGGTCAGACTGATTTGCATATGGCCATGTCTGAACTGGGGTGGTGGAGTGAGCTAAAGAATGATGATGGATTAAACCCAGATCAGTTGACTGGGGGTGAGTGTTTGATTGGCTCAAACGTTCCGTCCATCATCCCCTTTGTATCGCTTTGTTCGCCCTAAGTTGGCGGGGGTATGCCCAGACGTGGGTCCCTTGCTCACTTTGCCACTGGATTCAAGCAAGCCTGGCTGATGACGGCTGGAATGCCAGAAACCGGTCCTAGGATGCTTGTTTCCGGTCCAGGGAAGACATGGCTTGGCAGTTCGTGCTGGACTGTTCCCATGAGGCACAGGGTCAGACTGATTTGCATATGGCCATGTCTGAACTGGGGTGGTGGAGTGAGCTAAAGAATGATGATGGATTAAACCCAGATCAGTTGACTGGGGGTGAGTGTTTGATTGGCTCAAACGTTCCGTCCATCATCCCCTTTTGTATCGCTTTGTTCGCCCTAAGTTGGCGGGGGTATGCCCAGACGTGGGTCCCTTGCTCACTTTGCCACTGGATTCAAGCAAGCCTGGCTGATGACGGCTGGAATGCCAGAAACCGGTCCTAGGATGCTTGTTTCCGGTCCAGGGAAGACATGGCTTGGCAGTTCGTGCTGGACTGTTCCCATGAGGCACAGGGTCAGACTGATTTGCATATGGCCATGTCTGAACTGGGGTGGTGGAGTGAGCTAAAGAATGATGATGGATTAAACCCAGATCAGTTGACTGGGGGTGAGTGTTTGATTGGCTCAAACGTTCCGTCCATCATCCCCTTTTGTATCGCAGGAATATCAGCAGGCAGTCAAGTCCATTGTACCAGCTGACCTACTGATTTCTTGGTTTAACACCAACATGACTTTGCTTATGATATCCAGAACATCTTGAAGTTGATTTTTCAGCAAGTTGTCTGTGACATAAGAACCAATGAATTCCTCCTAGTAGTGCAGATGTGCTTGCTGTTTTTAGAGCCAAGGTGGCACAGATTTTGCAGCCCAGTGTCAACCTTTCGGCTCTCTATCTAGGGGTACCAAAGAGGAGGAATCATTTCTCTCTTTGTGAATGGAGAGACTCACCAGATCTACAGGAGGATTGTTTAAAAAAAAAAAAAAAAATTATGGATGCTACTCCACATTTATTTTGGTTTCATAGTCGTCGAGGCAAAGCAGTCTACATAGCCCCAGAGCAAGAAGAAATTGAGACTAAAGGAACTAGTAGCTGTGACAAATCTTATGGTTTCATAGTATTTACATTTACAGAGATTGTGGCATGCCTTGAAGTGTATGTTTAATTTAACGAGTCGCCTGAGTAGGGCATCTTGGACGGTAACCATATAACCAATCAGTGACACTCATTGTTGGTCGAGCGAGAGCTAATCGGCAATTTGATCATCAGGGGGTATCTAAGGAAGGATCATCCCTCAAAGTTCTTGGCCATACATGGGCAATTGGAGTATCTCTATCTGAAGTGTGATGAGGTTCTCAAAGGGGTACTGCAGTGGCAGTGTCTTGTGGGGACAAGATTTCTTTCTTTTTTTTGATAATCAATTTTATTAACATTTTTTTAAAACCAAAGACATATGGAGACAGCCAAGGAGTGTACAATACAGCAAAGACCATCATCAGCAGACAACAGGAGGCATGAGCCAAGGAAACCGCCCACAAACACAATGTTACCTGTGGGGGGGAAAAGCAGCCATGAAAAGGAAAAACAGACAGAATTCAAAACAATAGATTTAGCCATTTGCCCCATCTTTTCTCAAACTTTTCGGGACACCCTCTGGCCTCAAAAAGGGGCTCTTCCTGGGCCGCGCACCAGTCCACCCCCCTGCGCCACCTACGAACAGTAGGAGGCTTGGCTTGGGACCAGGCAGCGGCAGTCTTGCTTGGCAACCGCCAGTGCCGTGCCCAAGAAACGCTTGTCAGCCCGAGAGCCGTACAGGCCATCGAAAACTCAGAGGAGGAGGTGTATGGGGTCATGGGGGACCTGCCAACCCAGAGTGTGTGTAAGTTCAGACTCTACACCCGTCCAGAAGGAGGTAAGACCGGGGCATTGCCAGACCATGTGGTAAAAATCGGCCGGGGCGTGGCCACAACGGGTACAGTCAGTTAAGGGGCGCAGGCCCGCCTTGTGTAGGCGTGCCGGAGTCAGGTATGCTGTGTGGAGGTAGTAGAGTCGAATAAGGCGTAATTTAGAGGAGGCGGTTAGAGTTTTGGGAGCCATTAGGGCGTCTCGCCTGTCTGCTTCTTCTAGGGGACCCACCCATCCCTCCCATCGAGCTCGCAGGGTATCTAATGTGGTGGGGCCGTTGTTCACCAGTGAGCGATAGATCCGCGACACTACCCTCTTCCCCAAGTCGCCCATCATGACCTGGGCCTCGAGCGGGTTGTACTCAGGAAGTGAGGTACCAGGAGGGACATGTGTAAGGAGGGCGTGGCGGAGTTGTAAATATTTATAAAACTGTGTTGGTTAAAGGGAGTGACGTTGCTGCAGATCTGAGAAGGCCCGGATGTGATCGCCCACCCAGACATCCCCGAGAAGTGTGATCCCAATCCGGTCCCATTGTTGAAACCCGCGGAGAGCCGATACCTCAAGTAGCCAAGTGCCGTGCCACAGAGGTGTGTGTTGGGTGAGTTTCTTGTCCGATTGTGTGTAGCATAGGGCCGTGCGCCAGGCCGTTAGAACCGCTCTGGTGATGGGTGGGATAGTCTGTGGGATAGGGAATCCGTACAGGTAGGCCTGAAGCTGAGGGAAATCCATAGTCCCGAGCTCGGTCCGGTAAGCCGGATCAGACCAACCCCCAGCAAACCAGTCATGGATGACAATGAGCCGGGTGGCCAGGTAGTAGAGATGGAGGTTGGTCATCCCCATACCCCCATCAAAGGGAGGTATCTGACAACGGGCTAGGGCCATACGTGGGCTACCGCTCCCCCACAGGAACTTGGTAATCACCCCATCGAACTTGCGAAACCAACTACCTGGGAGATGGAAAGTAATGTTCTGCAAGATGTATAAAAAGCGGGGAAGGAAAATCATTTTAAAAAGTGCCCCTCTGCCAAGGGGGTTAAGCGGGAGGGACTGCCAACGCTTGAGATCGGATTTGGCTTTCGTAACCAGGGGGGTAAGGTTGAGAGCCCATTCCTGTTCAGGGAGCAGGGTTATCCAAATCCCCAGATATTTAAATGACTGTCTCCGCGGTGCGATTGTAGACTGCCAGTCAAAGCAGGATCGCGAGGGGTGAAGGGGGACCAAAGTGGACTTTGTCGGGTTGAGTCGTAGGCCCGAGACTTCCTCAAAGGACCGGAGCACCTCCAGGCAGCGTGGGCCGGAGCTCTCCGGGTCAGCCAAGAAAAGCAGAACGTCATCCGCGTATAAGGCGATTTTGTCGGTCTGATGGGGGTCCCAAGACCACCCCTGGATCCGGGGGTCAGTGCGTATGAGGCATGCCAACAGCTCCATCGCTAGTGCGAATAGAAGTGGTGAAAGAGGACAGCCTTGGCGAGTGCCTCTACGGATGGGGAATGCCTCTGAGGAGGCACCATTAGTCAGGACCCTTGCTTGAGGGCTCGAGTATAGGACCCGAATGAAGCTCCGAAAGCGGGGGCCGAAGCCCATCTCGGTCAGGACGTCTCCCAGGTAGGACCAATCGACCGTGTCGAAGGCCTTCTCGAAATCTATTAGCAGCAGGGCTAAGTATGGGGTGAGCCGGTGGCGATGGGCTAGGGCCAGATGGAAGCGGCGTATGCAGTGTCGGGTACCACGGGCAGGCATAAAGCCGCATTGATCAGGGTGGAGCAAGTCATGTAACAAGGGGTGGAGACGTTGAGCTAGGACTGTAGCAAAAATTTTCATTTCGGTATTAATAAGGGAAATTGGGCGATAATCCGTGCAGGAGAGAGAGGGAGGCTGAGTCTTTGGGATGACCACGATGGTGGCCACGTCAGTCTCCGGAGGGAAGGACCCCGTTTTAACCACGTGCTGGAAGAGATCAACGAGGTGAGGAACCAACAAGTCCCGATATGCCGCATAGTATTCCTGTGGAAATCCATCAGGCCCCGGCGTCTTCCCAGAGTGTAATAAGGAAATAGCACTCTGGAGCTCTTCAAGGAGAAAATGGAAGATCCAGGTCGGTCGAGTCGGATTGGGAGAGGCAAGGGAGTCGGACCTCTGCTCGGTCCAGTAGGCCAGCTAAAGATGTTGTGGGGTGGTCGGGCCCAGTAGAGCTGGGCATAGTATCCTGCAAAGGCCTGGGCAATGGCTGAAGAAATACAATGACGGGCACCAGCAGCATCCCGGACTTCAGGGATAATTCTATTAGCTCTGGGGAAGGAGACTAGGTTATGAAGCAGTTTACCGTTTCTGTCTCCCCACCCATAGACACGGGCCACAGAAGAGCGCCATAGCGTCTTGGCCGATTCGAGGGAGATCTGGCGAATCTCCTCACGAAGCAGCGCAAGCTGTCTGTCCGGGTGAGCATCCTCCGCATCACCAGAGGTCGCCTCCAGCCGTGTGGCTTGTGCTTCGAGCTGAGTCAAGCGAATGGTTTGTTCCGCCCGTTTCGAGTGGACTAGGCCTCTGGCCACTCCACGCATGGTGGCTTTGCCGGCTTCCCACAGTGTGCCCACGGAGGGGACCGAACCCTTATTGGCCAAAAAATAGTGTCTCAACTCTATCTCGAGCGCATTCCTGATCCCGGAGTCTTTCAGAAACCATGCATTAAACCGCCAAACCGAGCGCGTCCCTCCGAAAGAGGCCCCAAAGCGGAGAGAAATAGCGGCGTGGTCCGAAATGCCCCGAGGGAGGATAGAAACACCGGAGATCAGTCCGAGAGTCGTTTTGAACAGGTGAGGCGTGAAGGGGAGGGGTTCCCCGTGGCATCAAGGGTTGGCTGTAGAACCGCGTTAAAGTCCCCGCCGATTACGGTGTGGCCATGGGGCAGGGTGGAGATCACCTCAGTAAGACAATGGAGGGTAGAGGGGAGCGTGGTCGGAGGAATATATACTGAGAGGAAGTTAAAGACCTTTCCTTCGAGCCTACCGGAGAGAGACACGTAGCATGTAGAATCTAGAGAAGAAAGGAAGACATTGGTCCCTGGAACATATCTAAGAAGGCAGTCATTCGAATCTAGCAGACAGCCGGTGAAATGGTTAATTAAACAATTCGTACGAAAAAATAAATGAATTAAACAAAACAAATAATATCTACGGCTTGTGAGGTAAAGCGATTTCAAAGCGATTTACATATCAAGGCTTGATTGTAATGCACAAGTATGCATGGTTCAATTGTAGAGTCAATGATTGTTTAATTTGTTTTGTTTAATTTATTTATTTTTTCGTACGAATTGTTTAATTAACCATTTCACCGGCTGTCTGCTAGATTCGAATGACTGCCTTCTTAGATATGTTCCAGGGACCAATGTCTTCCTTTCTTCTCTAGATTCTAAATGCTCACATGTTTTACGTCCTGATGATGGTCTCAATTAATAGAGATCGAAACGCCGTCGACCTTTAACAACCAAAACTCAAAGTGTATAAACTTTCTCATGAGTTTTGTATAACGTTGTCAATGTGATGTAAACTTTTAAGTCACCAGCACTTTTCACTTTTCACGCAACCCCACTTGATATGTGAGCACCAGGACTAGATCCTTTGATAATAATGTGGATGATATACCATTTATGATGTTAATAAATGTGTTAACTTTTCCACAACCTTGTGTCCCTGCATATATTGTTCTCTCTTGCCTAGACGAAAGCCATTATTTGATTGACAGTAGCCTAGGCTACCCGAGGACCTATTTGGGCCTCACTTTGACCATTGTTTTTCTAACCGCTTATATTGCCCCCGGTCGTATTTCTGGGGTACCCTTGTTTTCTAAAACATCCTCTATTTTCTTGGACACCTCCTGGAAAGCATCCATGGCGGTGTTAGACACCACAGAGGTAGAAGAGAAAGCTGCCCTAGGCAAGCCAAGGTCACATATCCGCCTACAGCAGAAAGGAAGCTCTGGAAAATGCTCTGCCCCTCATGAGGATTCTCTGTCCATCTTTAGTGCCCTCTGGGAAATTTTCTAGAACAAGCATTGGCATAGCCAATAGGTCTCGCCCTTGGGTCCTTTTAAGTTTTTAGCTAGTGTTCTTGGCTTAGCCAACATGTTTAAGTTATGTTGTAGAGCAGTGTGGCTGCTGGCAATTATGTCAACCTGTTTTGAAGCGAGAGAGTAAGAAATTGTGTGTGCGTTGTTAATAGCGAGATGGAAGTTGAGGTCACTGAAGTAAGCAACAGCGAGAATTAGTGAAAATGAAAGAGGGGGAATAGATAGTGTGTGTTATATTGAGAGTGAATGTAGGGGACATAAATTGAAATAGAGAATGAGTGTGTGGGTAAATGTGAGATATAGATAAAGAGAAGGTAGAAGAGCACAGACAGAGAAAAAAGAGTAGGTGGGAATGGTGAGAGGATTATTGGAAAGAAACAAAGAGGAGAGAAAGTAGAGGAAAAGAAAGGGCGATAGAGGAAGTACAAAAGGGATAGAAATGAATATTAAGGATATTGTGAATTGTAGGAAAATATATGAAAATTGGGGAGAAAAGGAAAGTAGTGGAGGGGAGAGTGTGAAAAGTGGTTGTGAAACAAATTGTGAATGTATTGTTTCAAATCAAAATAAAGAGTGTTTGAGAACTAAAGGTTTAGGTAATGTCAGAATTAAAAAGCTGAAATAGAAGAGAAGAAAGATGGTAGTTATGAAAGAGTGAAAGTTAAGTGGGGTGAATATAGGAGCTTAGCGCATGTGCACGAATAAAAATGCCTTTGAATAAACTTGTTTTGGCCATTAAGGAAAACTGCATACACGATATAAGCGGAGTCAAAAAATTAATATAAATATAACCAGATTAAGTCACACACCTGTCATTAAATAACAAAGCCTGCACCCTAAAACAAGAAGCCTTTAGACTTAGCTGTTTCTGGGAGTTTTATATAATGTGAACTCAAGCCGATGGAATCAGCACATTTCACATGAGCACCAGTTACATTACAAACTGGCCCATTCATTCTTAGGCATGGGGATAATGTGAGATTTGCCCAAAAGCAGAAGATGAAGAATCTCCCGCCAAAAGTTAAACCCGGTTGCCCAGCATAAATTCTATCCACTCTAGGTGTAATGCCACGTTGATGCATAGAAAAGACAGGATGGGCTGGGACAGTGTGAGTGGCACGGTAAGTTCTGCTTAATGTGTATATGACTGCCACTGTAAAAAAAATCATCCAATAAATGATATGCAAGTACATTACTAATAATTATTGTTTTGTCAGAAAGTGATTGATATCTTGATTAATTACCAGGAGGCATTGGGCCAGGTGTTAAGTATGTGAAGATTTGCTTCAGTGTTATGTGAACCTCACACTGCATGGAAGGCCCAGCCATATCCATTTATCACTAATTACTCGTCTGTTGGACGTCCAAGCATTGGAAGAACATCTATAGCACACAGAAACAGACTGTGCAGCGCTTTGTAGAGTATGTGAGCAAGCACATTCCATGCCTTTTGCAGCCAAGCGGTGGGAGGAATTACTTTGAATAATGAGCAGAGATGGTTGTCCTTTCTATGTACGGGAACCTACTGCCTTTTCTTGTTAAAGAAACTTGTATTTATATAGGGCATTTGCTGGGCTTTATAGTGCTGTGAATTAGAGAGGTATTAGTGAAGTGAGGTAACTGGTGAGTGCCACGAGAGAGAGAAGTCTGTGTGCTTTATTGTGGAGAGTTGATAGAGATGTGATCACTGTATGTTCAGCCACGTGCTGTAGAAAGTGTCCACCTGTAATGCATAGAGCAACTGCATGTAATGAATTGTGTTGCGTCACCCGTGCTTTGAACATGGTGTACTGCTAACGTCTAATGCCTTGTATGTGGAGCCATTTTGTATGTGTGTTTCAGGTACACGTGTTTAACACTATAACCTGCTCAGGTGTAGCCAATGAGACTTAAAGAAACTGCAATGTCCAGCATGCACCTATTAGGGTGATTGCAAGAATGGAGCACTTACGCTCGGAATCGCTAATGAATGTTTCCAACATTATTAATGGCAATGGGAACCTTCTCTATGGCAATATGTATTTGTGCGCTACTGACATTAAGGGACATGACCTGCAGAAAAAATGTAAACCGAAGTTAGACCGAGCCAATACCCTTTTGTGACGTGATGTATACGTGAGCCTTAATCATGCAATACCTCTGAATCAAGGCAATGCGGATTCAAATAAAGTTGGCAACCATGCAATGTAAACCAAAACGACTCCTGTATTATTAAACTTGGCACAAGCCACGGCACCCGCAGTGGTCAAAAAAGCTGTGCCTAATTAAAGCGGAAGCTGTGGAATAAACAAAGATGCCGAGTTAAACTGCTGGAAATTACGGCTCCAAAGTTGAAAGAGGCATGCGGATTAATTCCTTTGGATGTCAACATGAAGATTGCAACATTACACAACTTGCCAGTGGCACGGTGCACCATAATGAAATAAATAGCTGTGGCCGAAGGAGGCAGGAGCTGTGACTGAAAAACACTCCAGTTAAGGCGACTCTTTTGCTGCAATATATTTCGGAAACGCAACTGTTAAAATTTGCATTCACAGTGCGCGTGAAAGTAATTACCTTGGGAGTAAATGCAACGCCTTCACGACCCACCAAAGGGAATGTAGGTGACTGAACGCCGAAAGCACAGTAGGTTTTAAAGTAGCACATGCACGTGATCGAATGCAGGAGGTATAATAGAAGTGGTAAACAGACCCAAACACCTACAAGACCTGGAGTTAAAAAGCACTGCATTGCACTAAGAATATCATCTTCGTGAAAGGGTCTGGGCAGAAATCATGGACAGTGAAACTAGGCATGAAGCCTGTCTAGGCACCTAATGCCACAGTAAATAAAGAACAGAGCTGCTGACCTTGGGACTGAGGAACCGGGTTCGAATCTCGGCGTCGGCTTTCCCAGCGTCTATAACAAAATGCTGCTGCTGCTCCTATGGCTTGGGCTGCACTGGCTGGGGCAGTGATAATGGGGCGTGAGCAGGGTTTGTCACTTACGTGTATTTGAAAACAAGCATTGGCCGCGCGCTGTGGTGGGGGAGGGGGAGCGGGAGAGCAAGTGACGCACGGCCGTGAAAGTGACACGGCCGCGCGGCTGCTAGACGCGCTCTGTGGTGGGGGAGGGGGAGGAGGGTTGGAAAGGAAAGCCAGATGGCCTGGAGCATGCAAGGAATGCGCGCGTTACTGTGCGCGTACTCGCATGCTCTAGGCCAGGACAAAAAAAAGTGGTCGCATTTTCAAAAGCCCACTTACAAAATGTCTCGCCCAGACCCAGCGCAAGCGCTGGCTTCAAGGCGAGACCTAAAAAGGGGCACAATTCTGCTTTGTGAGAATCTGGAAGGTAAAAAATGTACAGATCATCCAGGTTCACTTTTATTGGCACACTTCATGAACAGTAAAAACAGTGACGACATCCCTGATATCGGAGGAGAAAAAAATCTCTCTCAGAAACTATGAATAGGAATCATGTCTCTGGAGAATACAAAAAATAAACTGCCAATAAACTGCCAGAACGGTGTGCACTAAGACAGAAGAGCCAGTCTTAACAGTTAAAGGCACTCTGCAGTTTCTCTAAGTAAGTTTATGATGCTGGTCTGCCAACTATCTGCAATTGTCTTTCATTCTAAAATAAAAAGAAGTATAAGGGAGAATTATTCGTTTGGGGTCGGGGACTCTGCAATCTTCATTTTAATAGGCTATGAATAAAAAAGGGAAAAAAAGAAAATGAGACTTTAAATTGCCATAAAAATAATAAAAAGAAAGGTTACTCTTTTAAAGGGTTTCAGAAGATCACTCAGAGGTATATCAATTCCGTGCTTGGTATGAGTGAAGATCCCACAATGGACAATATACACCGCACTAGGCATACAAAATGAGCCAGGATAGCCCATGAAGAATAATTAACAGATCTTTGTATAAGGGAAGAACAGATCCTAAACAGATGACAAATGGATCTGGTACAGCTCAAAATATCAGTGAGATATGGGCAACAAGTATAGATGTGGGTAGGCATGCACGTTACATCTAGAGCATGTAATATGCTTAGAAACAAGATTTTGAGAGAGATCTGTGAGCTGTGCACTTCAAGCACGATGTAACCCGACATCTATAGAGAATCTCTAGGACAGCTTCCAGGCAGCTACGGCATTCAGTAAATATTTGTCAAATATGTGGTTTATGCAACCGCCTACAGTGACCCACAAACTATACACAGTGCACATGAAAAGGAAGCAGGATCTCACCATCGAGGGCAGCAGTGTGAGTTTTGCCAGGAGCAATGGTTCGGATCTTGTAGAACGAGAGCTGTTTAGCCAAGGTGAGTGAAGTGGTGTAGGGAACCTCATGAAAGGCCTAGGAGAAAACAGTAGTAGATACATTAGGACAAAGAATATTACAAAAGGGACCTCTGCTAAGCAGAGTAAGGTTCATAGCTTCTTGCTAATCTCAGTTTACACATTTTTGAAGGCACAGCAAGAGGCAGTGTTGCACTTGCTTGTGTCTTCTAGCATGACGATTTGTCCCTCCTGAACCCCATCTCAGCATTTTGGAAGTAATCAACTTCACAGTTCTAAATGGCATGATTTCCATATCTTGTAGTTGGCACATAATTCAAAGCATGTGAATATAAGAAAGATTCAACATAACTATCAGCACGCAAAGCTTGAATGTAAACTTTTTTACTTAAATACCACAAAATTTTAAAAAAAGTATTATTCAGCTATAATTACTAAACTAAACTCTCTTGTACTATGAACTCTGTACTCTGGAAGAACAATGAGCCAATTTACTCTAACTCTGTTGTTAATGCCTGGTATGGACAATTACAATATTAGACCTGTCTGATAAACTAATCATTACAAGCATTTACACATTCTCCTCATTTAGCAGTATTTGGTACATATAAAGTTAAATAAAATTATACCAGTTTATTCTGTACTCCCTATTCTGCATCGTGGGATCTTCATTGATAGTCAAACACTTTAACAATTCCATGCTGCATACCTGGACCCAGGAGCGCTTACCCTATATATATTGACAACTGAGTATAAACACAGAGTGCTAGTGCTCATATGACGAGTTACACCCGTTTGGGACCTATCGAAGTTACAATTTTGCCCCGAGTCTGTAGTATAGTAAAAGAAACTAAGCTCAAGACTGAATTGCATCACCTAGGTTGCAAGAGGGGCTGAAGGTGTATAACAGGAAAAAGAAATGCAGCCTGAAAATGCCCAAAAGTATATTGAAAGACCAAGAAGTAATAAGGCTGAAAGGGATGCTTCAAGATATGAAAGTGGAAGATGAGAAGATTTAAAAACCAAAAAGATGAGTCTCAAGGAAACATCCTCCCATGCAGCCTCTGAGAAGATGACAGCTCCTGAAAAGGACTCACAAAAGGAGAGAACCAAGGAGAGAATGCAGAGCGGTAAGGATCATCACTGTCATCATCGCTCAAGATCGACCTCAAAGATAACAAAGTCGAGGGGATTGGAGCCAGCCTGCTCACCGTCCAAAAATGGCAAAATGTCATCAACACCAGACCTTGGCATCAAGACATCGGTCTACTGAAGATAAGTCTACAACTCGCTGTTCAACAGCGGCATTACCATTGTCAACGTTGAAGAAAAGCCGATCAACAGCTGCAAGAGCCCCATCGTTGTCCATGTGGAGGTGCAGCTACCAGTTGAGATCAAAAAAGCGTTTATCTCTGTCAAAGTCTAGCCTCATTCCATTCACTGTTGAGAAGGTCCAGAATGAATTTGTCAATCTTCATCAACATCTATGCATACGACGGTGACGGACTTCACCAGTCTCAATAGCCTCAACAGGATCCTGGCTCTCTCCTTCAATGCTAACCTAGTGTCATTTTACTTCTGCACCTCTTCACTTTAGCCAACTTCTAAGAAAATGCGAGTTGCACTAGAATCCATCATCAGGCCTCTGTGATGCCTGTAACTCAGGATCCACATCCACTACTTTTAAGACCTCTAAGACAGCATACCTTTTGAGAACCCTTTAAAAGAGCCCTTGTGATTGTCACCAATTAGTATGGTATCCAAGACAACATCTACCTCAAGTAGGACGAAATGGGAGACCCCCATCTTCTCCTTTAAGACCTCCATCCCTCAGCAAGGGCTAGAGCTCACACCGAAGAAAGCAGCAGAAGATACAAACCTCTGAAAGGTCCTGAACCCTCTGTTCAGATACAGATAGTACAAATTGCTCCTATACACCCACTTCACCTGCGGTGTCTCCATTGTATGTCTGCCCTACAGATGATATCACCCCATTGTACAACGTCTTGGCCAAAGGAACCATCAGCTGAATGTACCCTTGGAAACTCCAGCACTATACTAGAGATCTTACAACCGAGGGCAGCTCCAAAACACTGCTCCTTTTGGTTCCATGTTCATTTGACATTACAGAGGAAAAAATCCTAATACTGCCTACAGAGGAAAAAATCTTTATACCGACTACAGTGAAAGCAGCAACAACTCACCTAACTAAAACAAATACAGAGCTTTTCAGCAGGATGCTCACTTTGTGAAGTCTGATTCTAAACCAGACTCGATAATTACAAACACAGTCAAACTAAGAAATGGCTCAGCACCAGAGACCACAGCACCCCCAGAGAGGGAGAACAAATTATTGGATGCGACTGGCAGAAAGGTTTGTGGGATGGCTGAAACTCACTTGAAAAATGCTAGTGCCACAGCGCTCCTAGAGAGATATCAATGAAAAATTGTGGTCAGTGCATACTGAGATCTTTCATGGAAGACTTGCTAAAACACCATCAGCAAGGTTTCTTGCAGAACCTCAATGAAAGATCCCAGGTTGCAAACCAGGTGAAAAGCAAGGCTGCAGATTCAGAAAGGCAGGATGCCGCTGTCATGGAATCTCAATCAGTAGGTCTTCTTGGCTTCAAACCTTTATGGGAGGAAAGCCCAAGATAACTGACTAAAAAGCCTCAGGGATGTAGAGCCTCTACCATTAACTACATAATTTAGACTATAAAACAGCTACATCAGTGTTTTGAATAAAACTTTGGTGATTATGGGAAAACATGGCGGCGGGCTGCGGGTGTTCCCTGGAGCGTGCAGTGATTACGGAGGGTTTACTAACGAGCGGTGCACTAAGAGTGATGTAAGGCGCCGTAAGAGGAGGAAAGCTTGCGGAGGAGCGATATAGTGACTTTGTAGAATCCCAGATTGGAACGAAAAAGACAGGTTTTACCTGGTTGTAGGCTCGGGCGGATCAGCGTTGTATGGCGGCAAGGACGCCTGACGAAGAACGCAGTCCTGTGAGGCTGGAGGAGGAGTCAGCAATTTCAGCGGAGCTGCCGTGGGGGAGAGCGGCTTCGGAATTAGGCAGGGGACGCCGAGCCGTTGCAAGGATTCCGTTGCGGGGGGTGGACGAGGAGGAGGAAGGCAGGCGAACATCGGTGAGAAAGAGGTTGGGAGGAATTCGGGAAAGCATGTTTCACCGGTAGGGAGCTTAAAGGGACGGACTCCTATTTTGCTCCACACAGTGCAGGAGATAAGTGTCAGTAAAACTACTGAGTCAGAAAAGTTCGCTGCTAAAGGGAGGAGGTTGAGAAATGTGAGGAGTGTGGAGACAGTTGCTGCTGAAGGGGAGGCTAGAAGGGGGTTTTCGAGGTACACTTTGAGAAGTACATTCAAAGGGGGAGCAAAGGTGCTTACTGATCTAGATGGTTCACCTTACCAAGCTAAAGAGACCCAGAACAACAAAAGGGAAGTGAAGGAGGTGAAGGTTAGGGGTAGACGTTCTGCTAGAAATAAAGTGCACAACAAATTGGCCAGAGCGGGCTCTTTAGAGCGCAAGATTAAGGTAACACCATCCCTCAGGTCTTATTTTAAAGTGATCCCTAAAACCTTGGTGCTGAGGGAGAATCCTGGGGTACCCCATCAGAGTAAACTAATACTTCAGCAGGGAGAGGGTAACCTGTCACAGTTAGGGGAGTGTCTAGGAAGTGTGTCAGATACAGACCTAATAGATTGGTCTACACATTTGAGCCCAAACCGATTCTTGGTATTATCTGAAGAGATGAGTGAGGATTTAGTTTCTGTCCCGGAGGGGGCCAGTTTAGGTATTGTGGGACCTGGTTCAGACCCTGAAGCCACATTAATATCAGTAGAAGGGGAGGGGTGGAAACACCAAAGGACCCACAGAATGATATGTTGGGAGGGTTGGAGCAGGGGGGACATGTAGGGTCTGGTGATTCCTCTATAATTTCGATGCTTACAAATCTCAGTCTTGAGATGCAGAAAAGATTTGAGATCTCAGAATCAAATCAGCAGGGTATAAGGGCCGTGAGTGAGGGGTTAGAGAGGAAAATAGACGATTTAAATAGTCAGACTGTGGTCTTAGAAGTTGAAGTGAGAGACATTAGGGAGGAGATGATGGTGAATAGAACCGAGATTGAAGGGCTTAAGGTCAGGGAAAGGGTGCAGGAGGAAAGAGTAGAAAGATTGGAAAACTTTCAAAGAAGGAATAATTTAAAAATGTTGAAACTCCCAGAAGGTAAAGAAGGAGGAGATGTTAAAAGTTTTGTGGTGCATTTGTTGAAGAGTGAGTTACATCTGGAGGAGTCAGAAGAGGAAATCTCGAGGGATATTCAGAGAATACATAGGGACCCCTTCAGGCTGGTTTCAAATCGGACTAGACCTAGGAGAATTTTGGTAAATTTTCTCACATATACTCTGAAGGAAAAGATTCTAGCTAAGGCCCTGAAAAAGAAAGCTTTGGAGGTGGATGGAGTACAGATTGAAGTCAGATCAGATTTGTCAATAGCAACTTCCAATAGGCAATGGGAGTTAGGTAAAAGGATTGAGCCATTGAGAAAGTTGGGTGCTTCAGTGCAATTGAAATTTCCAGCGTTACTGAAAGTAATGTTGAATAACAAGATGTACTCCTTTCGTTTTGTAGACGAGGTGGATAAGTTTCTTGAACAACAACAGTCTGGGAGCGTATGAAGGACAAAGAAAGGATGAATGGTGTTATCACTTGGAGTAGGAATATTAGGAATTTTGAGTTGTTATTTATGACATGAGATTTATTATTTGTTTTGCACCAGTGTTTTTAGGATATAGTACTGCACGCTAAGGGGTCGCTCATAGGGCTTAGCTATGGGCAGTTGGTTAGGGTTTTCCAGGGAAGGGGGGTGGGGTTTTGGGTTTGTTGGGGAGGGGGTGGGTTTGGTGGGTGGAAAATGTAGAAAAATGCCTCATTGGTTTTGTTGCTGCTGTTATTGTTGTGGTTTGAATAGGATGCGCGGGTTTTTCTTTTTTTTTTTGGAGATGAGTGGGGTTAGATTAAATGAGCTGAAAGTGCTTTCATGGAATGTAAATGGTCTCCGTGTGAAGAGGAGGAGAGATTTGATTATGGAATATTTGAAAGATTCTCCGGCGCAAATTATTATTTTGCAGGAGACACATTTGATGGAGGAAGAGAGTAAGAAGATTTTTGCAGCACAGAGATGGGTTACTCATGCAGTTTATACACAACAAACAGCAGTTACTAAAGGAGTTGCATTATTGGTTAAGCAAGGTCTGAATATTGCAATAGAAGGTAAGGCTTCAAGTGTTGCAGGGAGGTGGCTTATAGTTAAGCTAAGAATACTTGGACAGGTTTTTGTTTTGGTGGGTTATTACGGTCCAAACCAGGACGATGTGGGCCCGTTAGATGAATTAGCTAAGGAGCTTTTGAGTTATTCCGGTCAGATTATAATGGCAGGGGATTTTAATACTGTTTTGGATTATAAATTAGATAGGTCTGAAAACAGTAGAGCTGCAGTGAATCCTAATATGTCGAACAGAGTTAGATTGTTTATGAAACAGTGGGGTTTATATGATGTATGGAGGTATAAGTTTGGCTCGCAGTTAGGTTATACATTTTATAACAAAAAGTACAAACATAAGTCACGTATAGATTATATATTGCTGGATCGGAGGGTTAAGGATTCAGTCTTGGAGGTAGAACATATTGGGGTGCATTTATCTGATCATTCAGCTATTTTTCATCGGCTGGCGGTAGGAGAAGAGACAACGAGTACTGTTTGGAGGTTAGACCGTACGATACTATTAGAAGAGGAAGTAGTGGAGGCTTTAGGAGAGGAAACGAGGGAATTTTTTGAAAGAAATCAGGGTTCAGCTAAGATTGGTACTGTTTGGGATGCTTATAAGGCTTATCTGAGAGGCAGGTTAGGAGCCCTGGCAGCAAGGAAGAGGCGAATATATTATAGTAGAGTGTCGGCTCTGGAAGAAAATATTCGGAATTTGGAGGTAGGTTTAGTAATAGATGGAAGTAGGGAGGCTAGTGAAAAAGAGATGGAGAAATTATTAAATCTAAAAGCAAATTTATCGGGAGTTTTGAGAGACAGAGTTAAGGAAAGGTGGGAAACCAGCCAGCTGGCACACTTTGAATATGGCAAGGGCTGTAGCAAACTACTAGCCTGGAAAGTAAAAAGCCAACAGGTTCGAAGTTTGATTAAGGAAATAATAAGTGAGGATTCGGGCACAGTGCTTAGGGACAGTAAGGGAATTGCTGCAGCATTCCATAGTCATTTTGAGGGGGTCTATAAGGAAGATTTGGTTGTTGAAGAACAGGATGTGTGGAGCTGGTTGGAAAATATGGACCCTCTTTCAGACGATTTAAAGGATATTCTGAATAAAGAGATATCTAATGAAGAGGTTGAGGAGGTTATTAGAGGAGGCAAAAAGGGTAAGGCGCCAGGGCCGGATGGTCTTCCGGTAGAGGTTTATAGAACTTGGGCTGGGGTTTTGACTCCTATAATGAGGCAGTTATTCAATGAGATCTTTATGTCAGATGCTTCTCTGCCGCATTCGTGGAATGAGGCCAATATTTCTTTGATCCCTAAGCCAGGGAAGTCATTAAAAAAAGTAGATTCGTATAGGCCAATTTCTTTACTGAATGCGGATTATAAGCTTTTTGCCAAAATTATAGCAGGAAGACTGAATAGTGTTATGATATATCTGGTTCACGAGGATCAGAAAGGTTTTATTAGGGGTCGAACACTGAAAGAATTGACATACTCTCTTATTGGTTCTATAGACATGGCCACGTCTTTTGATCTTCCCTTGGCTGTTATTGCTTTAGATGCAGCCAAGGCGTTTGATCGTGTTAATTGGGTATATCTGCAGACGGTGGTGAGATATCTGAATTTAGGCCCGAATGTTTGTAAAATGTTAACAGCTATATATTCGGCTCCTAAGGCCAGAGTATTAGTAAATGGGGTGCTGACTCAGCCAGTTCAGATTACGAGAGGTACTAGACAAGGGTGCCCTCTGTCTCCATTTCTGTTTGATTTATATATCGAGCCACTGGCACGCAGAATAAGGAGTACAGAGGGCATCGTGCCTTTTGAGTTTGAAGGCTGGAGTAAAAAGATAGGTTTATATGCAGACGACATTATAATCTATACACCCGATCTGCAACAAACTATGAAGTGCTTGATAGATGTAACTAGCAAGTTTGGTATTATTTCAGGCTATAAGATCAATAAGGAGAAAACAGAGGTCATGGCTTGGAATATGAGTACGGATGGTATAGTTTGCAAAAAAGAGATGAGGTATTTAGGAGTTAAGATCACACACAACATAGTTGACCTCACCAAGGAGAATTTCAATAAGCTTAGAAAGGAGATCAGTGCTAGTCTACGGGGATGGATGTATTTACCTCTCACTTTATTTGGCCGAGCTAACTTGGTGAAAATGACAATCTTGCCGAAGTTAACTTTTTTATTTGAAACAATTCCTTTAAGTTTTAGGAAGGAGTGGTTAGTAAGGTTGCAGGGCGAAATCAGTTCTTTCCTTTGGATGTCAAAAGGGCCACGTTTGTCCTGGAAGAAGCTCAGGAGGAAGTTAGTGAAGGGGGGCTTAGCGTTGCCTTACCTGTTGCTTTACTCATAGGCATTTATGTTAAAAAATAGTAGGATGTTATTTGGTATACCTGCAGACAGTGAGATAGGAAGAATGTATAGGGAGATGCTGAAGAAACAGAGAAATGCAGAGAGTGGGTTTTTGTTTAAATTTGCTGATCCGAAATATTTCAAGAAGGTTAGGTTGAAGGTTTTAAAGGACTTGGCAGAAACATGGTATAAAATTAGAAGGGCTTTAAAAATTCCATATTTTAGTCAGCTGGCTCCAATTTGGGATACACCAGGGTCCCCACTTTGGACAAAAGATCTATTGGCCCGTCCCTTAAAAGAAAGGGGTTTATTGAATTGGAAGCAGTTATTTCCGGAAGGGCAGTTAATGTCATGGGGGCAGTGTGAAGAGGAGTGGGGACTCAGTTGCTCCAGATTTAAATACCTCCAGATTCACAGTTGGTACGTGGTATCCGGCGATTTGATAGGTACTTCTAATGAACTGGAGGAGAAGCTTCTTTCCAACTGTACCTTCAAGAAAGAAATTGCACTGTGGTACTGGCTAATACTTGAGATGGAGGATGGTCCTTTCATGCTACCAGAGAGCCTGTGGGGAAGGTGCTTGCCGGAGATTGCGACAGAAGACCAATGGCAAGTAACAATGTCTATGCTTTATAAAATAGTGAAACCTGCGTATTTAAGGAAGAACCACTTTTTACTATGCATAGGGCCTACTGGACTCCACGAAGACTTTCAAAATTCGGATCAGGTGGAGTGGTGTTGTGTCCCAAGTGCGGAAGCCCGAATGAAGATGGTCTGCATATGTTTCTGCAATGTCCGAAGATTCAGACTTTCTGGGAGGCCGTGAGTAGTTGTCTATCAAGGGTTCTAGGCTTACAGATAAAGGTAAGGCCTGAGATGGTTATATGTGGAAGATTAGAGCTGCATGGTAAGGATATGAGCGATAAAGCGAAGCTTGTATTCTATGCAGTATTGCTGGCCCGAAGAGAGATATGTAAACTTTGGGTCTCCCCTGTTAGCCCTACTGAGGGTGGTTGGTTACAATCAATGAAATTTGCTGGTAAGATGGATATTTCGGATCAGACTAAAAAGAGATATAACTTTTGGAAGTTTTTTTTAACATACTATGGTCAAGGGTTGGGTGTGTAAGCTTTAAGAGTCCAATGATCAAGTCTTCATCTGCTTCGGCTGGCGAAAATCTTCTCTGTTTATACAGGAAGACTAGGGAAACGGAATGACTGTGCGGCTGGGAGAGGAGGTGCTCCAGGGGCAAGAGGTGAGATGGTTATGGGAGGGCCTCCATTTCTAAAGCTTTACATCTATCCTCCTGTATCCAGCAAATGAAGTTGAAAACCCAGGGCGGTATCGTAAGCAGAAGGGTGGCAAGAAGGCGAATGAGGACAACATTTTTTTTTTTTTTTAAACTTTGGTGATTATGTATACTGATCATGAACTGTTCACATAATTTATGATTAGACTTCTGAAGTGTGCCAACTTCTACTTTGAAACTGGCATCTTAACAGGTAAATATAATGGATATTAAGATGTTTATCAAGGTGATCTTGGATTCATTCTCTAATGTTTGCCTTTTTCTCATCCATAATTGTTTTTTGTGTTTAATTGGTTTTCACGTGGTTTTGTGAGCTAAATTCCACTAACTGTCGATTAGGAACTTATTTTTGGTTATCTTTTCGACATTTTAGTATTGATGTTCAAATGTATACATTTTATAGCCCCAGTGAAGGAACAGAAGTGCTACTCACATTGCCAAGTACGTGTTAGCTCATGTTCTGCTCTCACTTATTTTCAGTGTGCATTTCTGCAAAACCTAAAACTAAAGAATAAAAAGCACAAAAGAAATCTTCTCAATCGGGCATTACTTTTTTTGTTTAACTAAAGAAGATCCTCAATCTTTTCTACTTTGTCTTCTTGGTTTCGTCTCACCACCTTGAAGTCAGAATGACAGTTAAAGGTGCTGAACCTTCCAGTCTCAGGCTATGCATAATTCTGTCAGCACACAGATGCCGAAATGCTCAAGAGAAAGAACGAAGCAGGGACCCTGAAGGCTGAATAAGACATTTGTCAAGCAATATAAAGCAAAGACTGGCAACCCTACCAACTGAGGGTTAAACCACCCCCCCCCCGTTGGACCTACCAGACAGAATATTCACAGGGCCAGAGACAACTGTATCAGAGAAAGAATAACAGGCCTATGGCGACCTCAACTCCCTGAAGTATACAATCTTCAGGGTGAAAGCATTGACATTCTAATGTCCCCTCAGTTTCCCACTCCAGTGGGGGGAGCAGCATCTTCAAGTCTGGCAGAGTGGACAGACATTGCAAAAGACAAATGGGTGCAGGATATTTTATCTTGTGGATGCATCCTACGATTCAAGGCTGTCCACTGCCAGCTCCTCCGAAACCGTTATCAAAGCACCAACTTCTCACTCTGAGGAATGTAATTTCAATCAATATCAAAACTTGCAAAAGAGCTGTAACCACACCAACAGAATAGCCAAAGAGTTCGTTCCAGGGTCTTTCTTGTACAAAAGAAAGGCTCAAAAACTGAAAAGGACAGATATTAGATCTATACTTCCCAAGCAAAGTCTTCAGGAAAATATTCTGAATGCTTGCCCCTGCATCAAATTATTCTGTATCTAACACACAATGACTGAACATGCATAATACATCTTCAACATGCTTATTTTCACATACCAGTAGTTCCTCAACACACAAAATAATTAAGATGAATGGTAGGAAATGACCACTATCAATGCACAGTCCTGAAATCAGTTTCCTACACTTTTTCTAAATTCATTGGTCACACAGCCCACTTAAGAAATAAGGGAATTTTTATCTATACCCATCTCAACCCTTGACTGCTAAAACCAAACAATCAGTGGAAAGTCAAACAGGATTTTCGCACACGTCTGATCTACTTTGAAAGCAATCTTCAAAAAACAACTTCGACCTCAGTCCAAAAACTAAAAAACTGACGTATCTGGGGGCAATGACAGGCCCACAGAAAAAGAAAGTGTTTCCTTTGGAGTAGAAAGTGTCATTTATACAGGACAAATGTCATCTGCTGAGGAACTACATCATCAACAAGGACATATTTTCTATCTTCTAGGTTCTATAGCATCTTGTATTTGCATCTTGTATCTACATTGTGCCAAACGGAAGGTTTCAAATAAAATCTCTCCAACAGTGCCTAGAGGACCAATGGTGCCAGAAGAGGAACGACTGATACAACAAATTGGTTCTACCCTTAGCCTCAAAACAGTCTCCATCATGGTGTGCATCAGTCGGAATACACTGCAGGGAGTTTCTTTCTAGACAGACACCTTAAAACAATTCACAGATGCATCTGTAACAGTATGGGGTGCTCACCTGGATCATCTATTGGTTCAGGGAAAATGTACAGAACAGGAGAATATCTATCACATAAATTAACCGGAGAGAAGAGAGGTTCATCTAGCTTTAAAAGCTTTTCTACATTCCCTACAGAAAGGAACAACAATTCTGATCCAGATAAGCAATGCCACCATTAAGCATTACATAAAAAAAGCAGGAAGGCACAATGTCAAGGCCGCTATCCACATTAATGCAGTCAATTTAATATTGGACCCTGGCTAGAGATCGGTCATTACCAGCAATACACATCCCAGTGAATCAGCAGGACTTCCGCAGTCGCCAATACGAGGAAAATCACGAATGGCTCCTAGGAAACAAACTCTTAAGACAACATCTTTAAAGAATGGGGAACACTTTGTATATAACTTTTCACAACAGCCAAAACAGAAAATACAGAGACAATGCCCTTTTGATGAACTGGTGAAGACGTTTTTCAGTACTCATTTCTTCCAATACCTTTAATCCCCTCTGTTATAGGGAAACTGAGAAATTCCCCCGCGAAAATTATTCTATTAGCTCCAGACTGGCAGAGGCAGTGGTGGTAATCAGACCTGCTACAGAAGTCAATCAGACCACACAGGAGATTTGCTTGCAGACTCAATCTGCTGAGCAGACTTTAGGGGCAAATTCAACACCCGAATCTAACATGATTGAATTTAGCAGCATTGCTCCTTAAGTCAGACAGTATGGTCATTTGAAACATCATCTGAAATGCATGGAAATTCTGAGAGTGGTAAAATGTACTTCCCAAGACTATGCCATTCAATGAAATGGTTCTCTGTATGATGCTAGGATAATGGGCATGATCCTATTTTGTGCCCAGACATTATTATTCCTTCACTGATGCATTTAGCTCAGTCCAAACTGCAATTTACATTGATACAGGTTCATTTAGCAGCATTACAGCCTACAGAAAATCACAGAACCAAATGTTTTTCAAAATCCCTGTTAAGGATTTTTTAGAAGGACTCAAGAAAGTCTTTCCACCAATCAGATGACCTTCTCATCTACGGGAATGGATATCAAAACTGATAGACCCGCCTTTTGATCCGATACACAAGGCTCCATTGTAGCATCTTTCCAGAAATGCAGCTTTGTGATCGCTTGAAGAGCGAGCAACTTACAGGTTTTATCATCTATTGAGCCCTCCACAACATTTAATTCTAATAGGGTAGTGATGAGAAAAAATCTGTCATCCTTCTTGAGACTGCCTCGGATTTTCATATTAACCACACTATTACACTACCAACATTCTTTGGTAATCAATAGGTGCTGCAGAGCATGTGGACTGCAGCACCTATTGTGTCATCCTGTACAGTGATGTGAAAACATGGCTTCAAGCCTACCCAGAGTAGCCTGACCGCTGCAGCTTGAACCCTGTTGTACAGACCTGTCAAAATACCCCTTTTGACAGTTAGGAAAACCCGATTTTAAATATTACATAAGTCACCCTTAAGTACACCTTGATGCCAACAAGGTAGGGTGCATAATATTTCAGAGTGGACCAGTGTGACAGTAAAAAGGTCATGTTCCCCCAGTGACTAGGCACAAAGCAACACAGTCATTGGTCAGGCTGTAACTGGTACACATGAAAAGTATAGATTATATGCGTAAATCTACAACTTTTGACCTGTACCAGCTATAGATTCCATTTAAAAACAAGTTTTTATATTCAATAAAAATCCAATCTAAGAAGTCAGATTTTATTAAATATACTGGAAATGTAACTATCAGGCGGGTAAAAGGTAACTTTCTAAATCTGCTGGGGTGCAATTTGCTTTAGCTCTCTTCTGTCAGCTGATACTTGGCCTGAATTAGGTGTGAAAAACGCTCTCAAAGCAATGGCCTGGGAGTGGGGAGGTGTTTTTTTCCCATGGCAGGAAGACCAGTAAGGGTGGGCCCAAGAACTTAACTTCAGAGGGGCCTGACCTGTTGCAAGCAAATGTTAGGCCTTAACAATTGTCCCCATAGTCAGGCTGGCACTATACTCACGGGGAGGATGCTACCCCCAGAACTGATTTTGGTTGAGCACAGAGGAGGGGACTGCTTATTACCCTGGCAACACCTCTGGGTGGGCACACACGTTCTGCACAAACTTGGATTTTGAGAGTTGGGGGCACTGTAGGATTGTTTGCAGTAGAGAAAACGGGAACTGCTGAAAAAGCGGGTAGAGTTGCCTCTGGGAACTTTCAGCCTATACGTTACAGAGTGCCCCACTCACTAGCTGGTTCCAGGCATAATTGTGGCATACCCAGGCAGCATTCCTTTGTATTCTTAGCTCCTTCTGTAATCATGTCAACAGTGATGCAAGGGCACAGCACTGGGGTACCAGACTGCAGATTACATTTATTTGATCTCTGACAGAAGGGTTATTGTAAGGTCCTCTATCACATCTCCAACAATGTAATCCAAATTAGTATTTTAGGGGCACACAGTACAAGGTATCTTGGTGGTATCAAAGTTATCAGGCTTGACAGAAAACTATGCTGTCAGACCATCAAAATTGTCTTTAAATAGATAGGAAGAGAGGAGTTTAAACGTTTCCTGAAGTAGGAGTGCAACTGTGTACATTTAGGATAGAAAGGCATATTGTTCCAGAGATGTGATGCTGCCACACTGAAGGCTTTGTCCTAGAGAGTAGTCTTACAAGGTTTTGGACTAGGGCGGAGCGAGTGGGCAAGTTTGAATCTGTGAGCCAATAAGGAAAGGGGAGCCATGCCGTGCTAGTTTGTGAATGATGCACAGCTTTTTAAAGGGTACCCGTTTGCTGCTAAAGCCAGTGTAACTGCGTGTAAGAAATCCACATTTCCTGCGTGGCCACCACAGATTTTTCGCCCTTTGGTGGACACTATATTTTTTTGCTGACTTTAAAACTCTGTGCACTTTACCTGTGATAACCAGTAGTAAAGGTGCATGTGCACCCCATTAACCATGGTTATTCCTGATTGGCAAATTTAACTTGCCTGTCAGTCACTAGTATATGGAGTAAAAAGTGCACCCAGGGCCTGGAAGTGAAATGCCACTTGTGGATTGCAGCGCCTATTATGCCATCCATGAACAGTGGCAGTGCACAGTTGGCTTCAGGCCGATCACTGAAGCCGGACTGTGACAGTTCAAAACATGCACTGAGATCTGTCAAAATAAACCCTTTTGACAGATAAACACATTTTTTAAATATTAGGTCACCCCTATGTGGGTCTTGCAGCCCACAAGGCAGGGTAAATGGCATCTAAAAGTAGGACATTTAGAAGAACAAGTTACTTACCTTCGGTAACAATACATCTGTAAGAAACATTAGTTAGTTATAGATTCCTTACCTTAGAATTACCCCCAGGCGTCAGACTGCATCCGGAAAGTTTTCGTCAGCAGTACCTCTGCGCGTCGGAAGGTGGCGTTGGTCGGCTCCGCATCCGTTGTTGGCTTCGTGGTCGCCGGGATGACGTCGCGGCAGCTACTTAGACGCCGATCTCGCGTGCTGACGTCAGTTCTGTACACGACTTTCCGCGCCAGAAACGCAGAGCCATGCAAGACACTGACCACTGGTGCACAAAACTAGGGCCCTGAAAGGATGTCCTTAACCCTAGAAATCAGTTCACAGAACGGGGAGGATGGGTGGGGCGGTAAGGAATCTATAACTAACTAATGTTTCTTACAGATATATCGTTACCGAAGGTAAGTAACTTGTTCATCTGAAAGAAACACGTTAGTTATAGATTCCTTACCTTAGAATAGATACCCCAGCAATACCAACCCCAGAGGTGGGTCTGCGAACCAAGATCACTCCAGAAAGTCCTGGAGAACAGAACGGCCAAAGAAGCCGTCTCTCCGGACTTAGCTGTCCAGACAGTAGTGTTTCGTAAACGTGTGCAGTGATGCCCACGTAGCTGCCTGACAGATGTCATGTAGAGGAACTCCTCGTCACAAAACAGTAGTGGCTGCCGTCGCCCTGGTGGAATGGGCGCGTAGCCCCACTAGAGGCTCCTTTTTAGCCAGAGAATAGCATGCTTTAATACACAAAACGACCCATCGAGAAATGGTCCGCTTGTGTGCGGCCCGACCTTTCTTGGTGCACCCACGTAGCCAACAAAGAGTTGGTCATCCACCCGGAACTGTTTTGTTCGATCCAGATAGAAAGAAAGCGCACGTTTTGGGTCCAGACGGTGGAGCCTCTCCTCTTCTTTCGAAGGATGCGGAAAGAATGTGGGCAAAGTGATGGTCTGCCCGATGTGAAAGGCAGTGACAACCTTGGGAAGGAAGGATGGACGAGTTCTGAGAACCACCTTGTCCGGATGGACAGACTGGAAAGGAGGCTTGGAGGAAAGGGCCTGGAGCTCACTCACTCTTCTGGCAGATGTGATGGCTACCAGGAATGCAGTTTTAAGCATCAGAAGCCTCAAAGGACAGTTGTGAAGCAGCTCAAAGGGAGCGCACATTAAATAGGTTAAGACTAGATTCAAGTTCCACTGAGGCATAACAAAGGGAATAGGAGGAAAGAGATGAGTTATGCCTTTCAAGAAACGATTAACAACCGGGGACTTGAAAAGAGAAGGCTGATCTGGAAGCCAAAGGAAGGCAGAGATGGCCGAAAGATAGCCTTTGATAGTGCCCAGAGCAGAGCCCTGCTGGGCCAAAGTAAGAAGAAACAAGAGAACCTCAGAAAGAGGGGCAGAAAGGGGATCCACAGCCCTTGCTGTGCACCATGCCACAAACTTGTTCCACCAGCAGGCGTATACCGTCTTAGTGGAGGGACGCCTGGCTGCCAAGATTACATCACAAACTTCGGGAGGCAGGTCAAAAGACGTCAACTGCCGCCGCTCAATCTCCACGCAAGGAGGTGAAGACTTGACAGGTTCGGGTGGAGGACCGTCCCCTGTTGCTGCGACAGAAGATCCTCCCGAAGAGGCAGACGGGTCGGAGGATCGATGGCCATGTTGAGCAGCTCGGGATACCAGACTCTTCGTGCCCAATCCGGAGCCACAAGGATGACTTGGGCCCGGTCGCGCCTGATCTTCTTCAGCACTCTGGGCAGAAGTGGTATAGGCGGAAAGGTGTACAACAGACCGCAACTCCACTTGCGACGAAAAGCGTCGCCTAGCGAGGGCCGCCTTTGAAATTCCAATGCGCAGAATTGCTGACATTGCGTGTTCTCTTCGGTGGCGAATAGATCGAACCAAGGCTCTCGCCACTGTCGAAAGAGACCTTGCACCACCTCCGAGTGAAGACGCCATTCGTGATCCGTCATGCACCTGCGGCTGAGTTCGTCCGCCCTGGCGTTCAGGGAACCTGCCAGGTGTTGAACCACCAGGGATATGCCCTGATGTTCCAGCCATGTGCAGAGGGGGAGGGCCTCCTGGCATAGGGTCCACGACCCCACCCCGCCCTGTTTGTTGCAGTACCACATGGCGGTGGTGTTGTCCGTGAACACCTGCACTACTCTTCCCCGGACAGAGGGAAGGAATGCTTTGAGTGCAAGACGAATCGCCCGGAGCTCCAGAAGGTTGATATGGAGCCCGGACACCGCCGGAGACCAGAGGTCTCGGATCTCCGCCTCTCCCATGTGGCCGCCCCATCCCAGAAGGGATGCGTCTGTCACCACTCTGTGCTCTGGTTGGGGAAGGGAGAGTGATCTGCCGTTGACCCAATCCTGGTTCGTGAGCCACCACTGCAACTGTCGAGCAGTGCCCTCCGAGATCTGGACGCAATCTGACAGATTCTCAGATGCTGCGCCCACTGGAACTTCAGGTCCCACTGCAGAGCCCGCATATGCCACCTGGCATGATCGACCAGCAGGATGCAGGAGGCCATGAGGCCCAGCAGCCTCAGGGTCATCCTGACCAAAACCCAGGCTAGAGGGTGAAAGATCGGAATCATAGCCCGAATATCCCGGACTCGCTGTTCGGGAGGATAAACCCGAAACCGCGTCGTGTCCAGAACCGCTCCGATGAAGAGGAGCTTCTGAGAGGGAATCAGGTGCGACTTCGGCACATTGATGGAAAATCCCAGTGAATGCAGGAGGTCGGCCGTAGTCTGGAGGTGGGAGACGACTTCCTGGGGCGAGCCCGTCTTCAACAGCCAGTCGTCGAGATAAGGGAAGACTGAAACCCCCGATCTGCGCAGGTGAGCTGCAACCACCGCCATCACTTTCGTGAACACCCGAGGGGCGCTGGTAAGGCCAAAGGGGAGCACGGTAAACTGAAAGTGCTCGTGGCCTACCGTGAACCGCAGGTAACGCCGGTGGGCCGGCAGGACGGGGATGTGAAAATAAGCGTCCTGCAAGTCCAACGCTACCATCCAGTCTCCAGGGTCGAGGGCAGACAAGACCTGAGCGAGCGTCAACATCTTGAACTTCTCCTTCCGGAGGAAGCGGTTGACGTTCCTGAGATCCAAGATAGGATGCAGGCCCTTGTCCTTCTTGGGTACCAGAAAGTAGTGGGAATAACAACCACGACCTACTTCTGGGGCAGGAACGCGCCAGATGGCTCCCTTGGCCAAGAGAGCTGAAACTTCCTGTTGGAGAAGGCCCAGGTGATCCTCCGACATGGGGTGGTATTGCGGTGGCATGGCTGGAGGGGTAGCCTCGAAGGGGAGGGAGTAGCCCCTTCGGACTAACTGCAAAACCCACCTGTCCGACGTGATGGTGCGCCAGTGGGGGAGGTGATGGCGGATCCTGCCGCCCACTGGCGTTTGATGGGCCTGAAAGGTCAGACTAGAAGGGTTTGGAGGCTGCTGCAGAGGGGGGGGGGTTGGTGGACTGGCCCGCCCGCTGGCCCCCTGAACCACGGTGGTGGTTCCCACGTCCCCGGCCGCGCAAAGGTTGGGAAACTTGCTGCGGCCTGTGGCTCTGGGCGGGACGTAGTGGGGCACCCCTTCCGTAGCCACGAAAGGGGCGAAAAGCAGACTGCGCTGGGCGGTTGGAGAGGCCCAAGGACTTGGCCATAGCCCGTGAGTCCTTGAAACGCTCTAGAGCGTTGTCCGCTTTGTCGCCAAAAAGGCGACGGCCATCAAAGGGCATGTCCATGAGGGTGTTCTGGACATCTCCCGGAAAGCCAGTCGATCTCATCCAGGCATAGGGACGTAGGGCTACAGACGTGGAAATTGTCCTGCAAAACACAAATGTCAATGGAGGTCGCTCCACTGGCAAACAAGGGGTAAGAGAGGTTAGGGAATGGATACCTCCTCCCAACTAGAAATACACTGCCCCACTTGTATCCATCCAGAACTACGCTCTAGAGGTCCTAAAATCCTTACGTGGCGAACACCGCAGAATGCGGAAAGGAAGCAAATCCTCTTTGTTATTTAACCCTCACACACCCTATTGGTGTCATGCTTCATCATCGGGTTCACCCCGACTCCTACAGGTCAGGGTGGGCTCGACCATATTTCAGGGAGCTCTTAGGAGATGTAGGCCAGGGGGACTTAAAGATAAAAATCCTACTTCGTTCCCCAGGTATCCCTTTTATTCTCGGGGACGTAGTGGATGTTAAAAAAGCAATAAAAACGGTCATAGGACCATTACTCCAAAAAGACCCGTTTTTATTGCTTTTTTAACATCCACTACGTCCCCGAGAATAAAAGGGTTACCTGGGGGACGAAGTAGTCTGACGCCTGGGGGTAATTCTAAGGTAAGGAATCTACAACTAACATGTTTCTTTCAGATATGTAATATTAATATGTCCTTTCAGTGACTAGCAAGCACTCAAATGCTATTTTCACTGTAAGAAGGCTGTCTGGCCCACAGTGAAATACTGGCAAGCATTGTTAAATCCTAATACTGTCAGAAGACTAATTATTACAAGTCTCTGCCAGGTCTCAGCCTTGAATGGGGTTGAAAACAGTATGAAATGCCTCCCAGGAGCAAACAATAGGCTGACCTGAATGGGCAGAGATGACTCCCCTGAACGCCGCAGAATATGCAGGGTGGGGGCTGTCGCCTTCTTTTGACAGCACACTGTCAAATCCTGCTTGTCAGTCTGTGAAGCCACCTTAACAGACTTGGGGCACACTTCGAAGTGAGAGAGCAGGATTCCATGTATTCAATGTTTGGTTGTTGGAGAAACATACTTTTGTCAAACCAAACATCTGTCTCTGGCTTTGTTGTGGGTACAGTGGCTGCCTCAAACTCGATTTTAGTGTTGGGTGTGGGAGGACACCAAGATTAACATACTACACTCCCCAAACAGACCTGCAGCCATCAGAGCCCAAGTTTAGTGTGGCCGAAGACTTTAGTCATCGTGAAAATGCCCTGATGCATGGCGTTTTGGGCCTGTTTGCAGTACGGCAAACAGCAACTACTGTAAAAGTGGGAAGGGTTAGCCCCGGGAATCTTAACCAAATTGGTTAGGGCGTTCCAAAGGGTCATCTCCACCCACCAGCATGTGCCAGGCATAAATGTGGCAGCTCCAAGCACCCTGTTCAGAACACTTAGTGGACCTGCGGAAGACCAGAAGAGTACTTGACCTGCTGTTTGTGAACTGAGAGGAGCCCTGAAGGACAGGACCTGCACCCTCTTGCACTCAAGACAAATAATTACTCCAAACGCCAGCTGGCTGACAGCCTGCATGGCTAGTGAGATAAATGCGCACTGCTTGGGGATTCCCACTACAGACTGCAAGGCTTTTCTTTTTAAATTGACACTTCACAAACAAGAGACTTTCACAGGAATACTAATTTATAGACCACCTGGCCCTAAAAATAATTTCTTAGCTAGTCTCCATTCGCTGCTAGAATATGGCCTTCAATCCAATTATTTCTCACTTCTGGCAGATGTCAACTTTCATTTACAACCATCCACAGATAATGATACATTAAATCTATCTCCTAGATATGACATCTGAAATAGGTCTCAAACAACTGATTAACAACCCGACGCATCTCGCTGGTCATACTTTAGACGGACTCTTTTCCAATAATCCTGCTATCTCCAATCTTGGAGTACTCCCACTAGTTTGGTCAGACCACAGAGCGATACTCTTTGACTGTAGGAAACTGGCTCTATATATACTACACCAAAATGAGGTATAGTGTGTATAGAGTCCAGGTGACCCCAGAGGTAGGCAGAGGTTAAAGTTAGATAGAACCTTACTCTCTATTTGTGGTACAGTGGTCGAGCAGTAAGGCAGTATCAGAGGACAGTGTTAAGCATTTGATGTACACACTCAGTCAGCAAATGAATTCACACACTCAAGAACTGAACTCTAGGCCAATTGTTTTTGTATAAAAAATATACTGTTGTTTTATTTTTAGAACCAAGCAAGCCTGGCACAGGTAAGCATTAAATACTGTACAGTAATAAGTTGCTGAATGTAGAACAGTTTGAAAATGCAATAGGAAGTGTACTTTGTTTGATTTACAGGGGATGCAGTAGGTTGCAATACTTAGCAAATACAGTACATTGAAATGAATAGGCTTTTTCAGTAAATTACAGTTAAGTTACTTTTTACGTTACTTTTCTAACTCAGTGCTGGATACCTGGATTCAACAAAAAACAGTGGAAATGCCAATACTGATGATCCTTTCCAATAGATTATCACGGCGCATGAAAACTCATCAATGTCAGCCGGAGCTAATCAATAGTTTTTATTTTAAAACAATGATTTCATTTCTATTGTTTTCTTTTTTATAAATCACACTTGAATCAATATGTACAATATTACAAAAACACGACCATAACTCTTAAATGAACTTACAACAAAAATAGCCGCAACCTAGGCTCACCTCACCACTCTCACTCACAAAAATTCAAGCATCCACGAACATCAATCAATACTAGTTGCACACCACACTCGCTCAACTCACACACCATTGCCCTGGTCCCATACCATCTTTATCACTTTCTCGGACCAAGGTGTCAAACCAAACAACAAAAGGATAAACAAAATACTATTTTTTGTGCAGAACACAAAATAACAAAACCTTTAAGTGTTCAGACAACTTGCTTTTACAAACATGCACAAAAGACAGACACTTTACAAAATGTTTGTTTGGCAATCAAAAACGCAAGGTCGACGCGTTTCGAACCCTCTTGATTATAGGGTTCTCCTCAGGACCAAACTGTACATTTCTTTAAACGTGAGAACTTCCAATCTCAACAGAATTCCTGATGTGAATTTTTTTGTAGTCAACAATTTGGTCTTGTCATAGAAAAAGTTTCTACGCTGCAGGGTCTTAGCGAGGTTCTTGATCACGGTCCAGAAGAGAGTACACCGAATTTTTCAATTAAAAGGAGGAAAAGCGCGAAGATATCAGATTTGAAAAGAACGCCCAGAAAGGTGTAGACATGGACTCAGAACAAATAGTTTGAATAACGGGAGGAAAGCACGATGACATCAGCAATCACATGCTGCTTTGAATAACAAGAAGGATATAGGAGCAGAATTATTTAGATCTTCATCAAGAAACTCGCTAAGACCCTGCCGCGTGTGTGTGTGAAAAGGTGCAGGGCCTCTAAGGGTGGCACAATAAGTGCTGCAGCCCTTAGGGGCCTTCCCTGGTCACAGTGCCCTGGGTTCTTGTGGTACCATTTACCAGGGACATACCTGTGGCCAGGGATGCCAATTGGGTTTAGGCATCAATGCAGTTTTAGGGAAGGAACATAGGCCCTGGGTACCTGATTAGCAGGAGCCCAGGGCACACTCAGTCAAAGAACATCAGCAATTCAGCAAAAAGTGGGGGCATACCAAGCAGAAAGAGGGCACTTTCTCACACAACCCCCCACCTCCTCCGCCCCCAACGAAAGATGATGAGACTAACCTTTCCCTAGAGAGTCTTCATTGTCTAAGTGGAAGTACCTGGAAAGTCCATCTGCAATGGCATAGGCAGTCCCAGGTCTGTGTTCCACTTCAAAGTCCATTCCCTGTAGGGAGATGGACCACCTCAACAGTTTAGAATTTTCCCCTTTCATTTGCATTAGCCATCTGAGAGGTCTGTGGTCGGTTTGAACTAGGAAGTGAGTCCCAAACAGGTATGGTCCTAGCTTCTTCAGGGACCAAACCACAGCAAAGGCCTCCCTCTCAATGGCACTCCAACGCTGCTCCCTGGGGAGAAGCCTTCTGCTTATAAAAGCAACAGGTTGGTCTTGGCCTTCATCATTGGTCTGGGATAGGACCGCTCCGATCCCTAGCTCAGAGGCATCAGTCTGCACTATAAACTGCTTGGCATAATCTGGAGCCTTCAGAATTGGTGCTGAGCACATTGCTTCTTTCAGGGTGTCAAAAGTCTTTTGGCAACCAACTGTCCAGTTTACCTTCTTGGTCATTTTCTTGGAGGTGAGATCTGTGAGGGGAGTCACAATGGACCCATATCCCTTCACAAACCTCCTGTAGTACCCAGTCAAGCCAAGGAATGCCCTGACTTGGGTCTGGGTGGTTGGAGCTGCCATGTCCAGGATTGCCAGGATCTTTGGCTGTAAGGTCTGTACCTGGCCTCCACCAACAAGGTGGCCCAAGTACACCACAGTTCCCTGCCCTATCTGGTATTTGGATGCCTTGATAGTTAGGCCTGCAGTTTGCAGGGCTTTTAAAACCTTCCCAAGGTGGATCAGGTGATCCTGCCAGGTGGAACTAAAGACAGCAATATCATCAAGATAAGCTGCACTAAAAGACTCCAACCCAGCAAGGACTTGATTCACCAACCTTTGGAAGGTGGCACGGGCATTCTTTAACCCAAAGGGCATAACAGTGAACTGATAATGCCCATCAGGTGTGGAGAATGCTGTTTTCTCTTTTGCTCCTGGGGCCATGCCAATTTGCCAGTACCCTGCAGTTAAGTCAAAGGTACTTAGAAATTTGGCTGCACCCAATTTGTCTATCAACTCATCTGCTCTTGGGATAGGTTGAGCATCTGTCTTGGTGACAGAGTTGAGCCCTCTATAATCCACACAAAACCTCATTTCTCTTTTCCCACCCTGTGGATGAGGTTTGGGGACTAGAACCACTGGGCTAGCCCAGGGGCTCTTAGAGGGTTCAATAACCCCTAACTCCAGCATCTTGCTGACCTCAGCTCTGATGCTTTCCTCGACTTGGTCTGACTGTCGATAGATTTTGTTTTTGACAGGTGCACTGTCACCAGTGTCCACATCATGGGTACACCAGTTTGTCAGACCAGGGGACAAGGAAAAGAGCTTAGCATACTGCTGCAAGACTTGCTTGCAGTCAGTCTGCTGTTGGGCAGAGAGGGTGTCTGAAAAGACAACTCCATCTACTGACCCATCTTTTGGGCTGTATGAGAGGAGGTCAGGGAGAGGTTCACTCTCTGCTTCCTGTTCCTCATCAGTCACCATCAGCATGGTGATGTCAGCCCTGTCATTGTAGAGTTTTAGGCGGTTCACATGGATAACCCTTTTGGGTGTCCTGCTTGTGCCCAGGTCAACCAAGTGGGTGACCTCACTCTTTTTTTCTAGGATAGGGTCAGGGCCACTCCATCTGTCCTGGAGTGCCCTTGGTGCCACTGGCTCCAAAACCCACACCTTTTGCCCAGGTTGAAATTCAACCAGTGCAGCTTTTTGGTCATACCAGTGCTTCTGAAGCTCCTGGCTGGCCTCAAGATTCTTGGATGCCTTTTCCATGTACTCAGCCATTCTGGACCTTAGGCCAAGCACATAGTCCACAATATCTTGTTTGGGTTCTTGGAGAGGCTTCTCCCAACCCTCTTTTACAAGACAGAGTGGTCCCCTTACAGGATGGCCAAACAGAAGTTCAAAGGGGGAAACCATACTCCCTTCTGTGGCACTTCTCTGTAAGCGAAAAACAGGCATGGTAAGAGGACATCCCATCTCCTTTTGAGTTTCTCAGGGAGCCCCATAATCATACCTTTCAATGTCTTGTTGAATCTCTCAACAAGGCCATTGGTTTGTGGGTGATAGGGTGTAGTAAACTTGTACTGCACTCCACACTCTTTCCACATGTGTTTTAAGTAAGCAAACAAAGTTAGAACCTCTGTCTGAAACCACCTCCTTAGGAAACCCTACCCTGGTGAAGACACCAATGAGGGCCTTGGCTACTGCAGGGGCTGTAGTAGTCCTAAGTGGAATTGCTTCAGGGTACCTAGTGGCATCATCCACTACCACTAGTATGAATTTGTTCCCTGAGGCTGTGGGAGGTTCAAGTGGACCCACTATGTCCACACCTACCCTTTCAAAGGGAACCCCCACCACAGGCAGTGGTATCAGGGGGGCCATTCGGTGGCCACCTGTCTTGCCACTGACTTGACAGGTAACACAGGAGCTGACAAACTCCTTCACCTTTTGGTGCATCTGGGGCCAGTAGAAGTGGCTAACTAGCCTCTCCCAAGTCTTGGTTTGGCCCAGATGTACAGCTAGGGGGATGTCATGAGCTAAAGTTAGGAGGAACTCCCTGTACCTCTGTGGCACTACCACTCTCCTGGTGGCTCCAGGGTTGGGGTCTCTTGCCTCAGTGTACAGTAATCCCTCTTCCCAATAAACTCTGTGGGTACCACTGACATCTCCCTTTGCTTCTGAAACAGCTTGCTGCCTCAGGCTTTCAAGAGTGGGACAGACCTGCTGCCCGTGGCACAGCTCTTCCCTAGAGGGTCCCCCTGGGCCCAAGAGTTCAACCTGGTAAGGGTCAAGCTCCATGGGCTCAGTTCCCTCTGGGGTGTCCAAGTCCTCTCCCTGAGGAGAGGGGTCCTGATCCTTTTGCTGTACAGAAGCTGGTTCCCCAGTCTTCTTACCTTTTCTCTTGGAAGGTTGGGCCATACTTTCAGGCTCCAAGACTTCTTTTTCACCCTGCCTTTTGCTCTGTGCTCTTGTTTTTACACACACCAATTCAGGGATATCCAGCATTGCTGCATGGGTTTTTAGTTCAACCTCAGCATTCGTGACTGGGTAAGTACGCCCAATCAAGTATTGCTCAGGGGAAACCAGTGTGTCTCTCACCATAGTGACACTGGCACCTGTATCCCTCAGAGCCTCTATCCTAGTTCCATTAATCCAAGGGTATTGTAAATACTTCCTTAAGTTGGGTGGCCACACAGCTACAGTGGCAAACTCAACTTCCACCTCTGAAACTAGAACTGCTTCAGCGTGCAACCTGATTTGCTCTTGGTACACTGTTGATCCCATCTGGAGACTTGCTACACCAGGAGTAGCTGTAGGACTAGGGGCCTTTTTGCTAGGGCAAGCATTGTCTCCAGTTAAGTGTCCCTACTTCTTACAGTTGTTACACCAGGCCTTTGCAGGATCAAAGTTCTTCTCCCTTGTATCTAGGATCCATTTTGGGAAGAGTTTTGGGACCCACCCCCCTGTGCAGTTTTTTGGGGCCCTTTAGAACACTCAGACTTTTTATCTTGGGGATTCTCACCTCCTTTCCCCTGGGGAGGTTTTGTAACCTCTTTCTTTTGGTCACCCCCAGTGGTTGTCTTAGTCACTCTAGTCTTGACCCAGTGGTCTGCCTTCTTTCCCAATTCTTGGGGAGAAATTAGACCTAGGTCTACTAAATGCTGATGTAACTTTTCATTCGTGCAATTACTTAAAATATGTTCCTTCATAAACAAGTTGTAAATTCCAGTAAAGTCATGCACATTGTGTCCAGTTAACCAACCATCTAGTGTCTTTCCTGAGTAGTCTACAAAATCAATCCAGGACTGGTTTTGGGTTTTGTGAGCCCCCCTGAATCTAATTCTGTACTCCTCAGTTGGGAGTCCAAATCCCTCAATCAGAGTTCTCTTCATGAGGTCATAAGACCCATCATCTGGCCCAGAAAGGGTCAGGAGTCTGTCTCTGCAGTTACCAGAGAACAGTTGCCACAGGACTGCCCCCCAGAGAGGTTTCTTCACCTTTCTCATGTCACAAGCCCTCTCAAAGGCTGTGAACCATTTAGTGATGTCATCACCCTCCTCAAATTTAGGGACAATCCCTTTGGGATTTTAGGATCATAAGATTGCTCTTTATCCTTATTATTTTGATTGCTGCCACCATGGACGGGTGCTAACCCCATCTCTTTTCTTTCTTTCTCTAGAGCCAGGAGTCTGGTGTCTAGGTCCAGTCTTTTGGTCAGCCTTGCTAAAAGGCTGTCCTCCTCATTGAGGCTGTCCTCAATGTCCTCACTGGCACCTGATCCACCTGTGTGAGATCTAGGCACAGAGGTTGATTCTTGGAGTCAGGGATACTGGAGCCCTTTTCTCCCTAATCAGTGGAGGAGGAAGTTCTACCTGGTCATCCTCTTCCACTACTTCCCCATCTGACTGGTCATCACCTTGTTCAGAGGGGTGGTCCTTTGCATACTCAGCCAACAGCTCCTGGAGCTTTTGTTTGACTGGATGGGGACCCATTGGTATGTTTTTAATTTTACATAAGGACCTTACTTCCTTGAAAGACAAGTGAAGGTAAGGGTTGCGGTTGAGCTCCTCAACCATGTCCTGTATATCATTATGGTTATCTTCACTAGTAGCTGGGTTCTTATTTTGAGACATTCTAACAAACGTTCTAACCCCTCTACCCTTGACTACAGTGACTTTTTATTTTCTAAAATTCTAAAGGGACTTTAGGATAGAACCTTACTCTCTATTTGTGGTAGAGTGGTCGAGCAGTAAGGCAGTATCAGAGGACAGTGTTAAGCATTTGATGTACACACTCAGTCAGCAAATGAATTCACACACTCAAGAACTGAACTCTAGGCCAATTGTTTTGTATAAAAATAAATACTGTTTTATTTTTAGAACCAAGCAAGCCTGGCACAGGTAAGCATTAAATACTTTACAGTAATAAGTTGCTGAATGTAGAACAGTTTGAAAATGCAATAGGAATTGCACTTTGTTTGATTTACAGGGATGCAGTAGGTTGCAATACTTAGCAAATACAGTACATTGAAATGAATAGGCTTTTTCAGTAAATTACAGGTAAGTTACTTTTTACGTTACTTTTCTAACTCAATGCTGGATACCTAGATTCAGCACTGGGACATTTCCTGCAAACAGGAAAGTAAATACGTTTTGGTTATTCGTGCGCTTTTTAAAGAATATTTTTAGATTTCAAAACTCCACACTTGGAAAGTTTTTGGAAGAAAATTGTCAATGTTATCCTATGGAGGAAAAACAGGTTATCGGTTCACAGGTAAGTTATCGACTGTGGGAGTTAAGGTTCTGGGGTTAGACTCAAGGGTCCCCCAGAGTCAGTGATGCACTCTTGTTACACCCTCAGCGGCACTAGGGCGGCTGGGTGCAGAGTGTTGAGGCCCAATGTTATCCATTGGGGGATAGGGAGCCTCTGGTTGGTGGCTGCTGGAAAGCAGGCCACTGGGTTGTGGGAGCAAAGCTCCTAGGGTTTAGGTCAGGGCAAATGGGGAAACAAAGTAGCACAAAGTAGCACTGAGGCGGCCGGGTGCAGAGTGCGGTTTTGACGTCGGACGCCCTGTTGTTTTCAATGGAGAACCTCCGGCTTGAAGAAGCACTGCCGGCAGGGAGACGACCACCACTTCGAGAGGTAAGTTGGGAAGGTAGGGATTGGTTAGGCAGCGTTGGTTTGGACACACAAGGCCGTGGGGCGTCTGGTGCCTTTTGGGGTCGGATCTTCTTACCAGCTCTGGGTCGCGGTTAGGGGGGCCTTCTGGATTTAGGCTGCAGGCGTCGGCTTGAGGCAGGTCAGGAGTCGCCGGATCTCGGGTCAGGATCGCCGGGGTGACCTCCTCGTGGTGTTTCCCCACTCGAGCTCAGGCCGTGGACGGCGGTTGCAGAGTGGAGCGGATTCATGGTCTCCGGCTGCTGCCAGAGGGTGCAGTTGAACAAATCAGGTGTTCACGGGAGAAGCAGTCTTTGGAAGTGAAGGCAGGCAGGTCCTCCGGGGTTTTTGAGGTTGCTGGCTGCAGGACACACCGGGATTTCACAGGAGCAAGTTCGAGGGGAGACAGGCCGGTAGGGCTGGGGCCAAGTCAGTGGGCGTCTTCCTCTTGTTAGCTGGCTGCACGGCTGTTCGGTCCTTCTTCTTTTCTTCTTGTCGTTTCTGGATCTGAGAAGCAAGGTTCAGGGTGCCCCCTAAATACTAGATTTAGGGGCGTTACAGGTAGGTAAAGGGCAGGGACCAATGGGTCCCTTCCCTGGGGTGGGTACACCCCCTATCGTGCCACCCTCCGGTGGGAGGGGGGCAGGAGCCTGTCCCTGGTTGGTTGGGTCCCCCCATCCTCAAGATGGCGGGGACTCAGAGTTGTGCTTCACCTCGCCTCCCCCATCTGAGGGGTGGAGTTGGCAGAGGTGGGCACACCTCTTTCCCTCACTTGTTTTTCCCGCTGGTTCTCCCGCCCAAAGTGGGGGGTAGAAACAGTGGGGACCAGTTGCTGAAAGCAGCAATTGGTCTGGGGAGGCTCACAAAGGCAGCATGCCTTTGAAGCTTCCCCTTTGTGAACCCTGCCCATCCTAGGGGAGGAGGCTTGGCACCTCGTCCCAGGATGTGCATTGTTTCAGGCCCCCCGAGAGCAGCAGGCTCTCGATCCAGGGCTCCAGAAACATGTCTGTTGGTGGCAGCCTAAGCAGCCACTCAGTCGGGACACTAGAAGTTGGTCGAGTTTCAGGGGGCATCTCGAAGATGCCCTCTGTTGTGCATTTAACATTAAATCCCACACTGGCATCAGTGTGGGTTTAATGTGCTGAGAAGTTTGATACCAAACTTCCCAGTGTAGCCATTATGGTGCTGTGGAGTTCGTAATGACAAACTCCCAGCACCATATTCTCTTAATGGCAGCACTGCACTTACAATGCCCTAGAATGGACTTGGGCACTGTAGGGGTACAGGGCTCATGCACCTGTACCCTCACCACTGGCATAGTGCACCCAGCTGGAGGGGTGGCTGACCTAGGCCAGGGCAGTGGGTTGTGGGCATGGCACACAGGGATGTGTGCCATGTCGACTCTTCACTTTGTTCTGCACCAAGACACGCAGCCTGCAAAGGCAGTGTGTGTGTGAAAAGGTGCAGGGCCTCTAAGGGTGGCACAATAAGTGCTGCAGCCCTCAGGGGCCTTCCCTGGTCACAGTGCCCTGGTACCTGTGGTACCATTTACCAGGGACCTACCTGTGGCCAGGGATGCCAATTGGGTTTAGGCTTCAATGCAGTTTTAGGGAAGGAACATAGGGCCTGGGTACCTGATTAGCAGGAGCCCAGGGCACACTCAGTCAAAGAACATCAGCAATTCAGCAAAAAGTGGGGGCATACCATGCAGAAAGAGGGCACTTTCTCACATTGACTATATGCTACTCCTGTCCTGTCAGACTTCAATTAAACCAGCATTAAAGGTTTCTAGTAGGCCTTGGCATAAAATAGACCCAGAGGTTTTAACGTCTCATTTATTACAGAGCCCACCAGACACTGGCATGGACACTAACTCCGCTGCCAAGAATTATACTGTATGGCTCCAATCTACATTTGCAAAAGTAGCTTCCACTATCTCTGTTAACAAGCACAGAGGGGCACCTTCGGCTCCATGGTTTTCTGAAGCTTTGAGACTCGAAAAGCAAGCCTGCAGGTGGCAAGAAAGGAGCTGGCCTAAACACCAAGAAAAATCTGAAAAACAAAGATATAAAGTGGCTCTTGCAAATTATAAAAAAATGGTTATCAATGAAAAAAGCCTTTACTATATACAATTAAGTGAAAAAGCTGGTAATTCCAATAAAGAATTATTCCACGCTATAACAAAATTGACCTCAGTTACAAAAAATAGTTCCATCACTCACAATCAAGATTTCTGCGATACACTTGCTCGGACTTTTAGAAATAAGGTCGACTTAATCTTTGACCAATTCGACAAATCCAATATTGACATGGATACTAAGGACCAGGAAGTAACCAATGACTGTTCCTTAACAGAAGCCGATCGGAAGCAAAGGAGAGAAGAGACAGAGTTCACGCTACCGCTAAGTTCCAACCAGTCCTCATAAGGAATTGTTTTTCGATTCGCCGAGGCCCGTGTGCGAGGAGAAGAGCCGAGTGGTTGTGAACAGCTGTGAACGCCGCTGAAAGACGCCGCTGAAAGACGCCGCCGCAGCTGCTGCGAAAGATCGCCGAAAGACCGCCGAAAAGCTGCCTAGTTGTGGATCGGGCTGGACTGGTCCCCCGCTCTCGTATCTTGTTGAGGCTGGTGGCGGCGGCACAAACAACGGGCACGGGTGAGGTCTCAGCGGCTCCGTTGACCCCGAGGAGAGCTACAACAGAGGTGAGCAGAGAGCGCGGCCGTCACTATTGGCGGCCGCTGAGTGTAGTGCCCAGCAAGACTGCGGAAAGCGGCCCAACTAGGTTGGGTCCAGCTTGCAGTCTGCCAGTGTGCCCTGCTCTCTGTCTCCAACCCTCTACTCCCTCTCGCTCCCTGTAGCCCCGTTGCCTGGTGCTTGGTGCCTATAAGCATCCACTCTGCCTCACCTAAATTCTACTGTTTTGTACTGCCCCATATTGTCCAGCATAGTCCAAGCACTGCCTGCATTGTTCTGCACCTACATCTGAATCTGCCTACTGAAGCACCAGTGCCATCGCCACCCATAGCTACCTACAGTTTCCCATCGCTACCCACTGCAACCCACTGAAAGATCCTGTTTGACAGCCCCTCTCTACTGCTACGTGACCGGATATTGAAGCACATTGAAGCACATTTTAACGGACAAACATATAAGAACTAGCTTCTGACTCAGCCCGTAGGCACTGACCCCCCCTCTCAACTCCCAGACTTAGCTTCTGGCCTCCTGCAACCAGTGCAACCAGCGCAAGTGTAGCACTCTGCGAGGGGAGGAGAAGAAAAGGCAAAAGAAAAAGAGAAGGAAAAGGGGGGCACAATGAGATCTGGGAGGTCAAGGGACCCATCGGTACCTTTGAATCCTACTAAAAGAGTCAGGAGAGCAAACAAAGGCAAAGAGAAACTCAGTAAGAACCCAAAGAAGACCAGCGAAAACGATATGAAGAAAGAGGAGATGGAAGGGGAAGGAGAGGAAGGAGGAGGTGAAGCGCAGTTGATCTCCTTGACCCCCCTACCCCTAGGCCTCTCAAGCACAAAACCTTTATTAAACCTCAAAGGGAGAGGGGAAGCAAGCGGCATAGCAGGCACAGCTACGAGCGCAGCCACATCGAGCAAAACAAGTCACCAACCGAAAATCTACACGAAGTTTTCATTCATCAAGGACGCTGGCTCAGTTCTATGCTTGAACAGCCGGAATGCAAATAACCTGCCTACTCCGCTGCAGCCCAGAACCTACTCACTGGAACAAAACCTACAGCCAGAGCCAATGAAAGAGCTGACGAGAGGGCTGAAAAGAGAGCTTGCCGCAGAGGAGACAGAGGATGAAGATGACGAAGCTAGCAACGGGAGGGATGGCGCAGATGGCCCGGACGTCGCATTGATAGAAGACTGCAGAGAGCACTACAGCAGGGTGTCTTCTACGAATACTAGAGCGCGGGACTCGGATTTGGTCCTGGACCTGGACCCGTTGTCAAAGACAAAGTCAAGAGCAAACAAGAGTGAACACCAAGACCCCATCCTGAGCGCTCCGAGTGCCCTGAACACCGGAACTATAATAAACTGGAGCATGAAGAGTATCCCAAAATCAACATCCACGGGAGTGGAAGTTCCCTTAGAAGATAGACAAGACTCAGCTAGAAATGCAGAGGAAAATACAGAGAGGCAAAAGGTACCCGAGGCTCCTGGCGTATCCGACGCACTTGAGGCACCAGCATCAGTATCGAGCACATCAAGCAATCTTAACACGTGGAACACGGGTCCCAAATCAATGGCAGGACAGGGGGCCCCCCGATTACAACAGGACCTCGCGTGCGAGAAAAACACATTCTCAACACAAGATCGTAGGCAGGAGCGACCAGAGCTCAACAAGGGAACAAGTAAGCCTACGGATCAGGGAGACAAAACAAAGGGGCAGTCTCCATACACTTCTACCGCAACTCACACCCCTGCACAGGACTGGCCCGAACTCTGTGCAAATGCCCAACAATCTGTGCATTCTGGGCTAAACTCAGATCCTTCTCAAAGCCTCCCACCAGTCCTGGCCAACTCAGCCTCTAATCCATCGAAGGCCATGGACCCAGAATCCTCGCATCTCACACAAGAGGAGTGGGAAGAATTGGTTGCTTCTTACACAGTAACCTCTCTCGAGGTCCCCCAAGAGGTGCTAACAGGCCCGAACAACAATGTCTCACACCCTATCCCCAGTAATACAACAAAGCAAGCCAAAGAAGACATTTGGGTATCTCTCCTGCACACAATGCAAATGTCCGTCAATGCCATCCAATATCAATCGGACAAGATGGGCCTCCAGCTGTCAGTTCTAAATTCGCTCTCAATCTTTGTCGCCAACATTGACGACAAACTAGCCGAGCTGAACAGCCTGGTCAAAAGGGCACAAGAAGAGACAAAATTTATACAATCGAATTGCACCTGTATAACAATTGTGGATAAGTTGGCCACACTCCCAGCAGCAATGGACAATCTTCTCTCAGACATCAGGGAGGCCGTTAAAAACAGTCCATCAGCCGGTCTACCCGAGAGGAAAAATAAAGCATGGCAGATAAACGAGGGAACCCTGGCATCAACCGAGGGGCCCTCAGTCCAAGTACCAGAAGCACAGTGGACAAGGGAAATCGAGCATATAGCATTGCCAGGATCAAACGGTCATCCGAGGGATGGAAAATGCCAAACGCCACCATATAGCAATACTACAGCGACACGGGAACCCCTGCAAAAGAATGAACTGCCGGAACATCGTCGCTCCGTAAAGCAGGGGAGAAAGCAGAGAAGGAAGGGCCGCAAGCAAAAGCTAAACATCTTTGTAGAACCTAAGGGCAAGAACAACAAAGCTAGGAATTTGTCACCGGAACCAATATATGATAAGTCAGCCCAAATGGGCCGTGAAACTGATACGGATCAGGACTCGAGAACCACCTCGAATCAGGAACAGTGGCATAGGAGCCAAAGGAAATCCAATCGGAAAAGAAAAACTTCAACCAGGGTTATTCCCAAAAATGAAGCAGGCCTCGCCCAGACGAGCGATGAAATAGCCACAACATCTAATGCCAGCAAAGGCTTGAATAAGATTGAGAGATTAAATATCAAATTGAGCACCATCAGAAATAATCAACCTCCCCCCAGCCCAGAAAATGTAATAGAAACAGGCCATTCCCCAGGGGCCTCAACAATGGCAAGTACCGCAAGTCAGGAGTTAATGGGAGATGACGAACCGAGCGCCCAGGATCAAAGAACGACAGAGGAACCCACTAGGCTAGAGAACATCTTAATAACCTCACAGAACAGCTCAAACATCAAAAAGGGACATCTAGGCAACCCCATAATCATTCTTATTCCAGAATACATGTCTAGGGGTGCTTTCGATATCCTAAATAGGGGTAACATACTACGCCTGCTGAATTCCATTAACAGCTTAAAAAATATATCTACTAACGATCTGGAGTCAGTGGAATTCATAGCCTCACCGGAACATCTAGGGGTAGAAGCAACAAAAACAGTATGGGTCACAATGGAACTAGCTGAGAGAGTGCTCAAAGAACAAGCGAAGCTTAATAGCTGGGGCATAAAGCTCCGACCATTGTCAAAACCTAGATATCCAGACCCTCTGGCATTCGATTGTCAACAACGGAATGTATATAATCGGGACAACCCGGACTTCCAATCACTTTCCGTACTGCGAGGGGCTCGCAGCAATACCCCTGACAACTTGGATCTAAAAGAGCAAGGCATTAGAAAGCAATACGTCATGAAAGAGGCGACCCATTTAGATTGGAGCTGGCTGTCCAGGACCATAAACAACAAATCGGAAAAACATTGACAAAGCAGGTCCGATACTGGGAAATCCTCCAACACTTTTAAATTGTGTTCCTGGAATATTAATGGCCTAGGAGATAAGCTCACGGATAGGGAACTAAACCTTTACATGCAAAGATTCGACCTCATTGCATTGCAAGAAATATGGACTGACTCACCACCAGCACTTCCAGGCTACACCCTGAATTTCATCTCTCCTACACAGAGCGCAATATTTGGTCATAAAAAGGGAGGCCTCGCTATATATAGCTCAATAAGAAGTATATTCGCTGCAGTGCCACTGGCACACAAACTAGACCCACCTAACGCAATGCAAGCACTACGAATCTCCATACGGGAACGGGTTAAAAAAGAAGAGATAATTCTGATAAATCTTTACTTACACCCCCGAGGAAAGAAGCAAGGAGCCCAACAGCTGAAAGAAGAGCTCACAAAACTGCTAACCATAGAGAAGACAAACAGTCTGATCATTAGCGGCGACTTTAATCTGAACATGCTCAATAACACTATCACAGAAATCACCACAGATGAGGACCCATTCGCATGGGAATCAGGCCCTCAAGATAACTCGTCCGGAGGCAGAAGCACAAAAACAGCACAGCGACTTCTAGTGACACTAGAAGAACTGGGCCTCCGAGCACTTAACGGAAGACTCCCAGGGGACCGCACCCAAGCGGCAACGTTCCATAATACAACGACCAGTTCCACAATTGATTTCACCTTCCTCTCCAGTAACCGGTTTCAATCGGCAAGAGATTTTCATATCGGCTCACTAGATTTCAGTGATCACTTACCTCAGGAAGTCACAATAGAGGCCTTCACAATTTTAAACCCTGAATGTACCAAGGGGCACAACTCTGTTTATGCCGCGAACGATAGGCGGATAAAATGCAGAATAGATGACCCTCAGCGTCTTCTGCTCCATGCTAAGCAAGCACTCAGCGAAGCGCAAAATGTAACAACAGACCTAATCGAGAGCTGGGAGAAGTTTGTAGAAACACTACGTAACAATATGGGAACAAAACAGGGGAATAACTGGTTTGAAGGAGCTGGCAAATCCGAGAAGCACATGAGGTACTACAACTTCAGAAACAATACTACTCTAAAAAACCTAAAGACTCTCACCAGACAAGCACTACGAAGTCTGAGGGCAGACCCTGGACCAAATGGGATTCCCCCCATACTGTTCAAGCAAGAGCCGGAATATTGGGCCGCAACACACAAACCAATGTTCGAAAAAATGCTACAGATATCAATAATTCCATCATCATGGAGGGGAGCCATCATCTCACCTATCTTCAAAAAGGGAAACCGAAACGACCCAAAAAATTATCGGCTAGTGGCCTTGCTTGACAACGAGGCCAAATACTTTGCGGGCCTCTTACTAGAGGAACTGACATCGTGGGCAGCTGAGGTTTCAGCAATCCCATACAATCAAACAGGCTTCTGCAAAGGTATGGGGACTACCAGCAACATATTAGCGCTTTCTCTATTAATTGATGCTGCCCTCGAAGCGAAGCAACTCCTATATCTGTGCTATATTGACTACAGTGCTGCATTCGACCATGTCAACAGAAATCTTCTGTGGGAAAAATTAAAAAAGCTGAATATCCCCCCGCTGCTCTTAAAACAACTAATTCTTCTGCACAGCGAGACATGGGTGCAAGTCAAATTAGGCTCTGGTGAATACCTTACAAGGAAGATCTCAACAAGCACAGGGGTAAAACAGGGCTGTGTACTCGCTCCAATACTTTTTAATCTTTTCATGGGAGAGCTATCAACGCTGCTAAATGAAAGCAACTTGCATGCACCAAAGTTAGGGGGCTCTCAGCTGTCGCACCTCCTTTACGCAGACGACCTGTTACTTACCAGCCGGACCCCTGTAGGCCTACAGCGGCTACTGGACATTACGTCAAGATATTCTGCAGCTAATAGACTTAGCATCAACCAAGAAAAATCTAAAGTTATGTGCGTTAATCTCCCCAAAAAGAAAACAATACGGAACTGGCTCTTGGCATCAAGGAAGCTGGAAACGGTCTGTGAATATAGATATTTGGGGGTCATCATAGATTGCAAGGGCAACTTCAAGCCGCAATGTGACGCCATAAAAAGGAAAGGATTAATGGTTGCGGTGGTACTTAGAAACCTAAAAAACGTGCTCTCTGGTCCAAGCCTATTACCCCTCATAAAGGTGATCCAGGCAAAATTAATCCCGGCCATCACTTACGGCAGCGAAGCAATGAGGGGGAGGGATGCTGCTTCAATAGATGGAACGGTAGCAAAGGCGCTACGCATGATCTTTGGCCTTCCGAGGTATACATCGCCCGCTCAGATGAGACTAGAATTTGGGCTACCAAAATAAGAGCTGGCACGTAAAGAATCCTATATAAAAAGCTGGCACAAAGTAAGCAGGGGAGATCCGAAATCATTAAATGCTCTCCTGTGGAATGAACTTCAAGATAAAGAAACTTGCCCGGCAAGGCGGTACCTGGAGGCCGCTATCGATCAATTTGGCTTACGCCAATTATGGGAACTCTCAGGCTCGCCAGCCGGCTTCAAAAAGGTGGTCAATAAGACAGTCCGAAAAGAATCATTGCTGCAGGACAAAGCCGCCTTGATAGAGCGTGCTCACGGCTGGCTTACAGTTCAATCGTACATCAAGCCCTCGCCCCAAGCTTATTTACAGATAGGCTTCTCCAAAAAAACAAAAGAGAAGTTCCTGAAATTTCGCCTAGGGTTACTGCCGTCCGCGGCCCACCTACCACCGTGGTTACGCCCCCAGTTACCAACAAAATGCCGACTTTGCGGGAACGGCAAAGAGAACACCGTACATCTCATCGCCATCTGCAGCAAACTTACTCAAGAACGTCGCTCCCTCTTGAGGCCACTTTTTAACAACCGCAAGATACGGACCTGCAGACAAGCGGTGCTGGCTTGCTTCAAAGGTGACGACATCCAACTGAGCTGCCGAATGGTGAAACTCCTTGAAATGGCGGAAACCCGCCTCAAAAGCATGAAGGATAGCCAAAAACCTAGCAGCACCGCGAAGGACGAGAGGATCAATCCACTCTAACTCTCAAAGAGTAAGCACCAGTTGGCACTGGCAAAGAAACAGGTGGCATTATGTCGGCATGAGGCGCGTCTAAATACCCATAAGCGACCACAAACCAACTCTAGGAGAGTGTGGCCCCAGCAGGGAAACTGACGGGCACTAACGTTTACTGCTTTAACCATCAGGAAAGACAACAGTAGCACTGAGGGAGAGGAATATACGAGCAGCCCACCTAGGATGCAAGCGGGCATGGACCCCACAGAAGGACCATCCAGTCTTCACAAAACCATCTGTTGGGAACGCCCAGGAACACTGCACCGCTTTTAATCGCACCTCCTTGAGTATCGAGATTCAAAGAGTGCTTGCACCAAGGTTTAGCCTGCTCCTGACATTTGGTGAGGACGAATAACATGCTGCATCTTCTGGTCCAATCCAAGCAGAAGGGCCATAAATTAGGCCTCTGAACTTTATCCAAACCTCTTGTTGCCACCCGCCAAGTCTCGATTTTCACTAGGTGGAGGACAGTGCAGAAAAGCAAACAGCTACTTTGAACTATACTGATTAACTATGATCACATTACAGGGATATCCTGAACTGTCAGCATGACTAATCTCCTTTTCATTTTTAATGGAAATGTGTTTTTACTGAAGTGGCACTTTCTAAACTGTTTTTACTGCACCGGCACTTTACTACATTACCACTCAGCTGGCAACAAGTATCAACTTACTGCATTGCAAAATAGGCTGTCTAACTGAATTTATTTTAACCTTGATGCTGCTGTCTTAATATGCTTTTTACTGATGGATTTTAGGGGTGGGCGGAATTTGCGTAGTCGCGCTACGCAAAGCTCCGCGAAACGGTAAAAAATCTCCGCGAGCACGCAAAACTTCCGCGAACACGCGGAATTGCTTGTTCCGCCCGTTCGCGATGCTTTTTTCCTGTTCGCGAATGCTGTTTGCGTGCTCGGGGAGAAATATCTCGCGAACACGCACTTTGAAAGCGCGAACACGCAAAAAATTCCGCGAAGCCGCGGAATTTTTGGTAATTCCGCGTTCTCCACGGAACACGAAATTACCCAAATTCCGCGAGCGGAACGGAATTTACCGCCCAGGCCTAATGGATTTATTCCTATTTATAGAGAGGGGGGGGGGGGGACGGTAGGAGCCGATTGTTAGGTCCAGTGACCCTTGCTCCCGATTGATAACTAGTACAATAAAGGGAGTCACTGTTCCTTGTAAAGGGAAATCAAAGAATGAAGTTTTGTCCTGTGCTACTCTATGTGTGGGGATAGTGTGTCCTCATCATGATGCCCTCACACACCCCGAAGGATGTCATGCTTCATCATAGGGCTTGTTGCTCCTCGTCGGGCCGGCGCTGCAATGCCCTACGGGTCCCCCGAAGGGTCTCTTTATCGGAGATCTTTTGATGAAGAAGCCGTATGGGTGCGTGCGTGTGAGTGGTAGTGAGGTCTCAAGTAGTGTTTTTTAAAAAATGACTGGAGGGGGAGTGAATATTTTTTATTAAGGTGATCCCTCTGTCATTGTTAAAAGGTGTGTGGTGCTGCTCTGGGGGATATTATGTCCCTAGGTAGCTAGATATACGTCTCTAATGGGCGTATAAGGTGGTCGACATGTTTCACGCTCTCTGTGGCCTCAGGAGGAGATCCAAAGCGTTTCTTCAGGACCAAGGTAAGTTTAGGTATCACTAGCGGCCTGGATTTGGCCCGTGCTGCTAGGTTAATGAGAGGGAGTAGCGTCCCCCTTATTTTTACAATTATTGCCTCAAATATTCACTCCCCCTCCAGTCATTTTTTAAAAAACACTACTTGAGACCTCACTACCACTCACACGCACGCACCCACACGGCTTCTTCATCAAAAGATCTCCGATAAAGAGACCCTTCGGGGGACCCGTAGGGCATTGCAGCGCCGGCCCGATGAGGAGCAACAAGCCCTATGATGAAGCATGACATCCTTCGGGGTGTGTGAGGGCATCATGATGAGGACACACTATCCCCACACATAGAGTAGCACAGGACAAAACTTCATTCTTTGATTTCCCTTTACAAGGAACAGTGACTCCCTTTATTGTACTAATGGATTTATTGTCTTAATATGTATGAATTTGGAAAGAGAGGAACATGGCGGCCGCCGTTTGAACGGTCGCGGGAGTCCCTCCTCAGGCTTTGAATGGCGGTGGGATTCTGATCTCGGATGACCTCCCGTAACCATCTAATATCGATGGATGTATCCCGAAACCCGGATTGTTGCTAAATGCGATCTAACTTTCTCCTTTTTTGAGACCGCGGCGTTAGCAGTTGTGGCGGTGAACGTACTAGTTTCCTTAGCTCCTCCAGGCTGTGTTCGTGTCGGCGTCGGCGTCAGCTACGGAGAGCGTCGATCAGCACAACGTGATTCAGGTTGGAGGTGGGGGGTTGCTGCAAGTGACCGGAGACGTACTGAGTTTTTTTCCCCTGTTGTCATGTTGTATGGGAGCACGAGCAAGAGTGAGATTGCAAAGTTTGAAAATCACTCACTCCTTCACCTCGGAGCAGGTAGGCGAGGTCGGCTTTCGGGGCAGGGGTTCAGTTGGTGTATTATCCGATTGTGCTGAAAGTGCCGAAAGTGCCGATAGTGCTCCATTAATTGGTGAACCTTTGCCAATCGTGGTCAGGTTGGAAGGAGACACGTGGATTTTTGAGAAGGGTGAAATTTTTAGAGGGGTTTCCTTGGATTGTATGGAGAGGAGGGCTGTGTTACAAGAGGGACCATCTCCCCCCAAAGCAACAAGATACTCACTGCGGGCAAGGGCGGCCTATTTGGCAGCCAATAACTTAATAACTCACCCAATTTTACCACAACGAGTATCACCCCCAGTTGCAGAAGTCAAAATTTCGGAAAAACGGACGAAACAGGCAGGGGGGACGGGTCTACCTATTATTCCAGGGAAACCTAAACCCCCAAGAGGCAAGGGGAAAACTCGAGATAAAAAAGCGGTCAGTGGCGTGGCCTAAGGCGTCAAGATGGCGGTCGCACTCTAAGAGTGCTCCGGACCCCCTCCGTCATCCGCCTGTTACCCACCCATACACGACGATCCTTGCTGTCACCGGGAGCCCCCTGCTCCCTCGGCGGTGCTCCGGTTCGGCTGCCGGGTGATTTGGCCCCCCCGGCGCCTTGGTTTGGCCCCTCGGACTCGGAGGCCCCCGGATTCAGGATGGCGGCCTCCCGGGCGACCTGCTCCTGAGCTGGGTCCCCCTGCCACTGGGCCGTGCACGGCATCGATAAAGCAGCGGCCCCGCGGGGGGGGCCGCACGGGGCCGTGAGGAGGTGTTTGGCGGCGGCGCCCGCGACCCACCCGCATGGGAGGCTCCTCGCTACCACCTGCCTCTGCCGACTGCCCTCCCTGAGGCTTGCTGCGGCGGGGGACTCGTGGAGGTCGAGGGGCTGCCGGGCTCGGCTGTCGGTGTCGGGCGGCGGTGTGGGTGCCCCCGGCCTTCCCTCCTTCCGTCGCTGATCCAGCCCCCACCGACCTCGTCGGAGGAGGGGCCTGCCCTGGCCGCGGTGCCGGCTTCCAGTCTCCTGGCCCGCATCCTTACCCTCGGTGGTGTGGCCTGCTGCTCCGGCCTCCTCCTGATCCGGCGCCTGGGGCTGCGTGGATCCTTACGGACCGGCGGTGAGTGGGGTGATCTTTGGGGGCGGCGTAGGGGGACAGCGTGGACGTTGTGGAAGCCCCTTCCCCCCCCCTCCTCCTCACGCCTTGCTGCCCTGCACTGCACCGCCGACCCCGGCCACCACTGTCGGGTGGCGGCGTGGGGAACCCGCCTGCAGACACCGTCCCTGCCGGATCCCTGTTGGCGGGGGGGCCCCCGGGACGGCCCCCTCTCTCCTGCTGGGGCCCTTCTTTGGCGGACTGAGGCCCTCCTAGCGGGCACGGACTCCCTACCAGCCTCCGTGGCTACGCAGTGCGGAACGCACCACCGGACTCTCTGACCCCCTCGTCCGTGACCTACCTGCACCCCTGCTGTCCATCCTCTGGGGGTGACCGACCTACCCCCCCTCCGTCAGGCCCTTTGACCTTTCTTTTGGACTGTGGGGATCTGCAGGAGCGGGGGGGACTGGCCTGGGCGCCCGGGCCCGAGTGTTGACGGTCTGGGTGCGGGGGCCCTCTTCCCTCCCCCCCTCCTCCTTGCTGAGACTGTTGGCTCCCCCTCCTCCCCCTCTTGATCCGGCGCCTGGGGCTGCGTGGATCCTTGCGGACCGGCGGTGAGTGGGGTGATCTTTGGGGGTGGCGTGGGGGCGGCGTGGACGTTGTGGAGGCCCCTTCCCCCCCTCCTCCTCACGCCTTGCTGCCCTGCACTGCACCGCCGACCCCGGCCACCATTGTCGGGTGGCGACGTGGGGAACCCGCCTGCAGACACCGTCCCTGCCGGATCCCTGTTGGCGGGGAGGCCCCCGGGACGGCCCCCCTCTCTCCTGCTGGGGCCCTTATTGGGCGGACTGAGGCCCTCCTAGCGGGCACGGACTCCCTACCGGCCTCCGTGGATACGCAGTGCGGAACGCACCACCGGACTCTCTGACCCCCTCGTCCTGGACCTACCTGCACCCCTGCTGTCCATCCTCTGGGGGCGGCCGGCCTGCCCCCCTCCGTCCGGCCCTTTGACCTTTCTTTTGGACTGTGTGGATCAGCGAGGGGGACTGGCCTGGGCGCCCGGGCCTGAGTGCTGTCGGTCTGGGTGTGGGGGGCCCTCTTCCCTCCCCCCCATCCTCCCCCCCCTCTGTCCGCACGGGGGCCGGGCCTCATCCCCCGGTGGCGATGGGCAGGTCCCGCACCGTGCAGACCCCTGGCCCCCCAACCCAAACAACGATGGACCAATATACTACGACCGATCGGGGCCCTGGGGGAGGAGCGCCCGGCCCTCCTGCTCCCGTGGGGGGGGACCTCTCCACCATCCTCCAGGCGATTGGCGCGTCACAGGCCTCAGTTGAGGCAAAGATAGGTGAAGTGAGGGTGGACGTGGCCCTCATTCGCCAAGATCTGCGCAACGCAACGGCACGAATTACGGAGACGGAGTCACGCGTCTCCACAGCCAAGGACGATATAAGCCAACTCAAGACTCAAGTGGCCCACCTCCAGACCCAGACCTTGGAGCTTCACCGTCGGGCCGAGGATGCGGAGAACAGGTCAAGGAGAAACAACCTACGCCTCATTGGATTTCCCGAAGGGGCGGAACAGGGACACGCGGACACGTTTGTGGAGACCTGGGTCCGCTCCTGGATGCCCAAGGACTCCCTCTCCCCTTGGTTCGCGGTTGAGCGCGCCCATCGTTCCCTGGGTCCTCGGCCTCCCCGGGGCTCCGGCCCGGCCCATCATCCTGCGGGTCCTCAGCTTCCGAGATCGGGATGCCATCCTCCGAGCGGCTAGAGCGCAAGGCCCATTGGCGTTTCAAAACAGCAAGATCATGGTCTTCCCGGACTACACTAGGGAGGTGCAGGCCCAACGTCGAACTTATGATGAGGTCAAGCTGAAGCTCCGCAACCTGGGCCTTCGCTATGGTCTCCTTTTCCCGGCCCGGCTCAGAGTGGTGTTCCAGGACAAAGCACTCTTCTTTGAAACCCCCCAGGCGGCCTGGACCTGGCTCACGGAGGAACGTCCCCTTCGGGGCCCACGGGTCTCCACCCCACCGAGGCGAGAACAAACACGACCCCGCCGAGACCTGCCCAAGCCCCAACGGCGCCGCACCGGGTCCCGCAGGCAGGGGGACCGCCGCGATGGGGTATCCAGATCGCCGGATGCGGTGTCCCACCGGTCCCTCTCCCGGGAGCCATCCCCAAGATCGGTTGCTTCCAGCCCGGGGGGCTCTCTGAAAGACGTGAGGCACATCCCTGCCCCCTCCAAGACTCCACGTCCTGCCATATCGGATTCGGACTTGTCAAGGAGCCCTGCTCTTCGAGGATCTGTGGAGGACGAGGGAGCCTGAGCTCAGAGACCCAGAACATGGGGGTCCCCACATTGGTTTCCGAACTGCTCCGAGTGACAGCACAACAGTTCTAAATGTATTTTCCATTGTCACGAATCTTACATCCTACTATATGGAGGGGTCCATCTACGTTATGTTCACGTCCTGCTAACCGTTTTAGTTTAGCTTCTGGACCGATTACTGTTGTTTTAGGGTATTTTTTTCAGGGCGACAGATGCTTCACCTGTGGAAGTGTAGGGTGGGGGGGTTGGGGGGCGAGGGAGGGTGGGTAGACCGTTGTCTCCCAACTGGTTTCTGTTTTTGGCCACCTATGGGCCGCTGTTTTTTGCTCTGTATAGCCTTTTCAGCACACATGCCACTGACCCCGCCTCGCGCTTTCTCGGAATAAATGGGCCTCATTCTCGACTCTACCTATCAGCGCAGTGTACACGCCCACCATTATGTTGGCCTCTGGACCACTCCTGGTTCCCGGATCCAGCCCTTCTATCCACGTGCCGGGGGGTTACTCCCCCCGAGGCACTGGCCCATGGGCCCTTTAACCAACACCCTGATGTCCGTCCTTCCTAGACCCCTCCACGTACTATCGTGGAACGTGAATGGTCTCCTAGACCGGATCAAAAGAACAGCGGTGCTCCGCAGTGCCCAGCGCCAAACGCCCGACATCCTCTTTTTGCAAGAGACACATCTTATGGGGACTCACTGCACTTTCCTTGCCCGATATGGGTTTGACAGGGTCTGGCACTCTGGCTACGCACGGGGATCCCGAGGGGTGGCCATACTGATGCGTAGGGGTTTTCCCTTCCAACTGACAGGGGTGGAAACTGATGTCCAGGGATGCTCTATCGCCGTTACGGGTAGGGTCGAGGGGTACCCTCTAAATCTCCTCTGCACATACATTCCTCCCACGATACAACCTACAACCCTCAAACGCCTCACGACGCTGATTTCGGCTTTCTCACAGGGTTTGACGGTCATCGGGGGTGACTTTAATGCTGTTCTGCAGCCGTTGCGCGATTCCACGGGTACTCCTCGGTGACTCGCCTTGCCTCCGCTAAGCGTCTCTCCGATTGGTCCGCTGCTCTGGGCCTCTGCGATGTATGGAGGGTATGGAACCCCCGACTGGACCAATACACCCATACCTCGGCGGCACACCATACTCATTCTCGCATAGACCTACTACTGCTGCCTGCCCTCGATTGCCAAAGTGTGACTGGAGTGGCTATTCTTCCCCGCGGCATTTCCCACCACTCTCCCGTCTCTCTCCGTCTCGGGCGGCCCGCGGAGGGCATCCGCACGGTCTGGCGGATGAACGCCTGGTTTTTACAGGACGCCGATTTCGTGGAACACCTCCGGCAAGAACTTGAGCACTACCTAGCCGCTAATGTGGGCTCGGTCCCCTCCCCGGGCACAGTCTGGGAAGCCGGTAAGGCCACGATGCGCGGCGTAGCGCGGGGGCTGATTCATGCGCGACGCGCGGCCCAGAATGCCCGCTTGCTGCAGCTAGAGACCCAGGTGGCGCAGTTCGAGGCAGCCCATCCTATTTCCAATGATGCATCTTCCTCCCGACAGCTCGCTCACCTCCGTGAAGAGATTTGCCAAATATCCCTAGAATCTGCCAAAACGCTTTGGCGATCCTCGGTGGCGCGCGTTTACGGATGGGGGACAAGAACGGGAAGCTCCTCCATAGCCTCGTTTCATACCCCAGAGCCAATCGTATCATCCCCGAGATCCAGGATGGAGCTGGTACCCATCACCTCTCCTCCCGGGCCATAGCCCAGACATTTGCGGACTACTATGCCCGTCTCTATGAGGCCCGGCCTTTGGAGGCCCCAGTGGCCGAGCTGCTTTCCAGGGCCTCTGTTTGGCTGCCCAGCCTTCCCCGTGCAATCTCGGAGACGCTTGACCTTCCCCTCACCCCGGAGGAGGTGCACAGGGCCATCACTCTCCTGCACTCTGGTAAGACCCCCGGCCCAGATGGCTATCCCCAGGAGTATTATGCGGCGTATCGGGAGTTGTTGGTCCCGCACTTGGTGGAGCTGTTCCGCCACGTGGTAGATGCAGGCGCCTTCCCCGCAGAGACAGATGTGGCCACCATAGTGGTGATCCCCAAGACGCAACCGCCCTCACTCGCCTGCGCGGACTATCGCCCCATCTCCCTCATTAATACAGAGGTGAAGATTTTCGCCACGGTTTTGGCGCAACGCCTCCGTCCCCATTTGCATGACTTGGTCCACCCGGACCAATGTGGTTTTATGCCCGCTCGTAGTACTCGGCATTGCATACGTCGCCTTCACCTCGCTCTCGCCCATCGCCAGTCGCTTACTCCATATTTGGCCCTGCTTCTCATAGACTTCGAGAAGGCATTCGATACCGTTGACTGGCGTTATCTGGAGGAGGTCCTGGAGCTGATGGGTTTTGGTCTCCCCTTCAGGAGCTTCATCCATGTCCTATATTCCAACCCCACGGCGCGGGTCCTGGTCAATGGAGCGCTCTCCGAGGCATTCCCCATCCGGAGGGGCACCCGTCAAGGATGCCCGCTCTCACCGCTCCTATTCGCCTTGGCGATGGAGCCTCTGGCCCGACTCGTCCGGGGAGACCCTCTCATCCGAGGGTGGGAATGGGATCCCTCTCGAGTGGACAAAATCGCCCTCTACGCGGACGATGTCCTTCTCTTCCTGGCGGACCCGGAGGTCTCCGGCCCACGGAGCATGGAGGTTCTCCTAGCCTTCTAACAGGTTTCAGGCCTGCGCCTTAATCCGGCAAAATCCACGCTGGTCCCTCTTCATCCGTCCCGATCCTGTTTCGATTGGCAATCCACCATCCCCCTGCGGCGACAGTCCTTTAAGTACCTGGGGATCTGGGTGACCCTGCTCCCAGAACTCGAGTGGGCCCTTAATCTCACGCCCCTGGTCAACAAGACCAAGACGGATCTTAAACGATGGCAGTCTCTCCCTCTCAATCCCCTAGGCCGCAGCGCCCTGTTTAAAATGATGGTTCTTCCCCGTTTTCTTTATGTTCTCCAAAATAGAACCCTTCACCTCCCAGGGAGCTGGTTCCGAGAGCTCGATGGCGTACTTACCCAATTTTTGTGGGGGGGCAGACGACCACGGATGGCGCTGGCTCACTGCCGGATCCCTCCATACGACGGGGGTATGGGAGTGACTAATCTACATCTCTACTACTTGGCCACTAGGCTCATTGTGGTCCACGACTGGTTTACCGGCGGCTGGTCCGACCCGGCGTACCGAGTCGAGCTCCAAAAGATGGACTTCTCACAACTCCAGGCATACTTGTATGGGGCTCCGATACCCCAAATCCTTCCCCCTACCAAAGCCGTATTCCTGGCCTGGCGCACCGCCCTGCGCCACACGAAATGGAGCCGGAAACTTACCCAGCAGACGCCCCTGTGGCATGGAACTTGGCTGCGGGAGACTTCTTCCCTACGAGACTTTGACCACTGGGACCACCTGGGGATCTCACTTCTTGGGGATGTTTGGACAGGGGACCACATAAGGACCTTCACAGACCTGCAACAACGCTACTCCCTTCTCCCTCCCAGTTTTACCGATACCTACAGCTAAGACACGCCCTCACTGTGCACATCCCGTCCCCCACCTCCCTTCCTGAATTTAATCCGCTGGAGGCACAAGTGATGATGGGAAACCTGGGCAATGGGGGTATCAAGGATTTATCGTTCCCTAGTGAATAATGGCCCCGCATCCCTGGACTCACTGCGCACCCGCTGGGAGGGTTGGCTGGGCCCCTTAGAGGATGAAGACTGGCGCGATGCACTGATGGCCCCCAGGACCCTCACGACCTCCTCTAAGCTGCGTTTGGTGCAAATATACTACCTACACACGGCATATCTCACCCCTGAACGGCTGCATAGGGCGCGACTGCGGCCTACCCCGAACTGCGCACGCTGCGACCACTCCCCCGCTGATTTTTATCACATGACCTGCCAATGTCCCGCTCTTACAGCGTTCTGGGCGGGGGTGGAACAGGAGCTTGCACTGGCCCTGGGGTGGGAGATCCCCCATGACCCGATGCGCCTACTTCTGGGGGTGTTTGATGGCCTGGGTGGCTCACGAGCCGACAAGCGTCTCCTTGGCACCGCGGTGGCTGTGGCCAAGAGGGACATTGCAGCGCTGTGGTCTCAGAGCAAACCCCCTACAGTGCGGAGATGGAAACGTGGGGTGGACTGGTGCGGATCTCAAGAGGAACCCCTCTTTGAGGCCAGAGGCTGTCCTGATTTGTTTCGGAAAATTTGGGGTAAATGGTTCAACCTCATATTATAACCAATGTGGTGGTCTTGGATATGGGGACAAACTTACAGGGGCCCCTGGGACAGCGAGTGGGGATGTGGGTTTTTTTTTTCTCTTTCTCTTGCTATGCTTCTACAAGCTACTGTGCTGACACTGGCTATCGTTGTAATGTTGTTGTGGTTTCTCTTAAATGCCAATAAAAATTTGATTATCAAAAAAAAAAAGCGGTCAGTATTAAGCCAAAAATTACACCATCGTTGAAAACCTTTTATCAGGTTATGTCCCTTTCTTCAGCAAAAATACTTCCCCCGGCTGCTTCTTTTTCTGGAGTAGAGGGGGTTTCTGAAGCCTTGATGGGGTCTAGTTCTGAGCTCCTTCCTGTCTCCTCCAAGGTCTCGGTGATGTCCACTGTACTCCTCTCTAATCAGATTGAACATAGTGAATTTCAGGATAAAATTACCCCGCAGAACGGTGCTGAGCGAGTCAAATCTGCAGATAGAACTATTAATATGGAGTCGGAGGTACACCCGGCCATAACTCTCTCTAATAGATATTCTGCGCTAGGTCAACAAGAGGAGCTTGATTTAGATCTCGTTCCAGACCGGGAGGGGGAGCAGGGAAAGGTGCAGGATAGGCAAGAAAATCTTGAGAAGGTTGGGGTGGAGTATGTGGAGGAGTCGTCTAGGGGTCGATGGAAGATCCTCGCGGCTCTGTGGATTTGGATGGTAAAAATATACCCTCCCCCCCTTTGACAACTCAGAAAATGTCTTCAGCGAATCCTCAACCTCATTCTCTGGCAGACGTCCTTTTGGCTTTGAAAGAGGAGATCACAAGTCGATTCACTGTCTCAGAGGCTAATCAAGCTGAGTTGGCAAACAGATTTTCGGTCTCTGAAGCAAATCAGGTTGCTATTCGATCTTCATGTGAAATACTCGCCAAGAAGTTGGAGGAGGTTACTGCTAGAACTGAGGCAATTGAAGAGGAAATCCCTAGGATGAAGGGAGTAATTGAGTCCACGGCTTCCCAGATGGAGGAATTGGTTATTCAAAATAAGGAGCTCAAGGATAATCTAGAAAGATTGGAAAACCATTCGAGGAAAAATAATTTGAAATTCTTAAATATTCCAGAAGCAATGGAAGGAGAGGACATAAAGGGGTTTATGATCTCATTATTGAAAGGTACAGTTCTCAAGAGTTTCCCTAATGTGGATTTAACCCATGAAATTCAGAGGGTGCATAGGGATCCCTTTAAAAGGAACATGGGCAGACTGAAACCCAGGAAGATTCTTGTTAATTTTTTATCATACTCAATCAAAGAACAGATCCTCTCTGCAGCTCTTAAAGAAGGGGTTTTGTCTTCTCCTCTTACTGACCTATCTCCTTCTCATTCTCAATAAGATCTGATATTTCTCACATAACGGCTGAAAGACAGTGGGAACTGGGTAAAAAAATGGCTGAATTAAACAGCTTAGGAGCAAAGGCTCAATTAAGGTTCCCAGCTACTCTGCGTGTTATGTGGAATAATCACATGCACATAATTCGGTCGACAAAGGAAGCTGATACACTCATAGCAAAAATACAGTTGGAGAAGTAGGGAGGGGTATAGGGTTATAGGGTGGGGAAGTGGAGGTCGTTTTGAGAACTCGGTTTCCAACCGCTAATTTTTTGTAGTTACAAAGTAATGTATATAGCCTTGAGGGGGGTAGTCCCGAATAGGCGATAGCCTATTGGAAGGTAGGGTTCCTCAGGGTAGTAGGGGATTGGGGGGTCACGAGGGCTCAGGGTGGGTTGGGAGGGAGGTGGGGGACGAGCACAGGGTGAGGCATTGGGTTGGGGTAAAAAAGCAAAAAAATATTCCTCATCTTATATGTTTAGTAAGGTTGACTTGGTTCTTTTTGGTTTAATCAGAGAACTCCTCAAAATTTTGGTACAAAGTTTTCAAGCTGTGGAAGAGTAAAATGAAGGGGGGTCGTAATATTCAATTCATTTCTTGGAATTTGAATGGCCTGAGATGTCCGAGGAGGCAAAGACTCATTTTTAAATATTTAGAGTTGTCACCAGCCCAGGTGTGCTTGTTGCAGGAAACCCATTTAAATAAATTGGAGTCAAAAATAATCTTTTCTAAAATCCCTTGGATACAATGTTGTTGTGATTCTCAGCAACTGTCAAATTCTCGTGGAGTGGCAATTTTGGTTAAAAAAGGTATTAATAGCAGGATAAAATCAGTTCAGACAGATCAAACAGGTAGATGGATAATAGCCCAGTTGGATTTTGAGAGGGAAGAGATCACCTGCTCTTCTTTTTATGGCCCAAATACGGACGACCCATCCTATCTTGCAAGGCTACAGGATAATTTAATAATGGCAACCCCCCCCCCTTATAATAGGAGGGGATTTTAATATCTGCCTGGATCCAGTAAAGGATCGATCCAACATGAGTCATGCTAAAGGGTTTGTGCAGTCTCGGAGGGTCATGAAAAATTTGCTTTTCAATATTAATTTGGTAGATTTATGGAGAGCTAAGATGGGGAGTGTGGGCGGCTTCACTTTTTATTCTAAAAAATATCACCATTCCTCTAGAATTGACTATGTCCTGATCAATCGAGAGATTACAGATAATGTTGTTAGTATATCTCTACTTCCGAGTCATCTCTCAGACCATGCTCCCCTTTTATTCTCATATCTTACAAGCAACATCTCTTCACAGTCAAGGTGGACTCTAGATAGGGTAATGTTATTGGACTTAGGTATTATACAGGCAATTAAAAAGTCTTCCCTGGAATTTTTTTCCTTTAATATTGGCTCTACTACAATAGAGTATGTGTGGGAGGCTTACAAAGCAAATTTGAGAGGGGCTCTACGTAGTCTAATAAGCTCTAAGAACAGGAGTAGAACCCTAGAATTACAAGTCTTAGAGGGTAGTATTTCTGCTTTAGAAGAAGCAAGGAGTTATACCCCTCAGGAGAGTCCAGAAAAATTGGTACAGATAGAGAAGAGACTTGAGGAGGTAAGGCAGGACTTAAGGATCCTTCTAGATTTGAAATGTAAGGCCCAGTGGCAAGTTCGTAATATGGAAATTTTTGAGTATGGGGAAAGAGCAGGGGCCTTATTGGCCTGGAAGGCAAGGATAGATCGGGCAAAAAACACTATCAACGAACTTATTATTGATGGCGTCGGTACTATATCCAGTAAGCCCGTGGAAATGCAGAATTGCCTTCTGTCCCTTTTTTTCGAACTTGTACAAGGAGGATATTGATCCTTCACAGGATGATATAAGCCTGTGGTTAAGTGACAAGTTCTTACCTGTATTAACAGAATCGGCCAGAGATTTTTTGGATTCACCTATATCTATGGAAGAGATTAGGGTTCAAATAAAAAGGGCAAAAAATAAGAAGGTGGCGGGCCTTGATGCCCTTCCTAACGAAGTTTACAAACTCTTACTTGATGAACTCCTCCCAATACTTCACACTGTATTCAATTCAGTTTATAGCTCTGCTGGGGTGATCCCCTGCTCTTGGAAGGAGGCCACGATAGTTTTAATATTAAAGCCAGGTAAGGATCCCATGATGGCTGACTCTTATCGTCCAATCTCCCTGCTAAATGCTGATTACAAGATCTTTATGAGCATTTTGGCAGGGAGATTGGCAAAATTGGCACCAAGTTAGATTAATATTGATCAGAAAGGCTTTATGGTTGGGAGAACTCTTCAGGAACAAACAAAATTACTTATTGGTAATATCGATCTTGCTGAAGTAAGGGGGGATCCCTTGGCAGTAGTGGCCTTAGACGCCGCTAAGGCTTTTGATAGTGTGTGTTGGAAATATCTTTGGGAGTTGTTGGAGGTTATGGGCATGGGTCCAATTTTTGTGCAGACTTTAAAGAACTGTTATTCTGGAGCTTCAGCTAGGATTTTGTTAAATGGTTCTTTGACTCCAAGTTTTTTAATTCAGAGAGGGACGAGACAGGGGTGTCCTTTATCTCCCCTTTTATTTAATATCTATATTGAGCCCTCGCTCAGGCGATTAGGTTGGATAACATCATAAGCCCTTTTAAATCACAAAATAATCAGTGCAAAATCGCCTTATATGCGGACGATATAATAATTTATACCGAGAATCCCGATATTTCTATTCTGCGGCTTGAAATCTTGTTGAGGGAGTTTGGTTTAATTTCAGGATATCTTGCTAACTCAGCAAAAACCGAGGTTATGTGCTGGAATACAGTGTATAGTAAAGGTTCTATGAGTAGAGAATTTAGGTACTTAGGGATAAAGATTGTTAAGGATTTGAATGCAATCCCCCAGATAAATCTGATGAAGATCGAAAAAGATATTGACTACCTCTTTGCCAGGTGGAAAAACCTCCCTTTGACGATCTATGGGAGGGTCAATCTGGTAAAGATGTCAGTACTACCTAAATTAACTTTTCTTTTTAGTGCGATACTCCTTATTTTTCCTCAGAAAAATATTAGTAAGATTCAGGGTAAAATTGGTAGTTTTGTATGGGGACAAAAAAGTGCAAGGTTATCTTGGAAGAAACTAAGAAGGAAGTTGTTAAAAGGCGGTTTAGCATTGCCTGATATTAATTGGTATTTACTGGTTTTTCAATTTAAGGGTGTAAGGATGCTGTTGTCTATTCCGGAGGAAACCAAGTGGGGTAGGCTATTGGGTGAACTGGCCTTAGTAGAGGGAGGCAGTGGACAGAGAGGGTTCCTTTATAAATTTGGGACACCCAGATTTTTCAAGCGGGTACGTCTCAAGGTCTTAAAAGCTGCTCTGACGACCTGGTATAAATTAAGACGTATCTGGGGTATTGGTTATTTTTCTGCCTTTGCACCTATCTGGGATTCTCCGGGGACCCCCCTCTGTTTGGGTGATAGTTTGACGATTCCGATTAAAAGAGCTGGTCTGGAGAAGTGGTTTGATCTGGTGGATTCAGATGGGGTTCTCCCTTGGGAGATATTGCAAGATAAGATCGGTCCCTCATTCTCTAGGTTTAAGTACCTCCAGTTAAGATCATGGTATGAGGCGGAAGCCCGAGAAGCAGAAGGGAACTGGGAACTCGAGCAGTTATTTCAAGACCCACGCCCAAGGAAGAAAGAAATATCGTTGTGGTATTCAAGCCTTTTGGAAGTAGAGGACAATGAGATTCCCTCTCAGCTATCGGTGTGGAATTCCTCCCCACTTGCTCGGGATATTGTAAACGTTTTCGAACTCTCTTTTAAGTTATTGTATAAATACATCAAGCCAGCCAGGTTAAAGAAAAAACATTTTTTCGTTTTAAACAGACTTTACTATACCCCGGCCAAAATAGCCAGATTTGCACCTGTTCCCATGTCAGTATGCCCGAGGTGTTCTCTTAGTAAGGCAGATGACATTCATATGTTTTTTGACTGTGCAGATTTAGGTTTATTTTGGAGAAATGTGGGGGCCACCTTGACAGCTGTTTTCCGAATACAAATTGAGATCGATCTTTATCTGGTGGTTTTTGGTATAAACAACTATGTAAAAGAGAGACTCCCTCAGACTCACATTGGATTGTTACTTTACCTTGTGATTTTGGCTAGGAGGGAGGTCTGTATGAGATGGAAAGATCCCTCCCCTCCCAATAGAGAAAGCTGGTTAAAAGCGGCATTTCGCATGGCCTGTTTAGAGCAAGAAGAGACATCCGGAATTGACAACATTTGGTCTCCTCTCCTAAGCTGGGGTCGGCTCCTCCACTTGACTATTTGATAGTCTGATATGCTATACGGCGTGTCCAATGATTACACCAATCCTCAGAAACGAGAGGAAGGCCGTGGGGCATCAGACGGAAAGCAGTAAGTCGAGGGGCGCCTACTAGTACACTGGTCGACTTGTTAAAACTGCTAAAGTCTCTGGTGAGATGAGGACAAAAAAAAAAAAAAAAAAAATATGTATGAATTTGACCTTTGTTTTATTAATTGAATTTTGGCTTACATTGTAAGGGTTTTAAATAACCATGTACAATAAAGCATTACTTACTTACTGTTCCTTAACAAAACTTACTACAACATCTCCTACCTAAGTAGGATCTCTTTTAGCTGCCAAATATGGGTCTCCTGACAATCCATGTCCCCTTAAGATCCTAAAGCTCGCAAATCAGCCAATCGCCTCTCAGCTTTTATTAATATTCAATCAAATGTTCGAGCAAGGGACATTTCCTGTAATTTGGAAACAAGCTAACATTCTCCCTCTTATTAAAAAAAAACCCCTCTCTTGACTCCAGTGATCCGGCTAATTATCGTCCCATTTCAGGACTTCCTTTGCCAGCTAAAATGGTGGAAAAAAATAATCAACGCTGAGCTATTAAATTATATTCTTGACAATCAACTTTTGGACCCCAGTCAGTTTGGGTTTAGAGCGAATCGCAGTACGGAGACTGCACTGATAAAAACCACCGAAGAGATAAGAATGGCATTGGATGGCGGAGGGTCAGCAGCTCTCATCCTGCTTGACCTATCTGCAGCTTTCGATACGGTGGACCATGGATTACTGGTCCGCCGTTTGAATGCCATAGGGGTTAAAAGTAAAGCTCTCACGCTACTAACCTCCTTTCTATCAGAGTGAACTCAAATTCTGAATCTTGGTCAGGTTTATTTTATTTCATTTGTGAGACATCTAGCAGGTGGCGACATTATCCTTTGAGGTGGATACTTGACCGCCCCAAATAATAATCAGTTTCCCTACGCTACGGATGACTACACATCTTCTGGAGAAAAAAAACTTGCTCTATGCAGCAACTACCAGTACAATACATTACGGGTAGAGGAAGCTCCTGGAATCTTAAAGGGGCAGGAAACCAGTTTCTCAGCTTTCAATGTAGGCCTAGCAATCTGCATGGTTTTCTTTCTGTTCTACATTTTCAACCCCTTTTGCAACTAAGATGCTGCAATGTAGACTTGAGATGGATTATTTTCCTAAATTACGGACTATACTCAGGAAAACATGCCTTACAATATCAGTTTTTATTTCATGTACAAGAAAATGCTGACTAATGAGTTCAAACCTATTGAAATGGAATACTTCCAAGATGTAATCAGCTGTAGTTTCAGTTCCACAAAGCTACAAACAGGAAAATAACTAATTGTTCAACCAATAAAGGCTTGCATCAGCCCTAGTCTTCCCTTCATTTCATGCGTGGGCATATATGCACCAACTACTCCTCAATTAGAGCTTGGATGCATGCAAGTGCACAGAGGTGTATGCAGACCCACCTCATGGTTAATGATCCCAGACATGCACTGGTTGAGTCCTAGTTTGTTACACTCGTTCAGACCACAAGCCAGAACCTTCCCAGATTGGGTGAGTAAAAAAGTGCCATCGCTGCTACATTGCACAGATACAATGTTCAGGGTCTTCTGAACTTCCACCTAGGAAGAAAAACAGTACAACGTTACTCTGCAACATGGATACCGGATGACAAAAGCTTCATAGTGAGAAAACGGAAAAGGAAAAGAAATGCATCAATAAAAAGGAGTATAAAGCCAAAATGACTCTTACCTTCTGGGGAGTAAAGTAATCATCTTCGGAATCTAAGCCCAGACGTCCTAAGAACAAAAACCAACATGTATTAATAAAGTGGGTAATTCTGGTAGCCACAGCACACACTACATGTGACTGCTCAAAACCCACCCGTTCACAATTTATCTTGGGGGGTGGAGGTAGGTCAGGTAGAAGGAAATCATCTCAACGTCTGGTCACCAAAACACCTGATTAACATGCTACCACATCTTATCACCAAACCTCCCTGCTAACACTCTGTTTGTTTGAAGTAGAGCATCGTAGAATTAATTTTGGGAGAGAGCAAACTATTAAGATCCTCCTGCTACTATTCACCAAAGCCCTGCTTTACATCCTCTTGTCTTCAATGACCCCCAAATACATATGAGGAAAAGGAGCAGACAGGGTCCTTTCACTAGATTTATGCCAATACCTTTCAGTTTCAGCGCAACAAAATATCTTCCCTAATCTAATCCCTGCACCTGATGAAGGTCCACGAGAGCTGGATTCATAGAGGATTTTCAAGATAACCATTGACTATGTAAATTGTTTTCATTTAGATTCATTGAATATAAATCTCGTTTTTGCAGCAACAACAAAAATATAGCATGGATCCAGCTCATATGAACTTAGGTTAGAAAATCACTTCTGTTAGAGCATTTGGGAGAGGATCTACCCTCTCAACATCCATCCTCTGCTTAATGGAGCAAACGCTTCACATCTGCCAGCCACAAAACCATTCCTCTTTACTATCCATGTTGAACATAGAGACGTCCAGACTAATAGATAATTACAAATGGAGTTACTGACTAGACTATAAACTACTGAGTAAATACTCTGACAGTTTCACAGATAATAACAGACAGCAAATAAAGTTAAAATGAGAAGCATGTAAAATGGAAAGTATGCTTATGGAAAACCCAGAAGAAAATCTTCAGTTTTCTTCAGTAAGTTAAAAAGACAGACACCTCTGAACTTAAAAAAGAATCTCTGTAAGCACAGATTTGGTGAACTCTCAAAGTCGGACTCCATTTTTTAAACGTTAAGTTAGCCTGTCTACCTTTGGTTTAAATTCAGCATATCTTTGGCAGAAAATAACATTTCATCGAAACAATGATTTGTTATAACATCAGGTAAAGCAAGTCTGCCAAAATCTTCGCGATATCTACGTTTTGAGGTTTGACAGTAGACCTGTAAGATAAACATGTAGTCGAGTTGACAAATTTTCATCTAGCTGGTTAAGACCGGTTACAGCTCAGATTTTGGAAAGTCCCACTAGATTTTGCAATGTAGGCGAAGGGTTAGTGGTCAATGCTATATTAACTCCTTGAATTGATCACTGAGTTTGAGAGGACTTTGCAGCAGGTTATCACAAGAGGTCCTTCCAGAATGCATGAGCATCTACTCTTATGTCACAAACTGATCCAGTGATGAGGAGCTCAGCCCAGCGAATCTTGTGCTTTCCTTCTGAGGGAACACTCGCTCACAGCTGAAGTCGGATAGCCACAGCTGATCTGCTGTGAACAGGTAGGCAGAGCACTGGGCCCCAAGAGACCCTAGAGGCAAACAAGCTATTTCATGCTCTCATAGTATAGAGTTTAGAAGGAGCTTTAGGTTGGTAGACTTAACATTCTAAACATGTTAGAATTGTTCATTTTATTTTCGCTGCTAGCAACATGCACAAGTGCTGTTTTAGTTATACTCTGATTATTATTCATGTCCTAAGCAACAGGATGAGAGTGTTGAAATAAACACATTTAAATATGTAGGGCCAGATGTACGACGGAAAATTGCATGCGCAAACGGGTTTGCAACCCGTTTGCACATGCAATTTTCCTCTCGGCCATGTACTAATACTATTTTGTGAATCTCAAATAATTTGTGACTCGCAAAATAGTGTTTTGCGACTCGCTATTAGGAAGGGGCGTTCCCTTCCTAATAGCAACTCACAAGCCACGTACGAATGTTTTGTGACCACAATTGCGGTCGGAAAACACTCGCAATTTACCGCCCTCTTTAAGAGGGTGGTAATGCAGTCGCAAATGGGAAGGGGTCCCCAGGGGACCCCTTCTCCTTTGCAAATGCAGGGGGAAATATTTTTTAGGGGCAGGCAGTGGTCCCAGGGACCACTACCTGCCCTTAAAAAATGAAACGAAAACGTTTCATTCTTTTTTTTTTTTTTAAATGCATCCCATGTTCCTTTAAGGAAAACGGGCTGCATTTAAAAAAAGAAAAAAGCTTTATTTAAAAGCAGTCACAGACATGGAGGTCTGCTGAGACCAGCAGGCCACCATCCCTGGGAGGGCCAGCCATTCCCAATGGGGTCGCAAATTGCGAGTGCCTCATGAATATTGAGGAGGCTCGTATTTTGCGACCCCATTGGAAATCGCAATCAGTCTCTGTTGTACATTTGAAATTACGACTCGCAATCGAGCGCAATTTGCGAGTCGCAATTTCAAATGGTCGTACATCTGGCCCACAGTGTCTTTTATTAGTGAAATGCTGGAGTGTTCTATTCTAAGAACGAAATTGGGTTTGAACTACCACTGCATCCTAGAACCTTGTAAGTAACTCAGAAAGCATGATATCGCGCCTGCAGGAAAGCTCAGTGGATTGTGTAGGGCTGAAGTAACCTGGACTTTCTTACTCAGTGATGGTGCACTGAACTACATCCCTGCATCCATGGGTTAGGTATTCAAATCTTGTAGGCCTGGGCCAAAGCCCCAGGATACGCAACATGGTGCCAGAAGTCAGCATTCAAACTTTGCGTAGTCTTTGAATGAGCACACTGAAAAGAACCATCATTGCAAATAATAGAGCTGTCCATTGTAAAATGGCTACCTCCTACAGACAAAATAAGGAAGCACCTATTTACTGCAGCTTAGTCAAGCTTGACACTCCAACCCAGTGGGTTATGGTGTGTGGGGGTGTGTCTACACGCTGGGGTTCTAATGGCATACAGTGGTATTGTAACATGCAAATAATGTTTCCTTTTACAAATTTGCATGCTATTTCAGAAAGCTTCCACAATATTGCTAAAAATCCTGCATGAAAAACCAAACTTCACTTAAAACTTCCGATTGTCAGCTCTCCTTTTTCCTTTAAATACCTACTCCTTCCGTTCTATCCTCTGCAAGCCTCCTCTCTCTGAGCACAGCCTACATACTTGTTTACCTTAATCTCCAATATTGTACGTCTGCAAATTACCCACACTTTATTTCACACCCCTGCACCCTAACAATGCCTAATCTCCTGCAGCTCAATTAATACTGCCACCCAACGCGTGAAATTCCGCCCGACCTCCTCCACTAAATATCACACCTAATTTCCTACTGATGTAATCTACAACATAGAAACTGGAGTAAAGACATGCAATGGCTCTGGTAGTGCACAAGACTAATCCCAATAACCAACAAGAACTATAAAAACACTAACCTTGGGACTTGGAGAGGCATGCTGCCCTGCGAAAAGCACAACAATGCCTCAACAAAAGTAGGAAATGATATATGATGCAATCACAATGCAATATATAACCCACACTAAAACTAATATCAGAACGCTCAGAAGTCAGTCGATTGTAGTTCATAGAGGCTGCCTAATACACTTTACTGCTCGACACTCGTACAAAAGACACCTGCTAAGGGTCATATTCATCACCCAGTAGTGCACTAGTTCACAGCAATAAACCACCCATTATCGCCTGAATAGGCATGGAATAACCTAAGAGATCTGCCACATACCGCTGTCCAATGGAGGACTCTAATTTAGCCCACTACTGCAGTCCAGACTAGCTACATAATACGGCCACTTCTGGGTATCTCACAATGACAATCAGATTTGGGTTGATATTAACAAAGTCCATTCTAACAGATATCTCTACCATTTCTCCTCCTAACCCATTCCTGCTCAGGACCCTAAAAAAAAAGAAATCTCAGAATGGACAACGCAGTAAAGTAACCAGCCACGTAGACTATCAATATAAGAAATACCAAAAGGTGATCTGCAGAGCTGCTCAAAGCTGCCAGATTACTAAAAACCATGAACTCCGCGCTCCTCTCACACTTCTTCATCCATCACACTGCTAAGCAATGCGTGCCACAACACGATAACCGCACCTCTGTGGTCCTTCGGTACAACATGGAAACACTTCCCACACAGGACATAACAAAGAGAACATCCTTCCAACCACACATCCTACACTGTGTTGTGTGCTACCCATGTAGGCAAAGGCTTCAGCCCCCTACATAGGGGTAGCAAGCTCTATAGAAATGCTGCAATACAATATAGTAAAAGGGTTAGCATCTGCTCATGCTGGAATGAGTGCCACGGTTGCAATGCTACAGCAACACTACTGGTGGCTGGGTTTACCTGAACAAGCCAGAGATTATGTATGACAGTGTAATATTTGTCAACAGATTAAAACTTCTACTGTTAAATGGCCAGAACAGGCACCCCCCCCTTTTAATGTCTCAATTTACAGTTCAAAATTATATATTTTGCCCATATTGGGCCACATAAATTCTGTTAACCAATATAAATACATATTGGCAGCAAGCGATTAATTTGATTGATTCCTGTGCATTTGGCCACAAAGAAATGTGGATGCTCAAGTGGACATAAAGAACTTGCAGTGCCTTATAACCATAGGAGCAGTTTATACTTTCATTCAGACAATGGTCCTGAGTTCACCACAAAGGCTTCCAGGGATGATAATTCTGCTCCAGGGGTATGTCTGCAATTCAGCAACCCATTTCAATCGAAGAGTAATGGGTTAATCGAGCGAGCTAATGGCACTATTAAATAAGCCCTGCCCGCTAGGGTGCTCAGTTTCGGACTTAGCTGGTACCTTTACTTCTATGGGGCTCAGACAGCATTAAATAACTTATCTAGAAGAGTAATGGGTGGCCACACTACATAAGAAGTACTCTTCGGTGTACCTATGTATGTACCAGACACAGGAAATCCTCGGAAGAAAAACAATTTGACCTGGACCAACGTTTAAGTGTTTTACAGAATATCCAAGAGATAAGAGGCAACTATCCAATTTGAAGCATTCTGAAACGGCCACAGGCGAAGAGAAGGTATTGCCAGTTGCTGAGGGGTGGGTTCCCCAAGTAAGTGATCTAGTATGAGAGAAGATCCCAGATAAATATGTGTTTGTGATAGCTTACGGACCACTGGTTCCTACTCTTGGGGTAAAAGGCACAAGCACTATAATCCTGCCTCCACTGTCCGGTTCCAAGAAAAACAGACAGGTGTCCATAGACCACATTAAGAAGCACCATGTGGCCGATCCTGAACAGCAGACTCTCCAGAACAACAAAGAAAATTCAGAGTAGAGCCTTGCAGCATCTCCCTATCCTGAATTATATGCCCCCGGAAGAATGCAGTAACACTGACAGCTTGAGTCTCTAGACGGGGATATTCGAGCCTACTGTGTCTCCAGCTTTGCACCAAACAACAGATTCCATGGAGGGATCAGATGCTGCGATTTCTACAGTTGTAAATAATCCAAATCAACACTGTGGTTTACTATGAAACCCCGCATGAACCAACATCAATTGAGATGATGCCTTTCCGAGAAATAACGCTTTATGAGAATGATTCGGAGTTCTATTCAGATGATTTATCAACACATCCCCCAGTCGATTTATTCTTGCTTATCATTGGTTTATTGACAGGTACTTAATAACCCTGTGGTCCTAAGTTTGGATGGCTACACGAGTGTTCCTTTTCATTATGTGGCTTATAATGCGGTCTATTGTTCTGCTACTACTGAATAGACACTACCTCCTTGAAAGAACAGTACAACAACCCATGTTTCGAGAACTACAACCTCATCTTTCTTCCCACAGCGCTCGATGGGATCGCTATACTGCAAACACTGCAGCCTATTCTGTGCCCGAGGGCATGGTTTGGCAAAGGGTTCCTTATTAGGCTATGGGACCCACTGAGACTTTGCAATTGCTATAGGTGTTGAAAATTTCAATGAATGTGATAATTTCTGGATCTATTTCAGGTGACCGGGATACTGACTAAAACGATTGATGTCTGATTTAAAGGCATATATAACCCTTGAAAATAAAGACCCTTATTAGAATGCAATTAATCACAAAGAAATTTATTGTTATCATTATGAACAACATTACATACCTTGAACTAGCTATCCCCGAGAGATATACAATTACACAGTGGGAGCATTGGCAGGCTCCATCCCTTAATAGGACATCCATACTGTCACAGTGAGAACAGGTCCCATCCTTCAACTTTCCATTTTTCATAACATCTAGAGCAACTCATGAAAAACCTAATTACTACGCACAATATAATCTATTTAGAGGCATTCAATCAGAATCTGGCCTTGCAAGGATAGGAATACTGGAAAGAAAATATTGACGAGAAAAGAATTTGGAGAACGAAATATTGGGAAGTTCAAGGTAAAGAAGCCCTATTCGGACTGAGTATCATACCTACATAAATAATTTTCCTGAATGCAACCATCCAGCAGGTTACCTGTCAGGGCTTTGAAACTATGAGAGATCATTAAAAACCCTCCATACAAAAGGTTGATTCCCATGCAAGATAAACATATCAGACACTCAAATTGTTAATATTTTATTTTTATTTGAAGAGTTTTATAAAGCGCGGATGTGACCCATCCGGGTATCAGAGGGCTGAACAAATCGTAGACAGGTTATACAAACAGAGTAAATGGTAAAAACAGTTACAAGAGAAAACAGCAAGAAATGCAGAGCATCCATCTAGCAGGTTGAATCACGATCAGATATTGTCAACATTAGTGATATTATGATCTAAAATGCAAAGCAGAGCAAATGTGACAAGATAACAAGATTTAAAGGCATCCTTATTACTCACAAAGTGAAAGAGCAATAAAAATGCCTTTAAATCTTACCTGGTCACATTTGTTGGCTTTCAGAGTCAGAGGTCAAAAGCCAGTTTGTCTTCCTACATTTATTTTGCTTTCTGCGACTGAAGTTAAGAGGATTTTGTAAAGTGAACTGTGTGACAACTGAACTGTGCAAAGCATGTTAAATGAAAGGCTGTAAGATGTCAGGCTTTTTTTCTAACATAACACTGAAATAGCTAAGTGAACTGTTCAAACATATTTCACTAGTTAAGAAGACCCATTTTTGTAAGTCTGTGGTGAAATAAATATTTTTATAGGATCAAAACAAATTAGAACACTTTACTTGGTGATGTGCAAATTTTAAATATTTTTGCCTAAACCCAATTTCCAAACATTGTTTATGCGCTATTATCAGTAAAACTACATATTAGTGGGAAGGTTTTGTGGCCATTTCAATGGAAAATAGGCTATCCGTAAATGACAGTGCACTACCACATCATGCTTTGGTAATATATTTATGAAAAGTGAGTTTTTAAACATGAACTGGGAATTATTACTGCTCCTGCCCAGTTGACAATGCTATTAGTCAACTAAGAAGCAAGCCAGGGATCATGTGTACCCTATATATGGGCTCGATTCTTGGTAAACATGGAGCAAACATTTAGCCTAGTAAATAAAAATGGTTTTTTAGTACATCAGAAATAGTGAACTTGCATATTTGAAGGTGCTCTCTTATGTGATAATAAAGAAAAAGGCGGCTCCACAAGACAAAATATTTGCCTAGGATCACATAATTTGAGACCAGTTCACGGGTCAAGTACATTACAGTTAGGTCGAGTAGATCATTAAAGTTACTAGACCTGCAGGTCTAGTAAAAGTTTTAGGATTTTTCGAGCCATGCCACCCTATTTTTCCTTGAAGGTTTAGACCTTATGGTCCATTGATTCCATTATATGCATGCTCCGTTTTCTTTCCATGACTCCTGGTCTAGCAGCTAACTGCCCTGATCTCCAATATAATAACGAATTCATACCTGTAGTCATTACTAAATGTAGTATGGGTAAGCTGTGCCAACACTGGTTAGCGCATTCCAGTCTACCAGCTGTAAAAGAGCATTTCTCCCTAATTAAAGGAAACATGGATTTTTCTGATTTCCTCGTGGGACCATGCCCCATTAGAACTAAACGTTTTTTGTGACGGGAAGATGCACCATTTAAAATGAATGGAATAAATATTCAGAAAGGGAAGCAAATGAAATATTTCAACAAATGGATAGAGAAAATATGCAAGTAGTTTCAACGTTATAGACAATGGCATGCACACACTGTCTAAAAGAGTGTATTTACTCAATATAATGCCCACAAAAGTAGATCTCCTCAAAAGAGACTTGGCTGTTTTACATCATGGCCAGGCTCAAAAAAAGAACCATAATAGTTATATTGGGTTTTACAAACATCTTAGAGCAGGTCACGTACCTCAGCAACTCCTAAATGAAACCAACGCAAAAAACAATGGTTAAGAAAGAATTTACCCATGACTTATTAAGTATCGAACAAATGGAAGGAACCCCATTTTCTGTTCGTGAAAATCCACCGGTCACATGGCTTGTACATGGAGTGATTTCTCTTCCAATTACCAAGCTCCACTGTCATGAGTGCCAGATATATAAACCTTTAGGCTGATATGAGAAAATGCACAATACACATTTACATCATTTGTGGGTTTTTCCTTCCCCCCCAATGTTTAAATGAAGACAAGTCTGTTTATCGGCATCTCTAGCTGCAGAAATCCTCTAGGTCACTCACTACTGTGCAATTCTATTTCTTTGCATGGAATCTGTAACCTTTTCAAGCCAGGGTTAAGTTGTGTTTTATCAGTAAGCTCTGTTTCATTGATGCCAATACGCCACACACTTTTAAATAATAATTTGTATTTCATGTTAACCAATACTAGCAGTTATGGATTGGAAGCCAGCCATTATGTGATTAGTTTCAAAAACAATACAGTGTTGTGTTATGACCTTATATCCCAAACCTCAACATGTAATCAAAGATGTCCCTTGGCCTAGAATTGATACCAAGGACATGGGTTTTGACAAAATTATCAAACGTGTTGTAGTTTTACTACAAAAGGGGGTGTCTTTAACCTCTGCGACTGTTAAGTCGCAGGCCGTGGTCCGGCCTGTGATGCCTGTCTTTACCGCCGCGGGTTGCAGGTCAGCCCGCTGCCCCTCCCCCCTCTAGGGCACGCCGCGGTTCTACTCTATGTGGTTGAACCAATGCCAAATCACCTATACTTCTAATGACAGTCTGTACTCTCATTCTTCAAAATAGTACATGATGGTGATACTATCGGTCTGTAATAGTACTCCGTTCCAAATTAGAGCCGGGAGAAAAATCCTGAGAGCTAAGCACTGCTTTTAGCTCGAGGACGTTGATGTGATATAGCATTTGCTTGGGAGACTATTGACCTTGAATCATTAGATCATTATAGATGAGCTCCCCATCCGGTGAAGGACCTCGGCCACAATGATCTGAAAATAGGTACGTCTTGATGAAAGGGGACTCCTTGGAGTAAGAATCTGTTGAGCCAGCACTGAAGTGAATGACAAGCTTGTAGAGTTAAGATCACTTTGTCCTTCGAATCCACTTTGTGTTGAGACCATTGGTTTTCGAAGCATTGCTGAAGCTATCCCATTTTGAGACAAGCATTGGGGACTAGAAAGATGCACACGGCCACTAATCCCAGTAGAGGCTAAATCTGCCATAGTGATGGATTTGTGTTGTGTACTAACTGGTGACGTTTCTGAAAAATGGTACACACTATGGAGGAAACACTTCTCCTTTGATAGTGTTTACAGACAATTCTAGATAATCTATAATTTTTTTGATTTTTCAAGGTTCACACAAAGACCTAGTTGAGCTAACATATCGACAGTAAAGGTGCTGACTTTTTGTACTTGATTTGCAGTGGTGTGAGCCGTTATCAGCCAACCGTCTAAGTATGGGTAGACAGAAGAGGTTTCTTCAGGACAGCAGAAACAATCACAGATCCTGGCTTTGGTTCTTGTCGGAGATAGACAGGATCCTGTTGACCAGGTTTGCGCTTCTTTAGGAGACGTGATGTTGCCAATTTTAAAGTTTTTTTTCCACAAGTTCCGTGCAACCTGGGACCAATGGTAGTAATGGCTTAGGTGATGCTCGGGTTGTAACTTCTCTATAATTACAGATACTGAAGACTGTGGTACTTCAATCTGTATGTTTAATTTTGCTACACCACTCACTAATACATCCTGAATAGTAAGAACGTCATCAACTGGTGATGTTCTCCAAGGAGATTCTAGACGTGATGTGGGTGTGTATGATGCATCAGTAGAGTGATCTCTAGATGTACTGAGAAGTTGAGGGCGCTCTTTTTCGTTGATTTGGAGTATGTACAGGTGTACGTGATCTATGAGGCGATGGAGAAGCTGGAACATCCTGAAGAGCCACATGTTGTGGCATGGACAGTGCCAATGGAACGACAGGCCGAGGTAGAACCAGAGGGCCTGGCAGAGGTGCTAGAGTCTGTAAAGGCACTTGCAAAGGATCCTCTGCAGGTATGACATACCGTGGTCTTGGAGGTAGTACAGGATACAATAGTATTGTTGTATCAGAATGGACAGAAGAAATGGTATGGATTGACCCTGAAGATTGCCTAGAGAACTACCTTCTTGATGTGGATATTAGAGATTGGCCGTATGGTGGATTCTAGCACACAGATCCGATGTCTCGATGCGCACGATGGAGCCAGAGAATGCATCCACAAAGTGATGAGGATTTGGTGCTGTTGAAGAGCGATGATGCAGGTGTTAGTATTGATGTCGACAGAGCCGGTCTCATTGTCCAGGGTGTTGACATTGTCGGAATTGATGCCTCAGTGGTCAGTACCGGAGGTGCCGGAATGGACACCGCCGGAGCCGTGGAGACTCAACGATGACCAAGGCAGTGCCAATGGCTTCGATGTCAGCCGGTGTTCTCTTGAAGTGCGAGAGCACTTTGAATGATGATGGTGATGCCTCTAATGTTTTTTCTCCCTGGATCTACATCTATGGGTGTCCTTTAAATGGGAGGAGCCTTTGGCAGCTGAGAAACCTTGTCCTTTTTCCTGTTTTTGCTTTTCTTCTTTAGCCATTAGGTTTTCTAGTTTTCCTCGAAGGTGAATGCCTCCCCTGTCCTTCAGAGCTCTTTTTGTCATCTTTTGGCAATTACGACAGTTGTTGCCATCCTCCCATATTGTTAGACCGACCACACATCATGGGGCTCTGAAGAAGCCTCCTTTCTCCCACATTTTGTACCTTCACAAATACTGAAGACATAATGAAAAACCCTAGGTTGGAAAAATTACAGGGAAAGTCATTAAACCTTCAAAAATGTTTAGTGAAGTTAATAATGAATTTCTGAAGAGAAATCCTTAGAAAAGAGGAGGTAAAGGGCCTCTAAAATGTTCTGAGGTCCAGTCAGCATGATCCGTAAACAAGAACTGACCCTGTGAGGCAAACTGCCAGTACAGTGCATACTGGGTAATGGAAGTTGCTGGCTCTTTTAAAATGACAGTGTATGTTGAGTGCAGCTGATGCACTTTGGACATGACGGGTGCATTTCCCTTCATTGTTTTCTCTACAACTACAGTAGGGTTTTAGCTTAGTATTTTTATTTTATGACATGTCCCACATTAAAACCCGCAACATGGGCCACAATTATACTTCTGTAGATTTCTACAGAATAAAAAGCAGTTACGGCTGGACTGTCTTCAGACTGTTTAACATGTAGGTGGCTACCTTCGGGAGATAGATCGGTAGGGAGTGGTGTGGGAGTGTGAGTGCGTGTTCCAGAGTTCCTGCACACAGGCAGGACTATTTTACATTCATGACTATCAGTGAGAATCCTACGATGCAGAAATTATAAATAACTAATAAAAATAAAACACCCACACAGCGTGTCCGATGGAATATCTACTGCTATTTTGGAACTAAATCTTCATTTTTGGCCACCTTTTTTAATTCTCTCATTTCACTTCATTTCTCAAGAACGGTTACAGCCCCAGTCATGGAAAGTTAGGATGTTGACAAGTCCATAGAAAGGGGCAACCATAAATTACTGAAAAATGTATAGTTTAGGCATTCTTCTCAATGCTAAAAGTAAACTGTTTGCAAAGTCACTACAGTTATGTTTAACAGAGTGGATGGAGGTAAGTAAGTTACTGTACGAAGCGGTCTCTTTATATAGTATATCAAAACAAGGTATGCTGTGTAAAGAGTCCAGGCATCGTGTATCAGTGGACAGAGGCTTGTTTTAAGAGTCCCAAGGTGCTCTATTTGTGGTAGTGTGGTTGAGCAGCCCTAGGCTTATCGGAGGGGAGTTTTAGGCATTTCTTGCATTCACAGAGTCAATAAGACACACAAACACTTAAGAAAGAGATCCACACAAATTTAGAAAAATAACACTTATTTTTATATATATTTTAGCACCAAGAACTTCGCAATTGGTTGAGTACTTTTCAAGTCATCTCTTTTACAGCTTTTAGCAATGTTAGCAAACAGTGCGTTTTTACACTATAAAGCTTTTCTATTGAGAGAAGAACATTTACGGCATACAGGTATTTGCAATAGGATTTCGCAGGTCCCCTTTAGGTCGTGGGATGATAGGGGGGCCAAGGTCCCAAGTTCCGCCAGCAGTTGGGTTTTACCTGCCCTGGTGTGTCTGGGTGCAGAGGTGCTGGATGAGTTGGTCGCCTTGCGCACTACACAGTATGCAAAGGGGCGGGGGCAGCACCTAGAAATAGGCTGCAAAGCAGGACTTGGGGATACGTTCGGGAGCTCCCAATGGGGGCTCAGTTCATGAAGGACCAGGGAGCAAGGGGGAGCAGTCTGTTTTGCTGGACCCAGACCAGGAAGCTCAGGAGCCGTGGGTTTTGGTCGACTGGCCCTTGTGCATCGTAGGCAGTCAAGGTTTGGACCTGCAAAGGGGGACAAAACAGGGCAGCTGGGCCACTCTCGGTGCTGGCCTCTGCGGGGCGGACGTCCCTCGTCGGCTGGTCAGTCTTTGGATTGTTGAAGTGCAGATTGGTCTCTAAACAAGCCTTGGTCACGGCAAGGAGTGCTGTACCCCGGGTATTGGTGCATGGAGGCTTGCAGGAGACCTAGCGTCTCTGGGGGGGGGGTGTGGGGGGAGCTAGAGGGCGCATGGCAAGATGGCTGCGCTGTAGTGCAGCTCCGCCGGCCGAACTGACAATCCGCTAATAATCCTGCTAACATCCAATGCCTGAAATAAGAGAGGAATGAAGCGGTAACAAAGCGGACGGTTTGGGGACGATCAAGCTGTGGTGTGCGGTCTTAACCGTCGCGCATCGTGACCTGTTGAGCTGGCGGCCTTCATACGCAACATGGCGGCCCTGCGGTGAGATAGAGAGCCCCACCGGCCCCGGGCGGCACAGCTAACCACGCGATACACTCTGCGCTGTTCACTACGTGTGGAGCCCGGCTGGGACCTGTGCCTCAGTTGCCGACCCTGGCGCCCTTCAAAAGCTACGGTGAGTGCGCGAGCGACGGTCTGGCTGAGCGGGAGGCGCTGGACTGCCTGTGCGTCCTCCCCTCTCGCCGACCGTTGAGTGGTGGTCGCGAGGCCCGCCGAGGAGATCAGGCACTTCTGGGAGCTGGACAAGTGCTCCGGGACAGGTTGCGGCTTCTGGCGGGTGTCTGCGCATGAACCTACTTACCAGGGGAGGCCTGAGATATGCGATCTGGACGGTGTGGGAAGCCTGGGCTAGGGGCGCCCGTGTGCGCGGCCTGCTCCTGCCGATCCTGCGCGATTGGAGCGGAGGCTGGGCCTACCTGAAGGCACTATGTCATCTGGGCCCGCTGATACCCCACTATAGTTTCACAGGCTGATAGAGGGCATGTTGTCATTTTAAACCAACACTGCATGTTCGTAGCGTGACGTTGCTGAACAGTTGCCCCCAGCTACGTAAAGTGAGACTACACCTATGAATGCGTATCTCACAGCGACACGAGCTCTGATCTGGCACTAAGGCATTGGCTTAACTAACAATTCTGGCTAGCATTAACGTGCATATTGTGTGGGGGCGGGTCTCGAGCTGCGGCGCCTGACCCCTCATGCTGAGGATCTGGATTTGGGGGCACGACGTGCAGAATCATCAATCCTGAAGTGCGCATTGTGTGGAAGTACTGACTTTCGCTTCATTTGAGGTGACGTGGCTACTGGCTGAACACAAGGTACCCACAGGGCTAGAAGGATATCTGGTCAACCTTGTACACAAGCCCGCTGAATATTGCCGAGATATATAAACAAGCAGATATGGGTAAAACTGAAAGAAGCCAATCACGTCTTACCTTCGAGCCGCGAAAGTCTGACAAATCACAGCACAGAGCCACATCGGACTCGGAGCTAGATGCTCCCTATGAGAACCCATCATCTCTTGAGAAAATGCTCCTTGCCATGCAAAGCAGCCTGAAGTCCATTGATGGAAAAATAGACGCTCTTAATCTTAGGATGGATCACATGTCTGCGAAATTAGATAAACATGCCGTCAGACATGGGGAGGCTGAAAAACGCATTTCGGACACGGAAGATGGTCTACAACAAATGGCCTCCAGGACCCTTGACATGGAAAAGGTGCTCGCCATCATTCAAGCTAAGAACGAGGACCTGGAGGCCAGATCCCGACGCAATAAATCTGATGATTACTGGTCTACGGGAGTCAACCAACACGGGGAGACTAGAATCCTATGTAGAGGCAATGCTGCGTGAGATTTTTGGGGCAGAACATCTATCCCAAGTGTTGATCGTAGAACGAGCTCACTGCTCTCTGGCAGCTCGCCCTCCCCCAGGTGCCCTGTGGAATTACAGAGACCGTGATTCAATTCTGCGCATGTCAAGGGAAAAGGGTACCATAAACTACCAGGGAAACAACTTGGCTTTCTATCCGGACTTCACTGCTGCGGTCCAAGCGGCAAGAACAGAATACCAATCTGTTAAGAAACTGCGGATGCCAGAAAGTGTTCCATATGCCATGCTCTACCCGGCACGGCTGCGCATCGGTGCAGAGGGTAAATCAAAAGTTTTCACCAGTCCTAAAGCAGCTATGGAATATGCGAAAACCTTCAAAAGTAGAGACCGTGAAATCTCTGGCACACCAGACGAACAAGACTGATCGCCACAGAACTCTGTGCAAGGATGCATCTGTTGTGCACCAAGACTGCACAAGAAGGTGTCCCAGGCTCTCTGTATTACGCTTGTTTCTATTGATATGTGAATGGGAGATTTGCTCTGCGGCCTTTATGTGTCCCCCCTCAGACTGTCTGTCAATTTTATTGCTTTACAAGTATTGCAAAATGTTATTGCTAACAGGAATGCTGGTTTCTATCCCTCTCTAGCTCGATAGTCCGTAGCTATGGGAAATCTATCTAGGTTGTTTGGCCGCCTCCCTTCTCATCTGGGAGGTTGAATGCGCTCCGGTGTCCCCCATGGGTGTACTCCGCATTTATTTATAAAGTTTTGTATAGCGCGAACATGATCCCGAGGGATATCAGAGCACTTTACAGTTGTGGGGAAAGGAAGGTAACAGTTGCAGTACATGTGTCAACTGGGAATACAGACAAAATCACATATCAAAAAAGAACTCACAGGACAAGAACGGTTACACGTACATAGGATCAGCAGAATAATAAGAACATAACTGGTACATATCGAGATGGAATAGCAACCAGCGCAAGGCCTTAAAGGTGTAAGTCCAATGCATTAGAGCAGACGATCCAACAACCTATTAAGGTAAGAACTTGTTCATAAGGAATCTTTTTACTTCCAATTTGAAGGCATCCTTGGAGGAGATTCTACGTATTTCCGGTGGGAGGGAATTCCAGATCTTCGGAGCTGAGCCGGAGAAGGCTCGGTGACATGTTCTCTTTTTGCGAAAGATCTGACGTTTCAGGAGGAGAGAGTTAGCACTCCTAGAGGGTCTAGCCCCTCCTGATAGTTCCAGTTTTTGCGCTAGATAACTGGGGGTTTTGAAATGGAGGGCTTTGTGAGATAGGCAAGCAATCTTTAGCTGTATTCTCGCTTCATAGGGCAGCCAATTTAGGGATTTTAAGACTGGAGAGATGTGCGCATTTCTTTTGGTACCAGTGACCAGTCTGGCCGCCGCATTCAATGAGGCCCTTAGTGGGGCCAAGGTATATTTGGGGAGACCACAGAGCGTAGCACTGCCATAATCAAGTCTTGGCAAAAGAAGCGCTTGGACCACTTGTTTGAAGTCAGCTTGTGGGAGGAAAGGTTTTAGCTTCCGGAGTATCCTCAACAGGTGGTTAGCTCCCTTGCATACTTTGCTAATAGGAGTCTTCATGTTCAAGTGCTTGTCCAGAGTGATTCCGAGGGATTTAGCGGAGTCGATAATGAGGGGGGAGCAGTTGAAGGCGGTGAGGTGATTCAACCAGAGGTCTAGCTTAGGGGTGTGATTTAGAGGAGAGATGAGAAGGAATTCTGTTTTGGAGGTGTTGAGCAGGAGGTGGTTCACAGTTAACCAGTTTTGAGTAGTGTTGAGTGAGGTGATGTTATCCAGGGAGGATATTTTCAGATAGAGTTGGGTGTCATCCGCATACATATGGAAGAGAATGTCCATGGAATTTAGTGCATTAGCTAGTGGTTCCAAGAACAAGTTGAAGAGTATGGGAGATAGGGCGGACCCTTGGGGGACACCCATGGATACTGGAGATGGCTGCGAGAGAGAGTGATTCGCCTTCACTCTTTGGGATCTGTGATGGAGGAAAGACGCGAACCATTGCAACACCGGACCAGACAGGCTCATCCTGTGCTCTAGGATGGATAGGAGGTTTTTTTTTATTTTATTTTTCAAAAAAAGGACACCACAATACATCCATAATAACCAAAAAATTACGATACACAAAAGTACATCAGATGCATAAACATAATCATACATTTCCCTCTTTATCATCAACGAAACCAAATCACATCAAATTATAAAGACAAGACAACTAAAAGCCCTCATTCTCCCTCAATGATCATCTTGATTCGTATCAGAGCCACCAAGCGGCTTCTCGCCTATGCATTTGTATCACCCATGCTGACCGCACCCTGCCCACCCAAAACCACCCAGTGCGAAACAGGCTACTCAGCCTCAGCTGCTTTAGACAATAGATAGAGCCTCAGGGGTTCCCAAATATCCTTAGGTCTTGAGATCGTAGGCAGACCCTCCGCGTATGTCTCTAGGTTGTCTTTGCAATAGACCAAGTCCTTTATCCATTGGTCCACTTTCGGCGCTCGTCGCCCTCCCCATGTAATTGCCACCCGCCGTGCGGCCATGAGCAGGGCCAGGCTCACGAATCTACCAGTCACGCCCCGGACATGGGGTACACAGCACAGCAGACAAACCAACGGAGTGCACTGTAATTCAACCGCAGCCATATTCTTTACATCGCTCACCACAGCCTCCCAGAATTCAGCCACCCTCCCACATCCCCAAGCGAGATGCAAGTAGTCAGCGTTTCCCTGACCACATCGCGCACATGTATCGGACTCCCGCAAGCCAAATCGCAGCAGGCGGGCAGGTGTATGGTACACTTGATGCAAATATTTGAAATGTATAATGCGTAAGTTTCCATTCATGACAAGGGTACCCGTCAAGTCGCACACATACTTCCAATCTTTCTCAGATATGGGCTCAGGCAGACAGGTATTCCATCGCTCCCAACTTCTGTCAGGCAGACCTGGGCATTCATCCCGGACCATCTTATATAAGCGGGATAGCAGTTTTTTATTGGTGGGAGTGGTGAGCACGAACTGCAGGGACAGCAGCGTGGGAGGCTCCAGGGGGTAGGTATCATAGTGAGCCCTGACCGCATGCCTAAGTCTGTGCATAGCAAATCTGAACAACAGTGTTTGATTACTAATATATTACAAGGCGCCTGGTGTGATAAAGGACCCCTCAGGGTAGAGATCCTGCATCCGCTGGAAGCCCGCCTCCTCAATCAGCCGCATCGATGGGGCTTCGTGGGTAACCGACAGCGCAGCATGATATGTTATACGCAGGGCTATAGCATACAGCGGCAGCTTGAGCGCAAGTCTTCCCACCTCCTGCCAAGCAGCAACAGTCGTGTTCACTGTATTTATCTCCGTCCTCGGAGTCCCACGCGCCCCATGTGTGAACACGCTATGCAACGGTATTGGAGATACATCCCCTTCTTCCACCGCGACATGTGGTGTGTAGGCGTGCGGTCTCACCCAATAAAATGCATATTGGGCTTGTGCACAGAGATAATAAACATAGAAATCCGGGGCCCCAAAGCCGCCTTTACCATAATCACTGGTGAGCACCGACCATCGCACACGAGCACTTTTGCCCCCCCAGACCAGCCGGAGCAGTGTACCACGAAGTGTATTAAAAAAAACCTTCGACAATAGAATAGGGATGTTAGTAAATAAGTACAAATACTGCGGCAGGACCACCATCTTAATAAGTGCGATACGATCCGCCAAGGAGAGCGGTAGGCCTACCCACACATCCACTTGTTGTTCCAACTTAATGTGTGCCCTCCCATAGTTCTCGCGCACCACCCTGTCCGGGTCCCGGTGGATCCAGACCCCTACATATTTTATGGGGTCCGCTGACCATACCAAGGGAAACTCCATATCAGGTTGCGTCGTGGACTCAGTCAGTGGGATGATGAGACTTATCCCAGTTCACTACTAGGCCCGACAGGCGACCAAAGCGCACGTATTCCCTCAGCAGCTGTGCTAGGTACCTGGATGGCTCACGTACAAAAAGAACCATATCGTCCGCATATAGCGAGATGGCGACCGGGCGGTAGTTAAAATTTAGTGCTGTTTCCCTAGGTCGCTGCCTCATAACACACGCTAGGGGTTCGAGTATAAGGGCAAAAAGCAACGGGGACAACGGGCAGCCCTGACGAGTGCCCCGCCGTATAGTAAATGGGTCGGATGTTAACCCCCCAACACGCACCCTGGCTGAGGGATCCGCATATAACACTGTTATCCATTGTAAAAATAGAGGCGGGAAACCCATGCGCCGAAGAACAAAAAACATATAGCTCCACTCGACAGAATCAAAGGCTTTGGCCGCGTCCAGCATTACTGCCGCAGCAGACCTGCTAGGCTCAAGGATGTGAAACATTGAAAAAATTGTCCGGAGATTGTGTGAGGTAGATCTATCGGGTATGAAACCCGATTGGTCGGGTAGCACCAGGCACTGCATCAGGGGTTGTAGTCGGACCGCCAAAATCTTGGCCAGCACCTTGGCATCTATATTTATCAGTGACAGCGGGCGATAAGAGTCACATTGATCAGAAGGCTTGTCCTTTTTAAGTAATGTAATAATCAATGCCTGCCGCAACGAGGGAGGCAATGTCCCCGACTCATGGGCCTCAGCATACACCTCCAGTAGATATGGAGCTAATAAATCAGCGTAGGCTTTATAAAATTCGGCCGTAAGGCCGTCGGGCCCCGGTGCCTTGCCATTAGAAAGGGCCAGTATAGCAGTCTTGACCTCCTCGACAGTGACGGGTAAAGTGAGATAGTCCCTATGCGCGTCCGAGAGCCAGGCGCATGCCACATCCGCCAAGTACTCTTAGAGTTCAGCTGCGGACGCCTCCCCTTTGGACTCGTACAGGTCAGCATAAAAGTCGCGGAATTGCTTGGTAATGGCAAGGGGGTGATAGTGCTCCCCCCCCATTGGAGTCCGTGATCTTATCTATTGGAGGCTGTTCCATGCGACTCTTGATTTTGTTTGCGAGTACATGGCCAGGTCTCCCGCCCTCTCCATATCTGCGCGCCGTATGTCTGCGCGTGAGGTACCGTACTTCAGTGTCAGCTAGGGTATCGTACTCGAGAATTAACTCATGTATGCGGGCCAAGGTATCGGCTGATGGGGCCGCCACGTAACCATGTTCCAGCACCCGAAGAGAAGCTTCCGTCTTGCGCAGCCGCTCTCGGATATCCTTCAATATGCCTGCCGTAGTGCTAATGCACACCCCCCTGATTGTGGCCTTAAAGGCCTCCCACAGAGTGGAAACGGTATCCACAGAGCCCTTGTTCAGTACAAAATATTATTCAATGGCTTCTCGCACTGTGGCTTCGTACACCGGATCAAGCAATGCCTCCGAGCGGAACCACCAAGTAAAGGGGCGACGCATGGCTGTTGGGACCTGTAAGTCTAACTGAACCGGATTGTGGTCCGATAGAGTCCGCGGCAAATGCTCAATCCCCAGTACCCAGCCCGTCGCGTCCCCCCCCCCAGTAACCAATAATCGAGGCGCGACCAGGTGTTGTGCAAAGGCGTCGCATGTGTCCCTTCCCTCACCATAGCATTGCGCACCCTCCAGACATCACTCAAACCAAATTCTGCCACAGCACTCTGCACACAGCGGGCCACTCTGGGAGTTCGGTGTGACAGTGGATTGAACTTATCCAGCTCAGGATTCAGGTAAGTGTTCAGATCCCCCCCCACAGGATATTTGCCTCTGGCCAGGTCCTCAATTTAGCATACATCTGTAAAAAGCACTCCGGGTCGTCTGCAATAGGTCCATACATATTAATGATAGTGACTAGAGACCCCCCCAGTGTCCCCTGCACCATCGCGCATCGTCCCCCTTCATCAACATGGGTCCGGGCAGACACGAATGGCACTCCCCGTTTAATCAGTATTAACGTACCTCTGGCATAGGAAGAGAAGGACGACGCCAACTTAAACCCCGCCCATCGTCCCGCTACACTTTGTGCTGAATGTTTAGTGAGGTGCGTTTCCTGTAATAAGGCAATGTGGACATCATGGCGGGTCAGATAGGCCAACACCTGCCGCGTTTTCTTGGGAGAATTGAGTCCCCGTACATTCCACGTCAACAGCCGATATCGCTCACCCATAATCGGACCGTAAATCCTCGGTCAACCAGGCACACAGCTCAGCCAGCAATAGGAGGGCAGGGCCAGTATCAGACACAGTCAGCACATCGCAACGAACAGCTCTCACTCCAACCAACATCAGTGCAAAAAACAGGCGAAAATAATAAGACCCAGAACTCCAACTAGTCTCCCCCCGCCCCCCACCCACTCCAACCTCCCAATTAGGTCGAGAACGGTACCACCCCCCCTCCCGCACATTTACCCCTTCACACATATTGCTCAACAGAAGGGGATCACCCGCTGGGGAAGAGGAGACGGCAGCGAACATTCCCACCGTAGTGAGATGTGCCGGACTTCAACTGTGTGACACACCTGTGTGCCATGAACTAGGAATGTGGTCAGCAACCACGGCGTTGAGCCTGAACAATGACATACAACTACATGCAAACACATGAGAACAATAGGCTGGAACCAGTCATTATAGGCTGCACCTCATCCATGCAGAGGTAGTTCGACAAGTGCCCCCAGCTCCCATACTCCTGAGCTGTTGTGGTACATGCAATCAGCAACCAAAAGGTACCGCTAATCCGTGTCGTCTAGAGTCGAGGAGGCGGAGGGGTCCTCCGTCTCGCGCTGCCGGCGTTCAGTCTTACAGATGTGTTTTGAAAACTTTAGGGCAGAGCGCGAGTCCGTGAAGAAATGCGCTTGACCCTCATGGGTGATTTTTAATTTGGCCGGGTACAACATAGCATATGGCACCGAGGCCGTCTGCAGCAACTTCTTTACCGGCACAAATTCCCTTCGCGCGGCTTGCACCGTTGGTGTATAGTCCGGAAAAAAGGACAGATTGACCCCCTTGTAGTTGATAGGGGCCTTGACCCTGGCCTCTTTCAGGATAGCGTCTCTGTCTGCATAGTTCAAAAGGCGGGCTATGATCGGGCGCGGATGCGCCCCTGGTTTAGGCCGAGGGCCGAGCGATTGATGTGCTCTTTCTACAATCATAACTGTGGATAGCACTGGCCTGAACAGTTCCCGCAGCAGGCCATCGATGAATGGCTCCATTCTGGTAATGGGGGTGGATTCCGATAGGCCCAGTATGCGGAGGTTATTGCGCCTCAAGCGCGCCTCCAAATCCTCATTTTTGGCCTTGATAACTTCCAGGATCTTTTCCATATGCAATATTTGAGTCCGGGATTTCGCCTGCGTGTCCTGCGTATCCGATAATCGGTTTTCAAGGACATCTAGTCTGTGCTCATGTTTCTCCACTTTCTTTTTAACAACATCGAGACCAGCTGCCAGCACATCTATTTTACTGTCAATAGATTTCATCCCGGATCGCAATTCGATCAGGATTGTCCGGGTGTCATCCGCCGATTCATCCACCGGCCCGAAGCCCCCTGCGAACCAGGGTGGTCCCCCATGGCTTTGCTCGCACATGTACTACGTTTGTTGTCGAACTGGAGTTTCGGCTGCTTAGGGTCAGCCTTTCCCATAATGGTAGCTACCCTTGAGCAGAGCTCTATGCGCCACTCCGGCCTCTCCGCACTGACAAGGCCAAGGCCCTCAAATCCACCGGGTCTGTGCTCGCACGCTCCAGGAATGCAATGTGTCCCGGTGGGCTGGCGAGAGCAGCACTATTGAGGGACGGCTATCCTCCGCAGACACACCGGGGCGCGGCTAGGGACCGCCACAGCAGCACCTCCGACCTCTCAAGGCCGCTCCAGGCTCCACATTGGCGCCAAGGATCACACCCGGCCCCCCACCCCGCAGCCCGAAAAGCACCCGCGACGCCCCGGGCACCTCAGCTCGCACAGGCAGCCTTGAGCTGGCACCGAGGCAACGCCGACGGCACTTCCGCGCTACAGGAGGCAGACCAGTGCGACCCCCCCCCCCAAACGAGTAGGAGCAGCTCCACACCTCCGCACCCGATGCAGGCAGCCCGCCTAGGCCTCCCCGAGCACCACCGCACAAGGAAGCAGGGGCGTCGGGAATGCACACCGCAGACCGAGCTACACCCAGGTCAGAGCGCAGCTCCCGCCCCACTCACCGTAGTCGAGGCTCGACCCTCAGCAGCACTCAGCCGGGCTCCGCCCGTCCCGCGCTGGTCATCTCAGGGCTCCAGGAGTCAATGCGCCGCAGCCACGGCCCTCAGTGCTTCAGCCGCTGCTCCGGAGCGACGGTCCCACTCCGCCTGTCAGGCGTCTTCTCCCGGGGCACAGTGTAATGTTCACCGTGATGGGCACCCCCGGTGCATGCGCGGAGCCCCGTCCCAGCTAGCAGTGGAGCCTCCCGGCCCCGGGGACTCGAGCAAGCGCCATTTTCCTCGTGATCGGGCGCGAGCGGGCCTCGCCGATTCTGGCCGTGCTACTGTTCCGATGTGGCCAGGAACACCCCCGAGCCCGTCATGGGGGTAGCGGCACTATTGCATGCAGTGTTCCGGCAGCACAGGCGGTCATGACGGATGGTATTTGCCAATTTTTCAAGTCCGGCGTGCGGAGCTCCCTCAAGAGGCAGCCATTCCGCTTCGCGCCGTAGCCACGCCCCAGGATGGATAGGAGGTTGTCGTGATTAACAGTATCAAACGTAGAGGAAAGGTCAAGGAGGATAAGGAGGCACGATTCATTTTTAAAATGTCGTCCATAACGTGAGTGAGAGCCGATTCGGTGCTATGCCCACTACGAAAGCCAGATTGATGTTGGTCCAGGAGATGGAAATTCTCAATGTGAGCACAGAGTTGCGACTGGACGCATTTTTCTAGGAGTTTAGCGAGGGTGGGGATGTTAGAGATAGGGCGAAAGTTGTTGAGGTCACTGCTGTCTGCGGTATTTTTTTTTTTTAATATGGGTGTTACCTGAGCTGCTTTTAGGCACTCCGGGATCGTGCCTTGTGACAGACGCGTTGACAATCTTTGTCCAGATGGGAGAGACGACATCCTTGATTTCTTTGAAGATGGAAGGTGGCAACGGGTCACTGAAATGATTAGAAGGGTTGCTACTCTGAAGAACCTTTTTAATGTCTCTTTCACTGAGGGGGGTAAAGGTGTCCCAGGAGGCATTGTTCTGGATGCCCAGGCTCAACGGTTCGATCGTGTCCGTTAGGGCTGGGCGGGGAGTAGACCCATTGGATAGCAGTAGGGCCCGCTTGGTATCCAGATCAATATTGATGAGTCTTGATTGCTCAGTAAAGAAAGCAGCCAGATCACCACATGAGGGGGGGCTGATTTCCGAATCAGGGCGGTTTGGTGCTTCCACCGATTGTTGTTTAACCAGTTCAAAAAGTTTCTTGGGGCGGTTTGTGGCTTGATTAAGTTGGGATCTGAAATAGTCCGCCTTAGCTCTCTTGATTTGCTTGTTATAGGAGCCCCTAACCGATCTAAGGATTTTTAGCTGGTCCGTGGATGGTTTGGATCTCCAGGATCGTTCGATAGCCCTAAGGTTGCGACATTCCGAGTTTAAGTTGCAGTTGAACCATGGTTTGGATGTTTTTGTTGAGGCGTTTTTTTGTTGGAGAGGAGCAACGGAATCCATTATGCTAGAGATAGTAGAGTTGTAGAAGTCGGTGAGTACATGAACCTCAAACATCTCGACTGGGGAAGAGAGGGCAACTATACAGTGGGATGCTAGATCGGCTGTGTTGATATCTCAGAGGTCCTTTTTCCAGATCTTCGATTTAGTTGGTTGACCCTTCCTTAGAGACACATCCACGTTAATATGGAAGAAGATGCTTTGGTGGTCGGACCAATCACAAGGGGTGATGGTATCCATTGTGATGATGTGTCCTTTGGTGATGATGAGGTCCAGAGTTTCACCTTTATTATGGGTTGGCCGGTCACAATGTTGAATCAGCTCGTGATCACTCAAGAAAGATTTGAGGCAAGTTACAGCTTGGTCATTAGTGTTAGACCAGTGGAGGTTGAAGTCACCGAGGTAGATGTGGGACAGAACGGAATCGGCATTGGCAGAGATTTCCATTAATTGTTCGATGAAGGGGAGGGTGTCCCCCGGGGGGTGATAGAATGTGTGTAATTTGCACACCGGATGATTGTTACTGGAGATGTTGAGACAAAGGTATTCGCAAGATGATGGCGTAGAAGACTCCGAGAGGGAGACCGCGAGAGTGCTCCGATGTATACAGGCTAAGCCACCTCCCAGCTTCAAAGCTCTGTCTAGATGAATTATGTCGTGAGTAGGGGGCACTAGGAGGTCTAGGATAGGAGTGGAAGAGGGATTGAGCCAAGTTTCAGTGAGGATGATGATGTCTATCTCATTGTGTTGGATGAGGTCGAAGATATCAGAGGCGTGTTTGCTGGCTGACCTGCAGTTGAGTAGTACGCATTTAAGTTGTACCAGAGAAAGGGGGGGAGGAGTCTGTATGATGTTCACGCTCATGAGGTTGTCGTTGTTTATGAACCTAAGGTTGTGGGGGGGGTTCTCTGTTCGGGTTTGCGTGAATGGCCTGGATTTGCCCCGTAGGGATCTTGTTAAGTGTCTAGGATAAGCGAGTAAGAGTTGAGTAAGTCATCGATATCGTTGGGCGCGAGGGAGGCCAACGATCTTCTGGGGCGGGAGGGTGCGTTAGGTAGGGGTACGGTTTTAGGGATATAGAGGGGAGAGATATTTGCGAATATGTTTTGCATTTGGGGTTTGACTGTTTCTGGGATGGCTTTGGCAAGTTGGGGGTGCTGAAGTGGGCGGGGGGAGGTACCGGGAGGCGGGGATATATGGGACTGTTTTATGTGGCTAAGTGGAATTCACAGATACAACTGTCGATCTATATTTTGCCCCAATCCTTAGATGTAACACGCATATTGGTCAATAAGCTTACATGACAGTGCTGGATACTGAAATGATTTTATGCATGACGTGGAATGTTCGTGGGCTGAACTCCCCTAAAAAAAAAAAAATCAGACAAGTACTAGCCTATTTAGATCGGCATGGTGTCAAGATTGCCCTCCTCCAGGAGACGCATCTGACAAAACAATCTGAGACCAGGGTAGGTGTGCAATGGGCTGGATGCAGACTGGCGTCTTCATATTCATCATACACAAGAGGGGTGATTACATTAATAAAGAACAACCTTCCGTTCACCATGATTAAACACTGCACAGATGATGGACGTCGCTATGCAATAATCCATGGTAAACTAGCTGGTTCGCTTCTTTGAAGGTATTTTTAATGTACTGCGGGAATGGCCCGAAGCTGAAATTGTATGGGGAGGTGACCTGAACACACACTTGGACCCCAGCAAAGACAAGTCGAGCAGGCAAGGAGGTCAATCACCCAAAGCAGCTCGGGTCATAAATGATGGGATGGCTGAATTAGGATTCGTTGACACCTGGCGACTTCGCAATATTGAAAGGTTGGAAGGCACACATGCTTCTATTGTGCATGGCAGCTGGTCACGGCTGGATTATTGGTTGCTGGGTGAAGGCGCGAATGCATGGGTCTCCACAATTGATGCGTTACCCAGAACGTTATCTGACCATAACCCTGTCAGGCTCACACTGCGCATCCCGCTGAGCGTCCCCCGTCAGTTCCCATGGCATTTCAGATCTGAGGCACTGCTCGATCCACTATACGCTACCACGATCAGAGAGGCCATAGTTCAATATTTTGATTTAAATAAGGGGTCGGTGGATAGCGCCGCTAATCCCTGGGAGGCCTTTAAGGTCACTATTAGGGGCAAATGCATCGGCGGGCATCCTCAAGGATATCCGTGGCCAACTTTCCAGAGTGGAAAAAACGCTGACGCAGCTTGAGCGCGATTACGAGACTCTCCCATGCGCACATACTCTAGCCCAAATTAAAGACTTAATCCTAGAATATAACGAACTGGCGGCTGGGGAGGTGCGCTCTATCTCCAAGAGACACGTGGCCCGCGCGTAAGGTGAAGGAGGCAGACCTGGGCATAATTTAGCTACTAAGATCAAAATCCGATCAGAACGACATGCCATAACTAAAATTACGGATGAAAATGGGAGGGACCATTACACCACGCAAGCAATTGTTGCACAGTTTCGCAGTTGCTATACGGAGCTATACACTTGAAAAGGAGGAAACAATCCCAGGGAACTAGATGACTACTTGGCAGACATCGCGCTTGCTGGCTGTCTACTGGGCAACGGGAATATTTATGGCAACCGATTGCAGCGGCTGACATCCGTGAAGCGATTCGATCGCTGCCTAATAAGAAAGCACCTGGGCCGGACGGTCTCACATGTGAATTCTATAAGGAAGTCGCGGATGAGCTGATACCTTACATGTTAGAAACATACGAGGAAGCCTATGAATCGGGAAGACTACCGCCAACGCTCAGAGAAGCTCTGATAATTACTCGGTTAAAAAAAAGACAAAATCGCCCTCCCGCTGCGAGTCACATCGCCCATTGTCGCTCATTAATATAGATGCGAAAATATTAGCAAAAACTTTGGCCACCAGACTTCAACCGTTGGTGCAGATGCTGGTTCTCCCCGACCAATCCGGATTCATTCCAGATAGGTCCACATCATACAATCTGCGAACGATCTTTGCAATGTTTCATATACTTGACCCGGAGCTCCAGGCTGCGGCAGTGATGCTAGACGCGGCCAAGGCCTTTGATTCTATAGAGTGGAGCCATCCGTTTCAAATACTACAGCGTATAGGGATCCCCGAATTTTATAGTAGGTGGGTGCGGTTGCTGTATACTGACCCCACGGCACGTGTCCTTGTAGATGGAATCACATCGGACCCTATTCAAATCGGCAGGGGCACTAGACAGGGGTGCCCTCACTCGCCGCTTCTCTTTTACCTGAGGCTGGAAACCCTGGCATGCATCATTAGGCAGCAGCAGAGAGAGGCAGCCCTGCGTTTTGCACACCATCCCGTAAGCATATCACTTTACAGCGATAACATGCTGCTCTTTGTCAGGGAACCACAGACATTCATGGCACCTGTTCTGCGTGAATACATCCGGTTCGGGTTTTTCTCAGGGATTAGCATCAATTGGAACAAATCATTGCTAGTGCCACTGACTGCGAACACTACTCCTTATGCCCTGGAGTTTCCTCTTGTTTGGTCGTCAGACCCTGTTAAATACTTGGGGTTATGGGTTCATCGGGATCCCGACATAGTCATCAGGGAAAATGATGGTGTTGCATGCACTATGTTGGAGCAGCAGGTAGCTAGATGGTCGGTGATGCCGTTGTCACTAGCTGACCGCATAGCCCTCATTAAGATGATTGTCCTGCCGAGATTCCTGTACCTGTTCAGCAACATACCCATAAAACTGACCCAGCCTGATATGTATCTGTACTATCTCTGCGCGCAGGCGCAGTATGCATACTACTGGTACAATCATCATGACTTCATCCCTCATGTCGCAGTCGAGGACGGCGATGCACACCCCATTCCATTGAGATACATATTGTCGCACTCATGCAGAGGTACCCCCAAAAAGGAAATTAACACAATAGACACCATGATAGCAGACTGGCAGGCTCTAGGACAACCGGCAGCAAAGCTTCCACTATATGCCCCTCTGCTTCCACTGGCTCACCACGCAGCATTGTCGGTCACACAGGAGGCGGGAGCTATGTACACCCTGAGACTAGCAGGCATAGATAAAATGCAGGACTTCTACCCAAACTGTGGTTTCATCACGGAAGAGACGCTACAATACGTACACAATAAATCGGAGCTATTCCTATTTATATTTCACAGACTAAAGAAGGCGGTGAAGGCACACTATAACACCTTTCCTGATGAACCACCGACACTGCACACCCTCCAGACGCTTCTGGCTACCCCAACAAGACACAAATTGGTCACCAAGCTATATAGAATAGCTAGAGATGAGAAACTCACTGCCAACTATAGGAGCCTAGAGCGGTGGAACACTAGACTTCACCCTCAGCTTACACAGAAGGAATGGGAATACTGCTGTCAACTCACCAATGCATTCACCTCCAATGGCAATCTGCGCATTATTCACTTTAAATATCTTCATCAGGTCTATCATACACCACACAAATTGCACAAATATGGTCTCCGGGAAAGTGATGCATGTAAAAGATGTGGATCTCAGGGAGCAGATTTCTGGCATTTGGCCTGGGAATGCAGTCGGGTGGCTGAGTTCTGGGCGGAAGTGACACATAGACTACAAAGTATGACCAACATTACACTACAGTGTACCCCACAGGTGTGTCTACTGTGCTTCACACCGTCCCTGAAGGGTGCCACTGGTAAATTCATCAGAATTGCTTTACAGCTAGCAAAAAGGAGGGTAGCGATGAAATGGGAGCGCTCGGCTGCCCCACTGCCTGATCACTGGATAAAGGACCTTGTGTACTGTAGGGAGAATCTAGAACTGTATGCAGAGGAGCTGCCGGCTCCCTCTCGACCCAAAGACATCTGGGAGCCACTATTGCAATATCTGCTGTCCAGAGAACAAGAAGTGTTATCAGAAAATGCAGAGGAATAGTACTGTACATGTACAATTGGTAGTCGGATATCGTCACAACAAGGACAATTGTATCTGAGGGCAAATGATCAACTGAAATGAATAGCCACGGGTTGTTTGTTCTTCTATGTTTTTGTAATGTATGCGAATTTGAACTTGTATGCCATGTAAGAACAAAAATTAATTTAAAAAAAAAAAAAGAAAAAAAAGAAAGAGTCCTAGCGCTTCTAAACTTGGTAAGGAGACGGATCTGACCTCTTTGAATATGCTGACCTCCTCCTGGGCAGCTACTGAGTCGGTGGGTCTGGTGATCAGCAGCTTCTAGGAACCAGACGACGCAGTCAGTGCCTGCAGGATGCAGAGGAGTGGCTCCTCCACTCCAAGGGAGATGCTGGCTGGTTTTTGAAATACTGGCAAGCCTCCGAGGCTTTTGGAGGATGAACAGCTGCTAGACGAGTCAGGTCTTTCAAATTGTCAAGTCTCTAGCAGGCAGGGTTTGGCGCCAAAAGTCCACACCAGTCTTCAGTTCTCACGTTGGTCGGCTCTTGAGTGTCCTCTTTTTCTTTAGTCAGGTGAATCTAAAGTTACGGTGCCAGGGGGCCACCTAAATACTTAATTTCGGGGGTATGGGGAGTGTAGAGTAGTAGCCAATGAGCTACATACCCTTGGGGTCACTACGCCCCCTATATGACCACTTCCTGTGGGAAGTGGACATAACCCTGTCCCAGTGTTCCTAATTCTGCCATCACCTAGATAGCGGAGTTTTCCTAGAGGGGGGCATATCAGGCAGCTCACCTTAGGGGTGTGTCTGACCTGGGTGTGTTACACGCCTTCTCGCATAACAAATTTCCCGCCTGTCCTGGTGCCAAATTGGCCTCAGGGCACGGGTGGCATCTCCCAGATCTGGGGGCAGCCAGGGTCGCATATCAAAAGGCAGCAGAGGCTTTGAAGCCTCTGGCCTTAGTATGCTGAGTTACTAGCCATCCTGCTGGAGGAGGTGTAAACACCTCCTGCCAGAGCAGACATTGTTCCCGATCTCTGAGAACGGGACTCTCACCTCCAAGGGGGGTCAGAAGCACGTCTGTGGTGGCAGGCTGGTCTATACCAGTCAGGCAGCACACTAGAGTACTAGTAGGGTTCAGGGGGTACCTCTAAGGAACCCTCTGGGTGCATGTATTAATAAATCCAGCACTGGAATCAGAGTGGTTTTATTAATAAGAGTTGTTTGATACCAAACACATTTGATTTCAGTGAAGCCATCATGTAGCTGGGGAACTCGTAAACACCAGTGCCCAGTACATATACTCAAGATGGCTTCCCTGGTCACTTGCAATGTCTAAGAATCGACTTCGATATCACAGGGGCATATCTGCTCATGCAGATATGTCCACACATGTAATATAATGCACCCTGCCTCAGGGCTATAAGGTCTGCTGTTGGGGTTACTTACATATATTGCATGTAGTGCTTGCAGGCATGGCACACAGGATGTGTGCCATGTCTAGTTTTCACTTTTGTCCACACCATTTCACGCAGTCTGCAAATGCAGACTGTATGAGTGTGGTGAAGGGTCCCTTAAGGTGGCACAATTCATGCTGCAGCCCTTAGCGACCCTCTTTAGTACCCATGCCCCAGGTACCAGGAGTAGGTACCATTTACTAGGGGCTTACAAGGGTGCTAAAGGTCTTGCCAATTGGGGAACAATTGTAAAGCTTTAGGGAAAGTCATCTGGAACTGGGGACCTGGACAGCAGGAACCCAGTGCACTTCTGTCAAAATTGCATCAGATACCAGGCAAAAAGTGGGGGTGACCATGTCAAAAAGGGGTACTTTCCTACAGTTACTACCTCCATGGCAAAAAGGTTTTAGATCAGGGTCTTCCACCATGAGTAATGTGCTTGCTTTGAGGTTTCTAGCATTGTACATACTAGCAAAAAGATTGCAATATTGTTTTATTGACTTCAGGGCAGTCTTTGACCGAGTGGACAGACAAATCATGTAGCAAAAACTTTCAAAGTTATGCCATAATCCTGCTACACTCCAACTAATAAGATCTGTTCATTCTGATACATGGTTTAGGGTACAAAGAAATCCACCTGGCAAGATCAGACCTTTGAAAGCCTTAAAGGAAGGCTATATTTTGGCATCTAACCAATTTAATTCACAGATGGCCAATATGACTCGGCATCTGTAGTTACTAAACTTATTTCTCCACAAATTGAGAGGTCCTCTCATGTCAACGCTGTCCTAAGAGAACAACAAATGACCTAGGCTCTGTTGGATCTTTGATAAATGCCTTGTTTGATTATAATAACACAAATAAACTGCAGCTAAATTTTACAAAGCAAACATTGTTGTATCCTGCTATTATAAAGCACACCCAATTGGATGAGCTCAACAAATACAGAAGTCTTGGTATTACATTTATTTCCAACTTGAGTTAAAAATCATATATGGCAGAAATGACCTCTCATGGACTTCAATTTGTCAAAGACGTTTTCAATCTGCATATGGTGGGGTCAGAGGAGGAGCTCGGTCTATTATTGAGAGTATTTTCCAGTGAAGTGGTGCATTCAAGTCAAGTCAACTTTATTTGGTCATATTAAATAGACCACAAAAATACAACACAATCATGTGCAACAAAGTACAATAAAACAGTGCAGATTCATCTAAAATCCTTAAGACCGGCATAAAAGGTAAGAGTAAATATAACATGAAAATACATATAGAACACAATCACCAAATACAGTACAATTATATCATCAATTTAAGAGCCTGTCTATGACTTCTATGACAGAGACGAACCACAAAAAGTGGTCATAAATAGCCTGCTATATCGCGCAGTATAATTATATTCGAAGCATAGGACATATTTCATCACAGTATTAAGTTTACTATTAATAAAGTACGTCACAGCAGTATAGCATATTCATTAGTGCATCTAGACCTAAAACATACAGAAGTTGCAAAACTAAACAAGGAGCTTTCCCAATCAATGTCCTCGCCATGGTGGGATGGGAAGAATGTTTCCTCTTGTGTGCAACTGTAATTCTTCTAGCAATTTTTCCTGACACTGATCACCATTTTGTAGGTCTTCCTACAACGTGCAATCTCAATAGCAATCCTAGGCTGATTATGAAGGGAGGCCATTAGCTCTTTGTGAGACCTGGAGCATGCTGCGTCAAACCATCCCCTTTTCTTAACCGGGGCACTCGTGGGACACTCTACATAATGCCCTTGACACTGCCTCGGAGAGTGATGAATGCCTGCTTTATACTAGCTTTATTAGCCTCAAGATCTATGCAAGCCTCAAACAAGTAGGATTACCCAAACCAGTTGGGGTATGAAAATGTCAGCGTTAAACTCCCACTTGATGTGGGTACCTTTTTACCTTTGAGCAGCAATGCCAGTGATTCTCCTGGTCGAGCAGACCGACTCCTGTCAGTTAGTGATATCCACAGTAAGGCTTTGTGGAAGGTGATCACTCACAGCAAGATTGCATAGTAGCTGTTCCCCCCGCCTTCGCAACTAAGTTGGCAGACAATAAAATAAAATCAATCCCAGAGCCCTCATCCATACTCACAAAAGTCCTTGGGAAAAGACCATTCATAGTGTTGTACTCGTTAGCAAAACACATGATAAATTTCATCAACAAATAATTGATGTTATTCCAAAACACATTGTGAGAAAAATGAAATAAAAAATTCCCTTCAACATCTGTGATCCCACAAGCATCTTTGTATATAGGGGGGCAAAGATGGGCATTAAAATCACCTCCCCTCATCAAACCCAGCTCACTACAGCCTTTAGAGCTGAGTGAGTCCAAATCAAAGTCTGATTTTAACAAGATATAGCCTTTATCTACTGTTGGAATATTGTTGCAGAAGTTGATTACGCCCAGTCGAAAACCAAACACAAATTCCAGGCCAAGGACCTGATAAAATGATGTGCTAGCTACATAGAGAAAAAAATTGGCATTGACCAGAGTTGAGACAAATCGCCAAACCTCCCCTAGAGCGGCCAGATGCAGAGGGATTTACTGGCAAGTAAAAGGTTTTGTATCCATTGATGTGATAGGCATAGTATCATAAAAAAGCTCACAAAATTTGTCCATGTTTGAGTCCCAATTTTCCCTTTAATACCAGCCACATTCCAAACCAGGAAAGAAAATTTGGGAGTAGTGCCGGTTTTATTGGTAAGGGTTAGTGTTAAATTGCATCCATTTAACAATGGGGTTGATGTGCTGTTGCACTTTTTTCAAGCCAGTCGAATATCGGTTTTCTGGATCCCCTGGATGTTGTTAAGTGCACTAGGGGCTGTCTGGAACAAACATTTTGTAGAAATGCCGCAATGGATTTCCGAAGCTGGCTCTGGAGCTAGGTCCAAGGGCAGGCAAGGTCCAGTCAACGCAAGTTGCATTCCTCTAGAATTGCTAGAAGAATTACAATTGCACGCAAGAAGAAACACTCTGCACATCCCACCTTGGCTTCACGTGCGTGGAGGAAGTTACGGCACTCTCATTCTTGTACTACCGCTTTCTACCTGCCGTACTTCATATAGATAACTTCTCGACAGTGACCCTCTTTATGCACACTGATAGCTACCGAAGGCGCAGGTAAGTGCTTACAAAAATAGGAGCCGATGGCTCCTCTCAAGAGTCCTTCCGAGTCAGTAGAGTTGCTAGCACTTGGCAACAAAGGACTAAGATAGCGAGGTGAGAGCACTGGTGACAACTCAATCCCCCACATGTGAAATTTAGCCTTGAGCTGCCAGACCGGGTTGGCTAGGTCTGAGGAAATCCAAGTAGTGATAGTACTATCTCTTCCCTCTAAGGCTGGATTTTTCCTGAACTCTATTGACTCCAGATGTGTACTGGTGCTAGCAACTGACCCAAACAATTTCAAAATTGTACTTCTGTTAAGGACTACATATTTACCCCTAGAGCCGTAGTGCGGAATAAACTAGCTTGTTCGTTGGAAAATTGGATGTACATTTTCCATCTTCTAAAGCCTCCGTATTATTTGCCCAGGTGCAATATTCGTCGAGTAGAGTCCTTCCGCGAGGTAGGTATGAGTGAACTGTTGGTACATTAGACCTTAGATGGTCTATACAAGAGTGAGAAGACGCAAAGGCAGCATCAAACAGAGGGCTGATAGGCGGGCTCAGATGTTACCATTGGCTGAATTGAGGATTCCATTTGTAGTTGAAAACCAAGAGGTTTGACGTCTTCACTCAACATAGCAGGCGTGTTAGATCCAGCAATAGCTGTAGTAGAATCCTCGTAGAGTGTATTACCAGTATGAAGATTTTAAATTGGTGGGTCTGAATCAGACAAAGATGGTGCCAAAGCTATAACTGCATGCTGGTTGTCGGAGATTGGTGTTATTCCGGCCACAGAAGTCCGCTTTATAGTCTGGTTTTAATACTAGACTGCAGTGGAACAATGGATATATTTGTATTGCCCTAGGGAGCTCCTTGCCTAAAAGCGGAGGGATAGCAAGGTTACCTGCTGAAGTCTCATTGTCAGGAGAAGCCATCTGCACAGGAGCTGCACAGGAAAGCAGAATGCAGCTGGCTCCTCGCTTCGGTCTTGCTTTCCCAAGCCTTTTGCGCTCCCTTTCCATAGGGTGCTTCACAGCTATGCTGTGGTGCAGGTCATGTTCCATCAATGATTGAGTTGGTATTGTCATATTGTGAGTTAGAAGAGGGAGCGCCCTCATTGCAATTTGCAATGTCAGACGGCACAGGTCCTGAAGCGATAAGTCGCTCAGATGCTAGGCCCTCAGATGCCTCAGCAGAACCAGGTCTGATGGTAAGACAGGGTGAACCTGTGCACAGTGATATTCAGAGATGCCATTGAGCAAAGCGGGGGTCTGGCTAAATTTCATCTTGACCTGTTGAATCGAATTTGAGCCAGTCTGCTAGGAAGGTGCTCAAATCCAGTCAAGAATAAAGTCCAACATTTGAGGTATCCAAGCAAGAGAGTTAACCGTACTGGAACAGGAGCAAGAGTGGTATACAGCATCCGGGTCTGACTGGCCCCTTCTAATCAAGTTATTCAGTACTGACAATTTTGTGTCAATACCCACGATGTGGGCTGCTAAAGCACTTATAATGTCCACTTGCATGTCTAGTTTATCAGAGTGATAAGATAATGATGCTGAAACTGCCTCCAGATTGTCGAGTAGAACGTTCCAGATAGTAGCGCTTGAATTGTGCAGAGGTATCCCTTCAGTCTGGCTACTGAAGGATTTATGTTGTAAATTGCATTCTTCCCATAGGGACAGAAGTCAGTCAGAATGACTTGACGAACCAAAGTCATGGATCTCATGATCCTCTTCTATGGAGGGGCTAACTAGACATTTCCTTAACTGGACTGGTGTCTAGTATTTTTCCAAACAGTAAATTTAACCTTATGGGACTTAATGCAGTGGAAGAAACCAAGGGGCATGCAAAGTTCCCTGAAGTATTGTTCCAATCTGTTACTTAAGCACACAGACTATGCGGTGTTAAGCTTGTTAACTGACATACCGAAATAGCCACCTCATTCTCCAATTTCCAGTTTCTAATAGGAAGGGAGTAGAGTAATCAAATGCGGTCTCCAAAAACAATATGTTAACCTCCTCATGGTCTGTGGCTGAGGCATGGACTTGAACCGGCACAGTTGTTGTACAATGGTGTGCACAAGTTGCCATGAATGTCAGAAAAGTCAATGCCATGTTTGCCACTTGAGGATACAGGGCGATCAGATGGGTTACAGGAGACGTGCCAAGTAAGGCTCATGGTACCATTACTGGCATTGGAATTATTTGGAATTAAATAGTCTATGATCATGGAGCGCTTGGGGGAGAGGGGGCGGTGGGAATGAGACATGGAGGCGTTGAGAGAGCCAGATGATATTACTAATACTGATGGTATCATGGTATCTCCTGCCAGGTCGTCCGTAGAGGTGGACATGTCTTTCTTGCCAGCTTTTTTTTTTTACCACTCCCCTTTTTATTAAGGGTATGAGGACCAGTCCCCGGACTCTTCCTGAGCGCATCATAGTTGGACAGTAGAGCAAATCTGAAGATTGTGTCTCTACACTGTCTTGAGGCCAATAACCTGTAACCTTAACCTTCTCGGAAATCAGATATCGGCCAGACAGCAGCTGCTTAGAATCTTAAATGAGGCTGTGCCGCTAGTGTACTAAAGCTGCAAGCAAAGCGATATTTATTTACTATAACACTGTCTCCATTTCTGATTCTCTGTTTTTCGAATAAATTTAATGCCATTCCCCAGCACCACCTCCCCCCCACCTATATTATAACACATTCAAGAGTTTGCGGGGGGCACAAGCACACTGCACAAGCATGTTGCACAAGGTTACTAGGATGACTCATTGGCTTCTAAATGTTTGCTGTCATTGCTGTCAGGCTTTCGTTTTGAAGTGTGCAAGAGTTTTGGGTTTGTTAGAATGCATATTATTGATCAGTGTATTATCTGCATAGATGGAGATCCCAATGTCTTCTTTGATTGGACTCTAGCATCCCGATAGTCTCACAATTTGGCAGAACTGGTATTCATTTTAAAATTCCCTAGGATTTGCATAAATTAACATAATTCAGTTACTTACTATATCAGGATAGAACTTGCACTACTGCTGGGGGTGAACAGAATCGTTCATGGCTCAATATGACATGCTAGAGACTTGGCACAATCCTGAAACTTCTAAAATTACATTTTAGTCTTTTGCCCAAACAAAACATCAGCCTACAATTTTCTTCAAGAAATTAAACTTTCGAAAATAAAACCGGTCTCTTCCTTGAGTGGTGATCAAATTGCAACCTCAAATTAAGCAAGTTTTTTTTTAAATTCTACCTTACACAAACAGATATCTTGGAAGTAAGTGGGCATCAACACATTTGAAAAGTCAAGAAACATCGTTTCACTTATGTAAATCAGACCCAAAAAGACTTCTGCACATTCTCAATTTATTCCTGTGTCTCAAAGCACTGTCTAAATACCACTTGTACATACAAAGAAAATGAAGTTTGTTTAGTAATTGACAGTGTAAATGCCCGACACCAATAACATTTGTTTTAGATTCATGTTTTTTTTAACCTCTAAAATTATTACAGTCTGCAAAGCCACATTTAGAAAAATAACGCAATCTGACAATAATAGGACATAAACAAGGCAGTGACTAAAACATTTTTAAGTTTCCGTGTAAGGTTCTTCCCATTTCCTTGGTTATTTAAAAGTTAATTTTATCTTCATGGGTCGTTGTGCGAATTAGCACTGACTGTGTAATGTCATTGTTAAGTGATTATCAATTATGATCTTAATGCACAAGTTACTAACTTGTGTAACGATATATCTGTAAGAGACAGTAGTTAGTGACAGATTCCTTACCTTAGAATATCCCCAGGCGTCAGGCTGGATCCGGAAAGTTTTTTGCGTAGCAGTACCCTTGCGCGTCGGTAGGCGGCGTCGTGCGGCTCCGCGTCCGTCGTCGGCGTCATGATCGCCGGGATGACGTCGCGGGCAGTACTTAGGCGCCGCCCCTGCGCGCTGACGTCAGTTCTGTACACGACTTTCCGCGCCAGGAACGCAGAGCCATGCAAGAAGCTGACACAGGTGTCTGAAAAATACTAGGGCCCTGAAAGGGATGTCCTTAACCCTAGAAATCAGTTCGCAGAACGGGGAGGATGGGCGGGCGGTAAGGAATCTGTCACTAACTACTGTCTCTTACAGATATATCGTTACACAAGTTAGTAACTTGTGCATCTGAAAGAGACACGTTAGTGACAGATTCCTTACCTTAGAATAGATACCCCAGCAATACCAACCCCGGTGGTGGGTCTGCGAACAAAGATCAGACAAGGAAGTCCTGGAGGACAGAACGGCCAAAGAAGCCGTCCCTCCGGACCTGACTGTCAAGGCAGTAATGCTTTGTAAACGTGTGCAGCGAGGCCCACGTAGCTGCCTGACAGATAACCGGCAGCGGAACACCGCGGCCCAAGGCCGTGGTAGCAGCCGTTGCCCTGGTGGAATGGGCACGCAGCCCAACAGGAGGCTCCTTTTAGCCAAAGAATAGCAGGTCTTGATGCACAAGGTAACCCAGCGGGAGATGGTCCTCTTGTGCACCGCCCGACCTTTTTGGCGCCCACGTAGCCAATAAAGAGCTGGTCATCCACCCGGAAGTGTTTTGTGCGGTCAATATAGAAGGAGAGCGCACGTTTTGGGTCCAGACGGTGGAGCCTCTCTTCCTCTCTGGAAGGATGCGGAGGCGGAAAGAAGGTGGGCAAAGTGATGGTCTGCCCAATGTGGAAAGCAGTAACCACCTTTGGCAAGAAGGACGGACGCGTCCGAAGAACAACCTTGTCTGGATGAACAGACAGAAAGGGAGGTTTGCAAGATAGAGCCTGGAGCTCACTCACCCGCCGAGCGGAGGTGATGGCCACCAGAAAGGCTGTCTTCAGAGTCAGAAGACGAAGAGGACAGTTATGTAGAGGCTCAAAGGGAGCGCACATTAAAAAGGTAAGAACCAAGTTTAAGTCCCACTGAGGCATCACAAACGGAACAGGAGGGAAGAGGTGAGTAATGCCTTTTAAGAACCTGTTAACAACAGGGGACTTGAAAAGGGAGGGCTGATCAGGGAGCCTGAGGAAGGCCGAGATAGCACAAAGATAACCCTTGATGGTACCCAGGGCAGAACCCTGTTGGGCCAGAGAGAGAAGGAACAGAAGGACCTCAGAAAGAGGGGCAGAAAGGGGATCCACAGCCTTTGCTGTGCACCATGCCACAAATTTGTTCCACCTGCAGGCGTATACCACCTTAGTGGAGGGACGCCTGGCTGCCAGAATCACATCACAAACTTCGGGAGGCAAGTCGAAAGGAATCAACTGCCGCCGCTCAATCTCCACGCAAGCAGGTGTAGACTGGACAGGTTCGGGTGGAGGACCGTCCCCTGCTGCTGCGACAGAAGATCCTCCCGAAGAGGCAGACGGATCGGGGATCTACGCTCATATTGAGTAGCTCGGGATACCAAACTCTTCGAGCCCAGTCCGGAGCCACAAGAATGACTTGGGCCCGGTCGTGCCGAATCTTCTTCAACACTCTGGGTAGAAGTGGTATAGGCGGAAAGGCGTACAATAGACCGGAACTCCACTCGTGACGAAAAGCGTCGCCGAGCGAGTGCCGCCTTGGAAATTCCAACGCGCAGAACTGATGACATTGCGCGTTCTCTTCGGTGGCGAATAGATCTAACCAAGGCTCTCCCCACTGTAGAAAGAGTCCTTGCGCCACTTCCGAGTGAAGACGCCATTCGTGATCCATCATGCACCTGCGGCTGAGTTCGTCCGCCCTGGCGTTCAGGGAACCTGCCAGGTGTTGAACCACCAGGAACATGCCCTGGTGTTCCAGCCATGTCCAGAGGCGCAGAGCCTCCTGACAAAGGGTCCACGACCCCACCCCGCCTTGTTTGTTGCAGTACCACATGGCAGTGGTGTTGTCTGTGAACACCTGCACTACCTTCCCTTTGACAGAGGGAAGGAATGCCTTGAGTGCAAGTCGGATCGCCCGGAGCTCCAGAAGGTTGATATGAAGCCGGGACTCCGCCGGAGACCAGAGGCCTCTGATCTCCGCCTCTCCCATGTGACCGCCCCATCCCAGAAGGGACGCGTCCGTCACAACTGTGTGCTCTGGCTGGGGAAGGGAGAGGGATCTGCCCATGACCCATTGCCGGTTCGAGAGCCACCACTGCAACTGTTTTGCAGTCCCCTCCGAGATCTGGACGTGATCGGACAGGTCGCCCTGGTGCTGCGCCCACTGGAACTTCAGGTCCCACTGCAGAGCCCGCATATGCCATCTGGCATGAGTGACCAGCAGGATGCAGGAGGCCATGAGGCCCAGCAGCCTCAGGGTCATCCGTACCGAAACCCAGGATAAGGGCTGAAAGATCGGAATCATAGCCTGAATATCCCGGACTCGCCGTTCGGGAGGATAGGCCCGAAACTGCGTCGTGTCCAGAACTGCTCCGATGAAAAGGAGCTGTGGAGAAGGAATCAGATGCGACTTTGGCACATTGATGGAGAACCCCAGCGAGTGCAGGAGTTCGGCCGTAGTCTGGAGGTGGGAGACAACTGCCTGGGACGAGCCCGCCTTCAGCAGCCAGTCGTCGAGGTAGGGAAGACTGAAACCCCTGCCCGGCGCAGATGAGCTGCGACCACCGCCATCACTTTCGTGAACACCCGAGGGGCACTGGTAAGGCCAAAGGGGAGCACGGTGAACTGAAAATGCTCGAGGCCTACCGTGAACCGAAGGTAACGCCGGTGGGCCGGCAGGACGAGGATGTGGAAATAGGCGTCCTGCAAGTCCAACGCCACCAACCAGTCTCCGGGGGTCGAGGGCAGTCAAGACCTGAGCTAGGGTGAGCATCTTGAACTTCTCCTTCCGGAGGAAGCGATTGACGTTCCGGAGGTCCAAGATAGGACGCATGTCCTCCTTGTCCTTTTGGGCACCAGAAAGTAGTGGGAGTAGCAACCACGCCCTACTTCTGGGGTCGGAACATGCTCGATGGCCCTCTTGGCCAAGAGGGCCGTGACTTCCTTCTGTAGAAGCACCAAGTGATCCCCTGACATGCGGTGGAATTGAGGTGGCATGGCTGGGGGGTGGTCTCGAAGGGGAGGGAGTAGCCCCTTCGGACAATGTCCAAGACCCACTTGTCCGAGGTGATGGGACGCCAGTGGTGAAGGTGATGGCGGACCCTGCCCCGACTGGCGTGCTGTGCACCTGAAAGGAGGGACTAGGAGGGCTTGGAGGCCGCGGACGGGTTGGAGGTGGTGGCCTGACCCGCACGCTGGTTGCCCGAACCGCCACGGCGGTATCCACGTCCTCGGCCACGCGAAGGCGCTTGCTGCGCGGGCCGTTGGCCGGGCTGTGGACGTGACTGGGCGCCCCTTCCGTGGCCACGAAAGGGCGAAAAGCAGACGTTTGCGGAGGGCGCACAACAGCAAGGCCCAGGGACTTAGCAGTAGCCCGTGAATCCTTGAAACGCTCCAGCGCATGGTCCGCCTTTGAACCAAAGAGACCGACTCCATCAAAGGGCATGTCCATGAGAGTATTCTGGACATCCCCTGAAAAACCAGTGGTTCTCAGCCAGGCGTGGCGACGCAGCGCCACCGTCGTTGCAAGCGATCTGCCCAGCGAGTCGGCGGTATCAAGGCCACAGCGGATGGTATACTTAGCCGCATCACGCCCTTCCGCAATAGCGCGGGTAAGCAGTGTCTGGACCTCCTCAGAACACTGCGGCAAAACATCAGCCACCGAATCCCACAGGGAGTGGGTGTATCGGCCCAAGAGGCAAGCGGTATTAACAGACCGCAAGCCAGCACTGGAGGAAGAGAAAGCCTTCTTCCCAAAGTGATCCAGGCGCTTGGATTCCCTATCCGGAGGGGCGGTAGGGAAGGCTGTTTGGGAGGCAGAGGCTTGGACAACCAAGCTCTCAGGGGTGGGGTGTTGGGAGAGAAACAGGGGTCGCCCGGAGCCGGGCGATGGCGTCGGGCCACGTTCCTATCCACAGGAGCCCCTGTGGTGGGTTTGGACCAGGCACCCAAAAGAACGTCAGTGAGTGCATCGTTGAACGGCAGCACAGGCTCCGAAGAGGAGGCCGCCGGCTGAAGCACTTCAGTCAGGAGGTTAGTCCTGACGGCCACTGTAGGCAACTGGAGATTTAAGGCTCCAGCAGCTCTACGCAACACCGTTGCAAAATTAGCCCCCTCCTCCGTTGCCACGGGAGGAGACAGCATGCCAGAGTCGGGAGGTATCCAGCCCACTGGCATCCCCAAGTTCCTCAACCCAGTCCGGGTCAAACTCGCACTGTTGTGTGAGAGGGTCGTCAGACCCTCCCAGCTCTCCTGGTCCTCCTCAGGTTGAAAAGATGGAGGAGGAGGGACATAAGGGACCCAAGGCCTCATCGGGCGCCGGAACCGGCGTCGGGCGACGCCGGTCCGGCTCCATGTCCGGACCCGGGGAGAACCGGGGAACGACGCCGCCCGGAGCCCCGGACGGCGTCGGAAACGGCACCGGGGACATCGGCGTCGGCGGAGGCGTGGTTAGGTCAACCGGCGTCGATGGAGGTTGCGGCACCACCGGAACCGGGGTCGAGGCCGGGGCCGGAGCCGAGGCCGGGACGAAGGCTGGTGGGACAGGCGACGCCGGGACCGGAGTCGACGGCGACGCCGGAGCAACCCCATCTGGGCCCGCGGGGCCCGAAGGCGCACCGGAGGGACCTTGAGGCCCGAAGAGGCGGGCCATGGCCGACAGGAATTTCTGTACTTCGGCCGGAGTCGCCCCGAACCCGGGAAGGACGGGTAATGCGGGGGCAACTCGACAGGCACGTCCGGGGCCGCGGGGCGGGGACGGTGCCGACAGGGACCTCAGCCGAGTCGCGCGACCGGCGAGGCGAAGTCTTAGAGCGATGACGCCGCTTAGACTTCTTGTGCTTCGACTTACCGGAGGAGCGCGAAGACTTGGATTCCGACGAACGGCGGGGACTCCGCGTCCGGCCCCTCGACCTCTCCCGGGACCGGGGCTTGCTGCGGCGCGGAGCCGACTGCCGGACTTCAAGGAGCTTTCGAGACCGCTCTCGCAAAGCCTTCGGATGAAGTTTCCGGCAGTCAGGGCACGACTTCGTGTCGTGGCCTCGGCCGAGGCAGAAGAGACACTCGAGGTGGGGGTCCGTGATGGACATCATACGACCACATACCTCGCAGGGCTTAAAGCCGGGCATCCCTACGACACCTTAGGAGTCGTGAAGACTCGTTGAAGAGAACAGTGAAAAATTTCACAAAAAGATAGTCAAAAAGTGACTAGGGCACTGCTCTTCCCGGATCTGCGCTTACTGGCGCGGAAAAAGAAGAACTGACGTCAGCGCGCAGGGGCGGCGCCTAAGTACTGCCCGCGACGTCATCCCGGCGATCACGACGCCGACGACGGACGCGGAGCCGCACGACGCCGCCTACCGACGCGCAAGGGTACTGCTACGCAAAAAACTTTCCGGATCCAGCCTGACGCCTGGGGATATTCTAAGGTAAGGAATCTGTCACTAACGTGTCTCTTTCAGATATACTTGGTTTCTTCTTGTATTTGTGTTTTCTCAATGCATATTTAATACGTAATTTTTATTAATACTAGCAAATGTACTTTTACTAGTGAGGATTACTTTCACAGGATTCTTTAATCAAATAGAGTATTAGCAGTAATCTCCCCAAGCAATCTTCGGATACACACTATAGAACATTTGAACAACTCCAGGTCATGTAATCTTTGGTGGTTTCTCCTCATTTTCATCTGTGTCGTAGAGCTCCAAGTATAATTAGAGGTGGCAATGTTGTCTCCTTCTTTCCAATGATGCTGAAGTCTCTGATCACCATTGCAAACCATGAAACCTGCCCCATCAGGACAACCTTGGGAGTTGGAGCCTTTTATTAAGATTATTTTGATGCTATCAATGTCAGTTGTAAAGCAAATATTTGAAGCTGATGGCAATAAATTACAAGGATAACGTTTGTGGAGAGAACTATGCAACGCATTGCAGAAGGAGGGCTGGAGTGTCACCAGATGCAAAGTTTTCACCTTTGACAATGGCTGTCCCAAGGTGGATTCCTCAAAATTAGGAGGCACTGAAGGATAAGATCTCCAATAGGAGAATAACCCTGAAGGGAAGTAAAGTCCATGAGCTGCAGATGAAGCTGCAACTGTCTGTTCCTTTCCGAACCCTTAAGATGATTCGACTGCCCTGATTTTCCGCCAAGTTATTAAGATCCATATTACAGAGTTCTCATAATGGGTATGGTCAGAAAGCAAACATTGCAGGCACGCAATATCCTATAAACAATGGTCATCATGCCAATTAAGCATGTATTTGCGAGGGGAGTGGCTTAGCGAGCCAAGATGGCGGTCGCACCTTGAGAGTGCTCCTGGACCCCTCCGCTATCCGCCCGAGATCCGCCTGTCCTGGCAGCCATCCAGCCTTAAGACCTGTTGCCAACTCATTGCTGCAACCCCTGGCGGCAGCTCCGGCCGTGGGGCGCCCAGTGATCCAGCGTTTTTCGAATTCAGTGAGCCTGTCGGGTGCCCTAACCTACAAAATGGCGGCCTCCGTGCCCTGATTCGAGACGCCCGAACTCTTCGGAGCGAGCTGCCCGGGCTCGCACCTGCGTGTCCGTACCGGCAGAGACGACCCCTGAGGACAAAGCGACCAACCCATAGACGTGGGCTGTGGAGTTCCCTGGGCGTACCGGGGACTGGCCGCCGCCTGACGCCCGCCTGCATTCTCCTCCCCCGACCGGCTGAGATCCTGCGTAGGCGGCCTGTTGCTGACAATTCCTGCCCGCCTGGTGCTGGGGTCAGCCTACCTGACGAAAGGTTTGGGCCGCTGGCTGTGGCTGTTGGAGGCATCCGAGACTGGTCCGCTGGCTCCCCTGCAGCGTTGCCGGCCGCCATTTCGGGCGGCGGGAGACCGAGATTGGCAGCGGTTGGGGCTCGGCTGACGCTCTGTGAGCTGCGTGTCTGCCAGCGAGGCGATCTGGGATCCGGTGTTCGGCGGACCCGAAGCTTTGGTGAGTGCCCGGCAACGGGCGGGGGGCTGGGACTGTGTTGCGAGAGGCCCCCCCCCCGTGTGCTCGAACTGACTGCTGGGTGAGTGGATTGGCCCTGGGCGGTGCGACGCGAGGTCCGACCCTGCTGCTTCTCCTCACCTGCCGCGATCCACCGATGCCGGTCCGGCCCTGCCGGGCCCCTGGATCTGCTTCTACACTACTGACCTGGGACCGTGACAGTGCTTCTGGCAGGAGGGCGCCCGGGGGGGGGGTGGACCCGGCCACAAACATCGAGCAGCGTGAGGTTCTCGGACAGGGCCTCCTCCACCGCCCCCAACTTGCTTTTGTGACTCCTGGTGTTGTCCCCGGGCCCTCCAGTGCGGAGACCCCTCTTGCTGCCCTTGGAATCGGGCCTTTGTCGCGCTGCCTCTGGTGTGCTGTAACGCTCAGGGGGAGTGGATCCGGCCGCATGCAATGAGCGGCGCGAGGTCCTAGGTGAGGGCCTCCTCCACCGCCCCCCTGCCCCCCGATTCACTCCTGTGGCTCCTGACGCGGACCGTGGGTCTTTCAACACAGAGGCCCCGGTTGCGGACTTCGAGACCGGGCCTCCATTACGTTGCCTCTGGTGTGGGAGAGAGTCATGGGGAGGTGGAACCGGCCGCATGCAGCGAGCGGCGTGAGGTCCTGGGAGGGTGCCTCCTCCACCACCCCCCTGCCTTCGATTTGCTCCGGTGGCGCCTGGCACGGTCCGTGGGCCCCCTAGTACAGAGGCCCCTGCTGCTGACCTTGGGGCTGGGCCTCTGTGCCGTTGCTTCCGGTGTGGTGTATCGCCCGGGGAGGTGGAACCAGCTGCATGCACCGAGCGGCGTGAGGTCTTGGGGAAGGGCCTCCTCCACTGCCCCCTGTTGCTGTCTTGCTCCTGTGCCTTCCGGCGTTGACCGTGGGGCCCCCCCTACAGAGGCCTTTGTAAGAGAGACGTTTGAGCCCCTGCCCTGCTGGGTGGAGGCCATGGGTCGAGACAAGCCTGCCAAGACCCCGGCCACTCAGACTAAAATGGACCGTTTCACCACCTCGGACTCAGGGGCGACTGGGGGAAGCACGGATAAGGATGCCCCACCTGCTGCGGACCCATCTACCATCCTTCAGGCTATCCATGCCTCACAATCCTCCGTGGAGGGCAAGATTACCGAAGTCCGGGTCGATGTGACTCATCCGGCAGGACCTTCGAAACGCCATGCCCGGATTAAAGAAGCCGAATCCCGCATTTCCACCGTGGAAGATGACGTTCAGCAACTTAAGGGACAAGTCGCTCGTCTCCAGTCTCACACCCAGGAGCTACATCGGCGGGCAGAAGACGCAGAAAACAGGTCCCGCCGCAACAACCTTCGCCTGGTGGGATTTCCGGAGGGTGCGGAACAGGGCCGTAGGGCAGACTTTGTGGAGAGGTGACTGCGCTCATGGATCCCCGAGGGCTCCCTCTCCCCGTGGTTCGCGATCGAGCGGGCACACCGCTCCCTTGCTCCTAAGCCGCCCCCAGGGGCACCCCCCCAGACCAGTCATAATGAGAATCCTCAATTTTAAAGACCGCAACTCTGTTTTGGCCGAGGCCCGCAAGCAGCAGCACCTCAAATATGACAATCATACGATCATGATCTTCCTGGACTACACTCGCGAGGTCCAGGGTCAGCGCCGCTCGTTTGGGGAAGTCAAGCAGAAGTTGCGTGCTCTCAACATGCAATACAGGCTCCTCTTCCCGGCGCGCCTGCGAGTTGTGTTCTCCAACAAGACCCTCTTCTTTGATACCCCTGAGGAGGCATGGACATGGGCCACAGAGGAGCGACCCCTGCGGGCCAGCGGCCGAAATCCATCACCCGTGGGTCCGGCTGGTGGCACCCGCCAGGAGGTCCCGGCCCCCCGGCCTCAACGCAACCGCTCACGTAGGCGCCGCGGTAAGAGGCGGGCCCGCTCGGATTCACTGCTGGGCCCCTCTCGACAGCCGACGCCGGGGTTGCTCCCTGGGGACCACCTGGTCGTGCGGCGGTCTGGCTCCTCCGGCCACTTGGACCCTGGGGGTGCCTCACCTCGGCCATCGCTACTGGACCTGCCGGATACACATCTCTCACGTAGCCCGACGCTTCTCATGGGCCCCGCATGAGCTCGTCTCTGCCTGCCGGGCCTGGCTCCGCGGCCGGAGGCGGCGCATCAGCTCAACACTGCTTCAATTCCTGACGGACTTGATTATGCACATCCTGCTATGAGGAGGGGTCCTCCACGCTTTCCCATTCCCAAGCGTTCTAGTTTGGTTCTTTGTTAGTTCTCCATTGTTAGGGCGACAGATGCTTCAGTTCCTGAAGTATAGGGTGGGGGGTGGGGGTTGGGTTGGGGAGGGGGGGGGACTGTTGTCCCGAGTTATATTGTTTGTTTTTTGTTATTTTTTGCACCAGCACTTCTGCTTAGCTGCGAGACGAGCATGCAGTGATCGACATTGTAATTCCATGCCTGTTACCCCGCACACTTGCACCACCGCGCCCATTGCCCAAGCCGGGTGTTCGACCCTATGCCCAGTCTCCTCATGTCTGACGGTCATTCCAGGATGAAGTCACTTCATATTATGTCCTGGAATGTTAATGGCCTCTTAGATAAGGTCAAGCGCACTGCGGTCCTGCGATATGCCCAACGGCACACTGTGGACATATTGATGCTTCAGGAGACCCACCTGGTAGGCAGCCACTGTCCCTTTCTGGCACGCTATGGCTATGGGGGGATCTGGCACTCTGGTTTTGCCCGCGGATTTCGGGGGTGGCGGTCCTGATACGCCGCGCTCTTCCATTTGTGGCGCGTAAAGTAGTACACGACCCTGGGCGCTGATTTGTCATCTTGGAAGGGAACATTGGGGACCGGTCCCTGAACCTGATCGCTGAGTACTCCCCCCCCCCCACCTCTCTGCTGTCCTCCACACTTCAGCGACTCACTCCACTATTGGCTGCCCTACCCCCAGGGACGACTGTTGTGGGGGGGGGACTTCAATGCAGTTATGGACCCGGGCCTTGACACTGCTGCGGCCCCTTCCGCCTCCCGGGTTACACAGTCTGCCCTCCTTTCGAATTGGGCTGCGACTCTGGGCCTCGGAGATGCCTGGAGGCTCTGGCACCCGACCACTCGTATGTACTCTCATACATCAGCCTCCCACCACACACATGCCAGACTGGACTATCTCCTCCTACTGGCCTTGGACTGTCGGTCAATACAGGCCATCACCATCCTTCCCAGGGGATTATCAGATCACTCCACAGTATCTATGCAGATGGGCAATCTCCCGGCGTCTTCGCGGCAGATCTGGCGGCTAAACGCCTGGTTTCTCCAGGATAAAGGCTTCCGGAAACAGATAGGGGACGAACTCCGTCAATACTTCTCCACTAATCAGGGCTCGGTCTCATCTCCTGGCACTCTATGGGAGGCCAGTAAGGTCACCATCCGCGGCCTTGCCAAAGGCCAACTCAAACTCCAACGTGCCAAACAGGACTCCCATCTCACACTTCTGGAGGCCCAGGCTGCCCTGCTTGAAGCCCAACCACCAGGGGGAGAACAGAGGACCAGGATCGGAAACTGGCGTTTTTGAGGGACGAGATCAAACAGGCTTCCCTGGAGGCCGCTAAGCTGCTATGGAGATCCTCCGTGGCACGAGTGTATGGATGGGGAGATAAAAATGGGAAGATCTTGCATCGTTTGGCCACCTACCCTATGGCCAATCGTATTATCCCTGAGGTGATTGACTCGCACGGGGAGATCCAACGGACCCCCGTGGCGGTGGCCCAGTGCTTCGCCACATACTAGGCTACTCTCTACTCTGTCCAGCCCCCAGATCTCACACTCCCAGAGCTCCTCCAGCGTGAACGGCTCCCCCTTCCGCGGCTCAGTGACTCTGAGGCAGAGGATCTCGATCTTCCGATCACCCCGGAAGAAATTAATGACGCCATCTCCCGTATGGCTGCGGGTAAGACACCGGGACCAGACGGACTCCCGCAGGAGTTTTATGCGTCCTATCGAGATACACTTCTAGGAGGTGGGGTACCAGCGTATCATGAAGCGGCTGATCACGGCTCCTTCCGTCCCGAGACGGACCTGGCCACCATTGTAGTGATTCCTAAGTCTCAGCCTCCCTCGGCCCACTGCTCTGATTATTGCCCCAACTCCCTCATTAACTCGGAGCTCAAAATATTCGCCTCGGTCCTGGCTAACAGCATACGTCCCTATCTGGATAAGCTGGTCCACCCAGAGCAATGCGGATTCATGCCTTCCCGGGGAACCAGGCACTGCCTCAGACGTATCCACCTCGCTCTTGCGAATCGGCAACAACTGACCCCCCTATCTCTCTTTGCTCCTCGTGGACTTTGAGAAAGCATTTGATTCGGTTGACTGGCGATATATGGCGGCAGTGTTGTCGGAGATGGGTTTTGGGATCCCCTTTCGTAACTTGGTCAGGACACTATTGCAAGCCGCGAGCCCAGGGGATGGTCAATGGCGCCCTTTCACGCCCCTTCCCCATTGGGAGGGGCACGAGACAGGGTTGCCCCCTTTCACCCCTCCTTTTCGCGTTAGCGATGGAGCCCCTTGCTTCTCTTATTCGCACTGACCCGCTTCTCACGGGATGGCAATGGCCCGGTCTGGCAGAGGATAAGATTGCCCTTTACGCTGACGACGTTCTGATATTTTTGTCAGATCCAGCTCGATCGGGGCCTCGGTGTCTCCAAGCCCTGCACCTCTTTGAATGAGTTTCCGGCCTCCGATTGAATTCGGCCAAATCGGTCCTGGTCCCCCTCCATCTATCGAGAGAGTGCTCCGATCCGAAGCCTCCGAGATCATCTGCGGCGTACCCCAGGGATCTTCCCTCAGCCCAACGCTGTTCAACATCTACATGGCCCCGCTCGCACGCATCGCCAGACAGCACGACCTCAACATTATCTCCTACGCCGACGACACTCAACTGATCCTCTCCCTCACCAAGGACCCCCTCGCCGCCAAATCCAATCTCCATGAAGGAATGAAGGATGTCGCCGATTGGATGAAGATCAGCCGACTAAAGCTGAACACGGACAAGACAGAGGTCCTCATCCTCGGCTCCAACCCCTTAGCCTGGGACGACTCCTGGTGGCCAACGACGCTGGGAGCAGCCCCGACACCCACCGACCACGCACGCAACCTGGGAGTCATCCTCGACTCAACGCTCTCCATGACCAAGCAAGTCAACGCAGTCTCCTCCTCCTGCTTCAACACCCTCGGCATGCTTCGCAAGATCTACAGGTGGATCCCGACAGATACAAGAAGAACAGTCACCCAGGCCCTCGTCAGTAGCAGACTCGACTATGGGAACGCCCTCTACGCGGGAGCCCCGGCCAAGCTCATCAAGCGACTGCAACGCATACAAAACGCCTCCGCACGCCTGATCCTCGACGTACCACGCCACAGCCACATCACCCCCACCTGAGGAACCTGCACTGGCTCCCCGTCAACAGGAGAATCTCCTTCAAACTCCTCATCCACGCACACAAGGCACTCCACAAGACTGGCCCAGCCTACCTCAACAGACGACTCTTCTTCTACGTCCCCAACCGCCAGCTCCGCTCCGCCGACCTCTCCCTCGCCACCGGCCCTTGCATTCGAAGAACAACCACCGGCGGCAGATCCTTCTCACACCTAGCCGCCAAGTCCTGGAACACCCTTCCACTAAGCCTACGACAGACCCAAGACCTGCTGACCTTCAGGAGGCTACTCAAGACCTGGCTGTTCGACCAGTAGCAGCACCCCCCCCCCCTTTCTCTCCCCAGCGCCTTGAGACCCTCGCGGGTAAGTAGTGCGCTCTACAAATTCTGTGATTGATTGATTGGCAGTCGTCGATTCCTCTTCGGTGGCAGTCGTTCAAGTATTTGGGGATCTGGGTGGCCCTCCTTCCCGACCTCGCCTGGTCTCTCAATGTCACTCCTCCGGTGAAACGGGTTTGTGCTGATCTCCTTAAATGGCAAGCGCTGCCACTAAACCCTATGGGCAGAATAGCCCTTTTTAAAATGATGGTTCTGCCACAATTTCTCTATATACTTCAGAACGCACCCCTCTCCTTCTCACGGTTCCGGGAGATGGACGGTTTGGCCACCAAATTCTTATGGGGGAGGTCGGAGACCGAGGCTGGCCCTTACCCAGTGCAGGATACCGCCCTTTGACGGTGGTCTGGGAATGACGAACCTATATCTATATTATTTGGTGACTCTGCTCCTTACCGTGCATGACTGGTTTAATGGCGGCTGGTCAGACCCGGCATTCCGCCTGGAGCTACATAACTTGGGCTTCTCCAACATTCAGGGGATGCTATACGGGACCGCCATATCACACACTCTGCCGGAGGTCACGCGCGGGGTGCTTCTGGCCTGGCGAGCACCCCTGTGCCACACCCACTGGTCGGGCAAATTAACCCGATATACCCCATTGTGGTGCGGAACGTGGCTCAGGGACATTGCCGCTCTCTCTGGCTTCCGAGCCTGGGATCTCATTGGGATTTCACAGCTTGGGGATGTCTGGGGTGGGAGCCACATACGCGATTTCCCGGATCTACAAACCCGGTTGTCCCTCCACGCCTCCCAGTTTTATCGCTACCTACAGCTCGCCACGCCCTCCACACACACATCTCGGAAGGGACCTCCTTACCCGAATATAGCCCACCTGAAGCCCAGGTCATGACTGGCAATTTGGGCAAAGGGGGGATTTCCCGCATCTATCGCTCCCTCACAAATAACACCCCCAACTCCCTATCCCATCTCCGGGGCAAATGGGAGGGCTGGCTGGGATCCCTGGACGATGCTGATTGGAGGGATGCGCTGATGGCTCCCAAATCGGTTACAGCCTCATCGCGGCTCCGATTAGTTCAAATATACTATTTACATGCTGCCTACCTCACGCCATTGCGTCTTCATCGCGCTGGGCTCCGACCTGATGCTTCCTGTCCCCGCTGCGGACGCCCTCAGGCCGACTTATCACATGGTATGGCTCTGTCCTACAATCACGCACTATTGGGAGTTAGTGACAGGGGAACTCACAGAAGTCCTGGGTTGGGAGGTCCCCCTGAGCTCGATAAACGTACTCCTGGGCATTACCGAGGGATTGGATGGAACCAGAGCTGGGAAGCTTTGTTTAAACACGGCTCTGATGGTGGCTAAGAGGGATATTGCGGCTCACTGGCTTGACCCGACTGCTCCCACAATGGCGCGTTGGCGCAGAGGGGTGGATTGGTGCGCTGCACAGGAACAACCAATGTATGCGGCCCGGGGCTGCCCCAAAAAGTTTCGAAGGGTATGGGGCAAATGGGTTGGGGTGGTAGAAGATTGAACATCCCAGACGATCACTTATGGACTTGGGTGAAGACACTGTTGCTTGCTGCTCATATGTTGAATTTTACATGCTGGGGTATTAAATTCTTGTCAATGTTTTGCACTCATCACTGTACTAAGAGCTGGTACTGTTTTTCTTTGCTGTTCTTTATAAAATCAATAAAACTTGATTATCAAAAAAAGAATGTATTTGCATGGCTTTTTAATGATAGTACTTGAAAGAAATCAGTAACATAGTTCTAACTGGCCGCTGAACACAATGCTGAATAGGATTTTGCTGTCAACTAGGTGGCCATTGAAAATATTCTTCAAAATCTCAATGCTAAACACATGGAGCGGCACCAGCTTCTCATCTAAATGAGAAGGCTGGACAAAGATAAATAAAAAACAAGAGGTTTTTTTGGAGTTCCTTTCAAAGCATCAAACCTACAGGTTGTTTTCAACCGTTGGAAGATTATTGTATATCAAACCATCTGGTGCCAAGGTATGCAAATAATATATATGCTTACGCCACAATAAAGAAGGATTTTGCATTTCCCCTGGAGTCCCGCGTGTGCTCATTTCCTCTACGAGTTGGGGGAGAGTGGAGTCTATGTTTTGGGATGCGGCCACGAACGTCCCTAGGAGCACCCACCTCTTCAGAGTCCGGCGATCTTGGTGGTAAACTTTGGACACACTACAGGCTCTGTGGTAACGCCTGGACACGCCGCTTACCTGAAATCAGCTCGGCCATTGACAGTGGACTGCGATTTTGTGAGAGACGCTGTTGCCTACTGAGGCGACGTGCACGAGCTCCTGCCGGGAAGCAAAGCGGCGGGGTGAGGGACAAGGTGAACTGCAATACCGCCCACTGTAAAGAACTCGGTGAGCATTGGGGTGAAGGGAGCAGACACCGCCCACTGGGGCTAGTACTGACGCTTGGTGTCTGCTCCGCGCTGATCCAGATTCCTGGGTTTACGCCTTTCCCAGTGCCTGAAACACCAGTGAAGCCTGTCCAATCGGAGCGAGGCATCTTGTTTAAAGAGAGGGCGGGAGAAGCACTTGCTATATCCTTGGCGGCATCTGAAGAAGTTTTATCCAAAACGAAACGAGTCATGCTTACGCCACAATAAAGAAGGATTTTGCATTTCCCCTGGAGTCCCGCGTGTGCTCATTTCCTCTACGAGTTGGGGGAGAGTGGAGTCTATGTTTTGGGATGCGGCCACGAACGTCCCTAGGAGCACCCACCCCTTCAGAGTCCGGCGATCTTGGTGGTAAACTTTGGACACACTACAGGCTCTGTGGTAACGCCTGGACACGCCGCTTACCTGAAATCAGCTCGGCCATTGACAGTGGACTGCGATTTTGTGAGAGACGCTGTTGCCTACTGAGGCGACGTGCACGAGCTCCTGCCGGGAAGCAAAGCGGCGGGGTGAGGGACAAGGTGAACTGCAATACCGCCCACTGTAAAGAACTCGGTGAGCATTGGGGTGAAGGGAGCAGACACCGCCCACTGGGGCTAGTACTGACGCTTGGTGTCTGCTCCGCGCTGATCCAGATTCCTGGGTTTACGCCTTTCCCAGTGCCTGAAACACCAGTGAAGCCTGTCCAATCGGAGCGAGGCATCTTGTTTAAAGAGAGGGCGGGAGAAGCACTTGCTATATCCTTGGCGGCATCTGAAGAAGTTTTATCCAAAACGAAACGCGTCATGCTTACGCCACAATAAAGAAGGATTTTGCATTTCCCCTGGAGTCCCGCGTGTGCTCATTTCCTCTACGAGTTGGGGGAGAGTGGAGTTATATATATATATATATAATGCTACTTACCCAGTACGCATCTGTTCTTGGCATATAGAGCTGTAAAGTCATATGCTTTAGCATAGATCGCCATCTGGTGTTGGGTCCGGATGTTTGCACTCACTTTGTTTTTGTTCAAAGAAGTCTTGTAGTCACGAGATAGGTGACTCCTCCTTTCGGTGATAGTGTGCATGGGCATCCCCAGATTGTTTTGCCATAAAGGGTGATGATGGCGTTAGTAAAGTAATAAAAGAGATGTCCATGTAGATTGTATCTAAGCAAGATATCACTGCAACAGGTAAAGGTACCCGGGTGGGCGCATATGACTCTACAGCTCTATATGCCAAGAACAGATGCATACTGGGTAAGTAGCATTTTCCGTTCGAGGCATATGAGCTGTAGATCATATGCTTTAGCATAGACTATAAAGCAGTTATTTTTAAGCAGTGGCTAACCTGTAGCTGTTGCAGTGGTTTGGAATAGTGTTCGTAAAACTGCCTGGCCCACACTAGCCTGTTTTGCCAACACATCCACACAATAGTGTTTTGTGAATGTGTGTGGTGTAGACCATGTTGCAGATGTCATCTATGGGTATGTTTCCTAAGAAGGCCATAGAAGCCCCTAGTTTACGTGTAGAGTGCGCCCTAGGGGGAACGGTTAGTGTGCGTTTAGCTTTGAGGTAGCATATTTGAATGCACTTAACTATCCACCTTGCAATGCCTGATTTTGAAATAGGATTGCCTTTATGTGGTGGAGCAAAAGCCACAAAGAGTTGTTTAGTTTTTCTAAAGGGCTTTGTTCTTTCTATGTAGTAAAGCAGTGCTCTTTTGACATCTAATGTGTGAAGGGCACGTTCTTCCACTGAATCTGGTTGAGGGAAAAAGACCGGCAACTCAACAGATTGGTTGATATGAAAGGCAGAAATGACTTTAGGTAAGAATTTGGGGTTAGTCCTAAGGACCACTTTGGTTCCTCTATGGTTAATGCCTGAAGCTCACCCACTCTCCTTAGAGAAGCGATGGCTATAAGGAAGGCTACTTTCCAGGTAAGAAATTGCATTTCGCACTTGTGCAACGGTTTGAATGGTGGGCCCGTGAGTCTTGTAAGGACTATGTTAAGGTTCCACACCGGAGAAGGTGGAAGAGTGGGAGGAATAAGTCTTTTGAGTCCTTCCATAAAAGCCTTAATAGCTGGCACTCTAAAAAGAGACAGGTGCTGTCTATTTTGCAGATATGCAGCTGTTGCAGCGAGATGTAAGCGTATGGATGTGTACGCTAAATTAGAACGTTGCAGGTGCAATAAATAACAAATGATGTTTTGTATTGAAGCATCTAGTGGATTAATATGGTTGTTGGTACAATAAACCACAAATCTCTTCCACTTTGCTGCATAGCATTGTCTTGTGGTAGGACGTCTAGCTTCTTTGATAACGTTCATACAGTCTGGCGGAAGGTTAAGGTAGCCAAAGTCTAGGATTTCAGGTACCAAATCGCAAGATTGAGCTGATTGGGATCTGGATGTCTTATCTCTCCATGGTTCCGAGTTAGGAACTTGGGGGAGAGGTGTAGTTTTTGGTGGGGAACTACTGATAGTTCCAACAGGGTGGTGAACCAGTGTTGTCGGGCCCATGTTGGAGCAACTAGGATAAGTGTCGGGGAGTGTTGTTTGAGTTTCCGAACCACTCATGGAATGAGTGGGAGAGGCGGAAAAGCGTAAGCAAATATCCCTGACCAATTTATCCATAGTGCATTGCCTTTGGACAATGGGTGTGGATGTCTGGACGCGAAGTTTGGGCATTTTGCGTTTAGGTGGGTGGCAAACAGGTCTATGTCTGGGAAGCCCCACATTTGGAAGAATGGTAAGAGAACTTGAGGGTGAAGTTCCCATTCGTGTATCTGCTGCCGTTGACGACTGAGCAGATCTGCAACTTGGTTGTGTATTCCTGGAAGATGTTCTGCAAGGAGATATATGTTTTGAGGTATGGCCCATCTCCAGATGCTCTGTGCCAACTGTGTCAGCTGTAGAGAGTGCGTCCCCCCTGTTTTTGTATGTAGTACATAGATGTCATGTTGTCCGTGCGGACCAAGACAGCTTTGCCTACTAGATGAAATTGAAAGGCTTTCAATGCTAGAAAAATTGCTAGCAGTTCAAGTGGTTTATGTTGAGTTGTTTTTGCTGTAGAGTCCACATGCCCTGAATGATGTGTTTTCCCATATGTGCTCCCCAACCAGTAAGGGATGCGTCTGCTGTTATCACTATTTGTAGAACCGGATCGAGAAATGGCCGTCCCTTGGAAAGGTTTTTTATGTTCCACCACTGCAGAGAGCGATGAGTACGGCCATCTATCAACACCAGATCTGACGTTGAGCCTGGTTCCATTGACGTGCTAAGCATTCTTGTAGGGGATGCATTTGAAGTCTTGCGTATGGAACGATCAAAATGCAAGAAGCCATCATTCTGATTAGCTGCATGAACACTCTGGCTGGTAGTGAGTGTTGAGGTTGAAATAGTGAAACTAGAGCTTGGATGTTGCGAATCCTGACTGGGTTGGGGTAAGCTAAAGTTTCGCAAGTGTTTATTGTGGCTCCCAGATACGCTTGCGTGTTCGATGGTTGGAGGTGAGACTTGGCGAGGTTTACTGTGAACCCCAAGTCATGAAGCAGTTGGACTGTTTTTAGAGTGTGATGTATGCAGCTTTGTTGTGATCTGGCTTTTATTAGCCAGTCGTCTAGGTAGGGGAAGACATGAATGTGTTGTCTTCTTAGATGAGCTGCGACAACTGCGAGGCACTTGGTGAAGACTCTGGGTGCTGTAGTTACTCCGAATGGTAGGACTTTGAATTGATAATGTTGTCCGTCCACTATAAACCTGAGATATTTTCTGTGAGCAGGGTGAATGGGAATATGGAAATAGGCGTCCTTTAGATCTAAAGTGGATAGGAAGTCGCCTTGCTGAAGTAGTGGTAGCACCTGCTGGAGTGTGACCATGTGGAAGTGGTCCGACTGTATGTAGAGGTTCAGCTGTCTGAGATCTAATATAGGCCTGAGAGAGCCGTCCTTTTTGGGGATTAAGAAATACAGGGAGTACACTCCCGCCCCTTGATGTATTAATGGAACAGGTTCTATAGCGTGCTTTTGTAACAGGGATAGAACCTCTTGCTTTAAGAGAGTGAGATGTTCCGATGACATTGTATTTGCTCTTGGAGGAATGTTTGGTGGAGTGTTTGTAAGCTCCAGGCAGTAACCATGTTGGATAATTTGTAGTACCCACCTGTCTGAGGTGATTGAGTTCCAGACAGGGAGGAATTGGGAGAGACGTCCCCCGACAGGAGTGGGATGATCGGGGGGTAGTGGAGGGAAGTCATTGTTTGTTTGCTGGGGAAGAGCGTGTGGAATTACCTCTTCCTCATCCTCTATTATTGTTCCCTCTATAATTTCCTCTAGAATATCCTCTGTGGGAGGGGGATTGATTGTTGCCCTTGTAAGAGGAGGGGGCCTGGTCAGTGGAGACAGCTTTAGAGCCACCCCTGTAAAAGGCGCGGCGAAAGGAACCTCCACTGGCCGGTAATTGTAAAGCCCCCATTGACTTTGCGACCTCGGTGCCTTTTTTCATCTTTTCCAGCATGGTGTCAACAGCTGGGCCAAAAAGATGCTCTTTATCAAATGGCTGGTTAAGGATAGAGGTTTGTACCTCTGGCTTAAAACCAGAGATCCTGAGCCAAGCGTGTCTGCGCAGCAATACACTTGTGTTGATAGCACGAGATGCTGTGTCTGCTGCGTCCAGTGCACATTTTATGGAGGTGTTCGTAATGAGCTTACCCTCTTGTATAAGGTTGTTCGCTTTAGATTTGTATTGGTCAGGCAGGTGTTGGATTAGTATATCCAGCTCATCATAGTGAGCTCTGTCATAACGGGCTAACAGTGCTTGGGCATTAGCAATGCGCCAGCTATTTGCAGCCTGTGAAGCTATCCTTTTGCCTGAGGCATCGATAAGCTTAGATTCTTTGTCAGAAGGAGGGGTGTCTCCTGTGGCCTGGGAGTTAACTCTCTTGCGTGCGTTGGATACTACAAGAGAGTCTAAAGGTAGTTGTCCTTTAATATAAATAGGATCTATAGGAGCTGATTTGTATTTTTTATCCATCCTACGATTGATAATCCTAGCACTCACGGGATCCTTAAAGACCTCGTCCGTATGTTTGAGCATACCTTTTAACATTGGCAAGGTATGAGTTGTTCTTTGGGAGGAGGAAAGTGTTTCAAAAAGAAAATCCTCTTCTAAGGGTTCTTTGTGAAGTTCTACCCCATGGTAATTAGCGGCCCTGTTAAGGAGTTCAAGGTAACCGATGTTGTCATCAGGTGGGGAAGGTCTAGAGGGGTACAAATCAGGGTCATTGTCTGTATTCGGGTCTGTGTGGTAATCATCCCAGGCATCAGCGTCCTCATCCCCGTCCCTTTCATCCTGTGGGTCAGGTGTAATGGGCCTAGTAGGTGAATGTATAGGTGTAATGAGCAGGTTAGGATTAGAAGGAGGAGAAGGAGGTGGAATGTCAGGAGGAGAGGGGATAGTGCCCATATTCTTCTTTTTAGGAGGGGAATGGTGGTCTTCTGGCAAGTCAGCTTTCCGTTTTTTTGGAATAGTTGCTTGAATATGTCCAGTTTTAGGATTTATGACCAATTTCTTCTGTTTTGGGTCGAAAATTGGGTCATTAGATGGAAGTTCCTTGGGGGAAATGTGTTTATCTTTCCTTGGAGACTTTGGCACCGAAGATTTCGGCTCCGAGCTCTTGGGTGCTGTTATTTTCGACTCCGTGTGTTTGGGTTTATCAGAGTCTTTGGTTTTGGAGGATTTCGGTTCAGAGTCTTTGGTTTTGGAGGATTTAGGCGCTGAGTCCTTGTTTTTGGATGGTTTCGGCTCCGAATCTTTGAACTTAGAATGTCTCGGCTCCGAGTCTTTAGGCTTGGAGGGGTTCGGCTCCGAGCCTTTGGGCGTAGCAGGTGAAACCTTCGGTCCCGAAGGTAGGTTGCTTTTATGTTTCGAAGCAGAGGGTGTCGGTTCGATGTCGAAGCAGGGTGAGCTCGAGCCCGAGCGCTTCACTTTTTGTTTCGGCACCGGGCCGGAAGGCGGGGCATCGGAAACAGGTTGTCGGTGCCGACCTGAACCCGAAGGTGAAGGAGGGACCGGAGCCTTTGTCTTTTGTGGATTGGGTACAAGGGGATTTGTACTCACGGTGCGCTGTCCCGCAGTGATGTTTTCCTCTTCCTCCATGTCGGAGTCGGTTTCGGAGACGGAGACCTGCTCTTTTTATTCTCTGGCTGCGAAGTTGCAGGTTGGATGCCGGAATCTTCTCCGAAGAGGTCCGGAATGGAGTCGCTGTGGTGCTGCATTTCGTGGCGCCAAGCCCGACGATCACAAAGTGTCTTTTTTGATCGAAAGGATAGACACGCGTCGCAGCTTCTTTCGTCGTGTTCCGGGGACAAGCAGAGGTTGCAAACTTCAAGCAAGTAGGTGCGTGGAAATTTAGCACGACACCCGGGACATAGTTTAAATGGAGTCCGGTTCCATCGACAGCTAACGCGGTCGATACGGGTATGCCGAACGGCCTACCTCGAGGATTCCAATGGAAAGTTTTCCGAAGTCAGACGCGGGTCGAAAGAGGGATCGCGATCGATAACAATACCGTCGAGGGTAGTGGATTGCGCGTCGAAGGGGTCCGAAAACGGTACTGAACCGGAGCGCAGCAATACACATCCTAACCCGATGGCGGAAAAAAACAATCTGGGGATGGAGTCGATGCACATGCGCACTATCACCGAAAGGAGGAGTTACCTAACTCGTGACTACAAGACTTCTTCAAACAAAAACAAAGTGCAAACATCCGGACCCAACACGAGATGGCGATCTATGCTAAAGCATATGATCTACAGCTCATATGCCTTGAAAATATATATATATATATATATATATATATATATATATATATATATATATAATGCATGTTGCACAAAAGTATTAAAATTAAGGCGACTAAATGTACACTCTGAACAATTATAGCAAGGCATCTGCCTTGTAAGAGAAATATACCAGCCCCGCAGAGCCAAACTACAAGGAATATAACCTGAATTCTGCCCAAACATTAAGCACAGCCATGCCTGTAATGGAAGTGCAACACACCAAGCAGTTAAGACATCACTTACCGTACTCTCCACAGCCCCAAGAGTAAACTGCTTTGCTTCGGGTCAGGACTACCACATGATTTTCTCCACAGGAGACCTGCTCCACAGGGTTAAGAAGGAAAAAATCCAACTGTAGTGGTTCGAGCACTTCAGAGCCACAAGCCTGATCCACACCCATACAGCCATAGTAATCTGATCCAAAGGTGTACAGCTGGCCTTCATCTGCAGCAAGCAAAAAAGTTCTATGAGAAGCAACCTTGAACAAATTTACCAGAGGCTGATTGAAGAGAGTGGAAAAATGCATGCAGGCATGTTCCTTCCTCACAGATGTCTATTCAGAGTACCAACCTGTGATGCAGACTGTGAAATCATCCCCACAAGCCACTTGTCCAATGGCCTTTCCTTGCAGTTTCTCCACATGTTTGGGCTGCCGGTATGAGGCTCGGTCGCCATGTCCCAGCTGTCCATGTAGCTTGGTACCTCCTTGCATGTTCTTTAAGACAAGGAGGTCACAGGCATAGTGAACAAAGCTGTGTGAAAAGAACCAAATGTCCTAACAAAAATGCATTCTCCCACTACAACATGTTGAAAACACTCACCATAAGTCCCTCCCTCATTCAAGGTTCACCTCTTTTTAAAAACCATTATCAGTGCCCCTCCAGCAATCTCACACCTCTCCAGTCAGACACTATCTCCTTATCATCTTAAAAGGAGAGCCCACCCCCAAAGTCTACCCTCACCGGCATTCCCAAATCACCTCCATTCAAACAACATGCTTATTTTGAAGGTCCTTGCAGAACAAGTACAAACCCCTTTCATTCCTCTTATGTGACCTCCTTTCCAAATCCATCCAAGTGCATTACAAAAGTACCCATGCCTTCAAACACATACAATTTTTCCACTGCCTCTGTTAACTTGATAATCACCCTGTGTCTTAGAGTTCTTACAGCCCTGAGAGATGGGTTTCACTCAGTTCTCAGTGGAAATAAAAAGATGATCCTGCCATGCCACCTTATGCTCAATTGTGTCCCAAACCTTTTCCTGTGCCACTCAAACTGACCCACAGAAATCAAAGCATGCTGCTGCTAATTCTTACCACCCAGGTGTAAAGCTCTTTCTCCACGTTCATGACAGCAAAGTGGGTGTTACCAGCACAGACCTGCAGAGCTTGGCAGCCCCCTTTAAAGACATCAAGTTTCTGAGGTGTAGACTTTCCACCTCCCCAGACATACACCTCGCTGCTACGTGACGTCACCACAGCTATGGGAGCTTCGTTCACCGCACCGGGCCTGTGATGAATGTCATTAGGAGAGGTGGGGAAGAGAAACCTTTAAATCAGAGCAATCCAAAAACAAAAACATCCTCCACTGGCATGAGGTCCTCATTCATTATGTCAACAATCATTTGCAATAACCCTCCATCACCCTTGAGACCCAACTTCATACTAGTACGTGCCCCTTCACTGAATTTTTCACAATTCAAAACCTTTTTTTTTTTTTTTGCAACAGGTCTGCTAACTAAGATACCTTTACATATGTCGACATATTACCTCAGTCTTTTGCTGGGACCATTCAGCAAGGAAACCTTTTCTTCCATTTCCCTGAAAATGAAACAAATAAAAAAAAAACAGTAGGTGAAAAATTACATTAATAACTAGGGGACTACAATGGATAAACTCGCAGACAGTTACGCAATCCAGTACTCCAGATCGAATGAAGGTTTCATTGAAGAATCCTAGGCTAGCCCTAGTAGCTGTGGCTCAAACTGACCAACTGTAATTAGAGAAAAAACACCAAACGTGTTGTAGCAGCACCAAATCAACATGTAAGACAATCAACGAAAGAGTAATATTCTCAAACCATTTTAGTAACAAGAAGGAAAATGTAATGAAAAAAAATATTCATCAAAATGCCTAGTGGGGACCAGAAGCTACGAGTTTTTGAATAATCAAAAATCACTCATTGGAAACCATCAGGGTCAAAATACAAATCAGTTGTAGAACATCATTAAAAGAGACCACTAGAGGTACTACTGAAGACATTGAAGCATAACAATTGGTATGGAAGGAAATATGTGAGTCATACGTCTTATAAAATGCATCACAACTGGTAACTTAACCAAAAACTGTTGGTCAAGTAAACAAGAAAGGCCAAAAGAGCCAACAAATTACCCTTTACTGTGCTCATAGCAAGGGATTGCTGGGCTAACAAAAAAACAACAAATAAGAGAACATAAAATAGTTTGGATTGTAAGTGGTCGGAGTTGTGAGCACTTTGTGTACAGATGTCAGGCCACAGGGATGACATCAACCGCCTCTGGTCTGCAAGTCAAATGCATTTAGCTGCTGACACTTAATCTCCACGCATGGACATGCAGGCTGTGGAGACTGTTGCAGGGCCCTGCCCTGTTAGTGAATCAGGAAGATCTCATGAAGTTGAGGTCTCACCAGAGGATAAATGCTCAGGAGCACTGGGTACCACACCCTCATGGCCCAGTCCGGGGTGATGATAATTACTTTGGCACAGTTTGTCTAGACCTTCCTCAGAACTCAAGGCACAAGAGGTAGTGCTGAAAATGCATGGGAGTCCATTCTTCCATTCCTCTTGGAATGAGTCTCCTAGCAAGTGTCTTGGCGGAAACTCGAGCATGCAGAATTGTTGACACTGTGTTTGAAGATTGTGAATAGATGTAGCTAGGGTATACCAAACTGGTTGAAGATGCTCTGTACCACCTTGGGATGAAGGCACCGCTTGTGGTCTTCAGACGATACCTGCTCAGTTCATCCACTCTGGCATTTAGAGACCAGGTCAGGTGGTCGTCAACCAGGAAGGTATTTTGCTGGTCCAGTGTATTCCTGACCTCCAAGACGGCAAGTGACCACTGCCAGCACTTTCGTGACCACCTGAGGGGCAGAAGTAAAGTCAAAAGGAAGCACAGTAAATCAGAAGTGTTCCTGGACCAACCTGACCCACAGGTAACACCTCAGGGTCTGCAAGATGGGTATATGGAAATTCATGTCCTTCAAGTCCAGGGACACCATCCAGTCTCCCGTGTCTAGAGCAGACAGGTTCTCAGCCAAAGGGAGCATTCTGAGCCTGTCCTTCCTCAGAAAGGTGATCAGCGGGTGGAGGCACAAAACAGGCCCAAGGCCTCCATCCTTCTTTAGAACAAAGTAGTAACAAAATTAGCATCTTTATCCCTTCTCCAAGTCCAGTACCTGCTTGATGGCACCCTTGGATAACATAAGCTGACTTCCTTCATGAGGATTACAGAGTGACATTTCAAAAGTTGCTCCAGTACGGGTGGAAGATAGGGTCAAGAGGGGATGAATAGCAGTCATGTAATACCCACCTGTCCGACGTGATGTTGATGGAAGTGCATTTTGCGCACTACAGGCCAGGCAGAGCCTAACAAGGCAAACTAAGGCGGCTTGGTAGCTGCTGCAGATGGGAAGGAAGATTTGGAGGATTGCTGCCCTTTTGATTTGTTTGAGTTCTGGAGTAGCGTGCTACTCGCCAAAAAACACCCCATCAGGGGTAGCAAGCGCTATATAAATGCAAAACGTTTTCCCTCTTCTATCCCTCCACTATCCTTCTCAATCCAAATAACTGACTAACATATCCACCACTCAAATTACTTTAATATTTCACTATACTAATTCACCACTAATCCTTTATGGGTTCCGGAGTATCGTGCTACTCGCCGGAAAAGCGCTTCAACGTCTCGTCAGGGGTAGTAAGCGCTATATAAATGCAATTACAATACAATATCCTTGAAGGGTACTCCAGCAAACTGCGATATTGTAGCTGCCATGCCTCTACTGGAGTGGGCCAACAACGTCAGTCTATGAGACTCACCAGCCTTAGGGGTGCAAAAGATGATCCAAGACGTGATCCAGCAGGCAATGCACTGCTTTAACAACCAAAATCCCTTTTTGGACTTGCCAGAGGAAATGAATAGATGATTGAAATTCTGTGTTTGGTTCATATACAGTTTAACAACGCTTGACGTCTAATGAGCACAGAGCCCACTTTGGTAAAAAAGTTGGCCATGCTATAAAGAGTAGAAGATGAATCTACTCACAGAGGTGAAAGGAAGGAGGCACTTTAGGAACCAAGCCTGGTTTGGCGTTGAATGCGACTTTATACTTGTTAAATTTAATGAAAGATGCTTGAAAAGAGAACGGCTAACTCACCAACATGCCTAAGAGATGTCAGACAAGAAACCCGGTCTTCCAAGAAAGCATTTGCAAGGGCACTCTATGGATGAGTTCTAAATAATGATGGATTACCAGGAGACATTTTGTATCCAAAAATGGCCACAAAGGAGATTTTCCCCAAAGAGTCCTTTAGACCTGACTTGGCTTAGGGAAGTATTTTAAAAATGTACTTAATGTGGTCGCATCTGCATTGGATTTTGAATAAGAGTCCTTGCTCAAATACAAAACTCTTTCCAGTTTGGGGCATACGTTTTAGTCATGAAGGCCACACCAACCACCAGCAGAATATTTTGACAATACTGATTTATGCCAAGAGACCAAACTCTAGGTCTGAAGCAGCCAGGTTATCAAATGGGGTTGTGATAAAGTGCCTTGGCGCTTAGCGACGATATATGCATCTGATTTGAACTGTAGCAGCCTTTCCACCAATAGGTCTCAGAGGTCTGTGAACCAAAGTAGCCAGGCCTAGATCAGAGCAAGCACAAGGAGCAGACATGGTTCCCGTTTATCTTGCAATGGAAACTCAGGATGAGGGGAATTGGTGCGAGAGTCTACGCAAAAACTCCCGGACATCTAAAATGTGTCCCCCTGTATACTAGGGAACCGCCAACTGCAGCTGAAGAACCAGCATTTCAAATTCGCTGGTGTCTCAAAGAGGTCCAGTGGGGTCATGCCTTTGAGCAACAGTGGAAATATTAAGTCAGTTCTAATCTGGTTAAGGAAGTAAGCAAAAAGAGGATTCTTGAGCCTTGCACTTCATGTCCGTTAAACCCTCCTAGAGTCAGTCCGGTATAGGAACAGATCTGATTGACATTCTGGGCTTGTCCACAACATCAAATAAAAGTAAAACTTACCCACAGTTGCCACTGGAAGGTTAGACTTTGGAGTGGTATGGTTGCTAAAGTTATGAAAACTGGGATGTCATCCGGGAGAGAATCTCAGGAGACCAGTTCTACAACAGTAATGTCTGGCATCCCTTCATGTGGCCTTATCTGCAGGAGGGGAGATTCCTCTCACCCCCAATCATCATTGGCATCCCTTCCACCATCACAGTGAGAATTCACTCTGGCACAGGACGCTTGCATACGGAAACTGGAGCAGGTAGCTGAATAAGAGCAATTAGAAGGACTGGGTTGACAGAACCAGTGGTTGCTTACAATGTCGGGAGATGGCCAGAATATTACTGGTGGCTGTGGTGATGAAGCTGGTGAAGGTAAATTAGGCATAGCTGACATATGGCAGCTGGCTGCAAAGAGGTATGCTACAGCCCTGGTGCTAGGGACACACTGTCTGACAGTGGTGCAAAAGGGCCAGCTTTTAAACATGGCTGCAGAAATCATGCATCTTGTATTTGAGCAAATCCAAAAAAGATGGTAGGCATGCTAAAGGAGCAATCTAAGAGCAGCATTTGTGTAACATAGCCATCAATAAGACTGCAACAGCTTTATATTCAAAATCCCCAACTCTTGTGTGTATCAATTCCCTTCTGGCTGACTAGCTTCTTCGATCCTTTAAAATAATCTTACTCTTGATGAGGACCCGCACATTAAGCTAGGGTTGAACCACCATTGGTTAGGTTTGTGTCGACCATTTTATTGCGGTCTATTAAAATTTGTGATAACCAACCACCGTAATCCCAGTGGTCACATCTTTTATTCAAACTTCTGTTGATGAATTTTCAATGCACTGCATGTGAATCACTTTTAGAGCACAGAGAACATCAGCACTTTTGCACTATTCATTATTTTATGAGACTGATTTAATAAAAAAAAGTATTCATTTCTAGCCTGTTGCTTTAATGTTTGTCTTCATGACAAATCATGCAGACGATAGAAGGAACATTTTTTACTAGAAATAGTACTAATGCATGTACAAAGCTATTGGCTTGGCCAATGCGGGTTTGCAAAGCACGGTTACAAAAAAGCAAAAGAAAAAAACATTTCAAAATATTGGATGAAAAGCAAACACATTTTAAGGTATCTGCAAACAGTATACCCAATTCATTACTTTCAATCTTAATAAAGGGAATATTTGATTTTGAATTACTTTTTAAGCAGGAAACTTAATAGAATTTAAAAAGAAAAAGAAGTGTCAGAATATAACGGGAACCGCCTGCTAAAGCCTAATTTACTTTCCAGAAGACTAAGAATTGAAACAAATGCGAAAACAATTTAATAACAAACAGCAACCCAGGGAGCAGATTTATGGGACTCCAAGGCAAGAGATCTAATTTTCAGTCATGCCAAGTACGCCTCCTGCCTCAAATGACAGCTAAGAGAGTGCATCAGCCTCCCCTCACCCCACAAATTCCCCCAGTACCATAAATGCTGCTGGTCTGTGTCAAGGCCTTGACTTTAATGCAATATGTGGAATGCAGGAGATAAAACAGAACTACTTCAAAGTCTGGTCTTTTATCAAACCCTGGCAAAATTGTATCTGTTGCTGTGCCTTTATGGGTGAGTTGGGAAGTGTGTAAGTGGTAGGGATGTGATGGAGATAGCAGTGCATGGGAGAGAGTGAGAAAACATATGCACTCTCAATTGCGTGGTGAATGAAAAAGAAAAAAATTGTTCCTTGAATGTGAGCAGCAAAAGGATACAAGTCATCCAACCAAAAGGTTTGTAAAGAAGTAATACTCCAGGAGAGGGACAAAAACAAGAAAAAGAAAGTCATTGAATAAGAGAAAGCAAATAGGTGAAAAGAAAGCCAATCAATTGTAAATGATGGACTGGCACAAAGTCTAGTAAGTTTTTGCTATGGTCAAAAAATGTCTTTTGAGACCTAAAAAGTAAAGTAATATAATTTAAAAAAGCAGAGAAAGAGCAGAGACTTGGGGACTTCCCTCGATTCACTTTTCATATAGTAGAAAATCTAAGTTATGAAAGCCTCGCGGAGGATGGAGAAAAGTGCCTTTCCATCTACCTGGCTAAAATTCAGGCCACACATTATGATGGATGGATAGACTGCACATAATGCATGCTGTTGCAATGTTAAACAGGTGCTTTTAAATAATGTTCTTTAAACATTACTTACTGAAACTTCCCCAGTCTGACAATAGGGGATAATTCAAACTTATGACTCAATGAAACATCCAATGCTAGACAAACACAAAATATTCAAAATGGCTGTAATAACAAAGCACCAACAGCCACAATTAATTTGAACAAATCTTACATTTGGGTTGCACACGAGCGATTGTGTTTTCAAGTGTTTACTTGAAACTTCCTTGAATAACTTCATTTAGTGCTTCAAATATTCAATGTTTTGCAGTGGCATACAAGCAAGCAGACTTAAACAGGTGGTTACGACATGACTTCCATACATATATTTGCATGGTTCTTTACTTTAAGTCTATACCTCCACTTGGCTAGAAAAAAGGTCTTTTCCCACTAAGGTGGCGGAATCACAGGGCCATTTCCTGTGTTTTTTTGTTTACCGGTGGTGGTATGGCTTTTTTTGGCTTTGTATATACAATAAGTAGAGAGGTGGCAGGAAAAAGGGGAAAACAGGATTAAGAAGATAGTGAGAGGTAGGGAGAGGGAAGAAAGAAAATAGAGAGGCAAGCTAGGTAAAGGTCTAAGAAAAAGCACAGCATAGCGGAAGGGCAGAGAGGAAGGAAGAGAATGGAGGAAGAAGGAGTAAGAGATTAAGAACCCAATTTCTGCTAAATATACATTTTGTTACCAAATAGTATGATAGATTTTGAAGAACTGGAACATTTCATTAATTCCCCTTAGAGCTGCTTGTAAAATATATGTATTTATAGGTTTGAAAGGGAGTACAAAAATGTATTTGACGCTACTGTAGATACAGGATAGATTTGGGCTCACTTGCTCAATGTAATATGGGGCTGCTCTGAAGTTTTTTTGTCACCGTTTTTGGTTTCCAGTAAAGCAGTTTGTCATATGCACAGAACAACGTAAAAAGCACAATACTCTCTAACCTAACTGCTCCATCTATTTTCAAGAAACAGGTCTATATATGGGACAACATCGAATTTCACTCGTAAAATGTTTTTTTGACTCTTTATTGTTCAGCGTTTATTTCAAATGGCGAAATGCAATTTGTATTCTGTTGCATGCCAGATGTTCATCTTCTTTGACAAAAGTAAAGGTGATTGGCTTCCTGAGTTTACTGTGTAAGCATCTTCTCTGTTAGTGTAAAGGCATTAACCTGGTCATTTCTAGTTTACTTCTAAGCATGGTTTCTATTTTAAAAAGTAAAGCGTAAAGCAGGATATTTCAAATATTCTAGAAAATAGTAAAATGATCAACAAATACAAAATAAGATTAAGAGTCAGGAGAACAAGATGGATTCAAAAATATTTAAGCATGCGAAAGGAAATCAATGTAAAACTAATTACATTTCAACACGGAAAAATGAATGTTGGGCACAGGCTTTGCTTTTTGAAAAACATCTCTAAGTCACTTTAAAGGGATGGAAGCAAGAAAAATCAGTGACCCACATCTGTGAAACTTTGAGTAACAAATTAAATTCACTAAACAACCACATGAAAGAAAGTGTATCTATTCTATTAAAATAGATAAGAGAGGACGTTCGGGATATTTACCATGCAACCAGGATCCAACACTTACGTTACTTGCTCTCAGCAACCTTCAACACTGTCAACCACCATGGCCTCACCAACATCTTTTCAAAATACATGGGGCTCACTGAAACCATGCTTCCTCTCATATCTATCCAACTGAAGCATGTCCAGATGAACCCATCTTGCACCAATCATTAGCCAGTGACATGTGGAGTCCCTCAATGGTCCTACTCTGCAAAGTGATCTTTAATCCGTACATGGACCCCCTCAGAGTGCTACTGCAAAACGCATGATAAGCACTCACTAGCAGGATGAGGATGCTCAACAGTTTCTTGAAGTCTTCACAAGCAGAGATACAGACTGTCAAGAATTATCTATGCATTTTCCAAACATGAATGACTAACTCCTACCAGAAGTCAAACCCTACAGAGACAGATTACACCCATATTACCACCATCATTTATAGGCTTCAAGATTGCCAATAATATGCAAGTGGACCAATTCCCACCTCAACTAAGCTCAAATGCAAAATTCCATGGCTTCATCACTGACTCAGAACCAATTTTCAAAATTGCAAGGAAAAGGCAAATGGCACCAATTTGCTTCTGTTCAAGGCCAAAACTCACCTTCTGAAGCAGATTTCAGGATTTTTCTGCATGCCATAGTCCAACTGTATATGTAGGGGGCAATGCTATGCTTATACGAGTACCAGAGTCAACTGTAGTTACAATGTAGATAATTTTACACGCTGCTACTCGCTTCAACAGGGAGTCAAAATATGTAACCACACATTGTGCATCCTGGAAGTCCTACAGTGGCCTTCTCAAAATCACTTCATCTTCAGTAATTGCTACCTGTAATGCAGTAACACACTGCACATAAATTCCCTGCAAAAACAATTGGACACCTCAGCTTATCACAGGATGCCAGAACTTCAGCAAATGAAAAACTGTAAAAAAGAAAACGTGAAAGAAGCCTTTTCCATCTATGTACCCAGAACAAGGACCAATATCTCCCCAAACATCAGTATTAGCCCATTATGTTTGCAATCAAGGAAAGAGCTGAAGACATTTCTAAAACAGTTGTTTAATCAACCAGCATAACTCATAATTACCTTTGCCCCCTTGGTGATTAAAGGCTACTTTCACCTCCCCCACTATTACGGAGTCACAGTGCTGAATCATCTCCACTCCCTGTTCTTGCATGTGAATTCATCGTTTTTTAGCTTTCCTTTGCTCTCAGTTAGGATATCGCTAAATAAATATTTGCCCATACATACAAATCAGTGATTAAACGGGAAAGTGATCTCACTTGAGAAGTTAGATTTACCCACATTTGTATCTCAATACTTATAGATGTACTACGAAAAAGCCAAGGCTCATGTGTGCGTTAACACTACAGTTACATTTTATATTGATTAGCTATTTTTTTATGCCTACTTAAAGACCACTAAAATTTTAGTTTTTCTGTATGTGTACTTACACTTAAATTTTAACCATATTGAAGCCATATCATTTTAAGTTGCACAAGTGCACCTATACGGAACTGTGTCAGTAAAACAGTCTAATTTCGACGTTGACACAACAAAGTGAGGATTTTAGAATGTAATGGAGTCAGCTCCCGTTAGTATTACTGGTTTTGTATTGTCAAGGATTTCTCACATTCCTTCCCACAAGAAGATCCTGGCACCTGCGCATTAGCGCTTATCAAGCTCTTGCCTCATGGTCTCGTGCCTATTTAGTTGCATTGAGAGAAAAATTTTAACAATGTGTAAAAATTGTATGAATTTTAGCCTTACATAATCCATATGATTAAGGGCAAAGCTCTGGTCCATTCAAATGCCAATTGCCCTGCATTATTTGTGCTTTCTTCCTGGCTATTTTGCATTAAACCCATGTTAGGCTTTATCCTGAGTTGTTGTGGGTTTTTTTACTCCCTGAAGTGCATGAGCCAACCAAGATGAACAAGGCAGTGAGCACAAGAACTGTATTTGTGACACACGTCCTAGGCGCGGAGCAGTGCCGTGGTTGGTTTTCTACATATGGTGTCAATATGTCTGATTATAGTAATAGAGCTGGAGACTCTGGTGATCGATGATTGAAAGGTGGGAAGAACTACTGATGATCACAACCTGAAGCACTGCATATTGGGGTTGCATGCAATACCTCACAAGGGGAAGTGCAATATAGATGTGCTGACCTATGTCTAGTGTTAACACCAACTTAGATTAGCAATACACAGGCTCCTTACAACTGGCCATGATCGGTCTTAGTGAAGAAAATATGTACTTGAATGAACTGCAGATGTCAAAGTCACAGACAGATCCAAAACCGATTGAGGATCTTAACGACTGAAGTGCACGGGTCCTAAATCTACTATGCACTTGCCGACTTATCACCATCAACAACTGTGTTCTAATTGTCTAAATGAATAAACACGTCTGTGTGCATTGGATGAGATGTTGCTCTGGGTATGCCGTGGGAAAATGTAAATTACCTAGGAGAATGCAGGTTTGGGAGAGGTGTTCATTAAGTATCGTCACCAACTGTTTCCACTGTCTGTTGATGTAAAGCATAGTTGTATTGCTTTAAATGTCAATAAAACGTTAAAAGATAAAATATATTTAACCCAAATGTGACTACAGCAACTCCCTGCCGAAATATAAACTATGTTGTCCAAATGGATTTCAGGTCCAGATCAAATGGCGTATTCTTAAGAATTGGTCATAATGGTCGTATACATTTTGAACTACTGAACTCAATAGTTTCTCCTGTGTTATATGAAAGGTATCGGCATCCTGCACACTGCTGGGATCACACACCCATTTCAGGCTAACTAACCGGGCATTAGTTCACCCCCATTGCACAGTACCTTGAATGTTGTAAAAACAATTCGAGTGGAACATTATGTACACTGTATTAAATGTCATTAAGAAATATTGTTTAGAACTTAAATAGAATTGTCTAGAAAATTTTATTTGTGAGACTGCATTGGAAATGTTAGCATCTCCCAAAAGAGATCATGTATTTAAATGTGTCCTAATAGCTACGTAATTCACATCAGTGAATAGATGCATACTGAAACAGACCCTATCTTAAAGTACAATAAAAATTAAACATAAATGCCAAAATAAGGAAGAGCTGTGTAAGGTTTATTATGCACAACTCCTTAATACAGCCAGAGGCTCGCCATTGGAGGCTGGTTGAGAAAAGAAAAAGCAGACATTCTCATGGATAACCAAGAATGCTAGGAAAAGCGCTTCCGAAAGATGGTGAACTCCTAGTAAAACCACAATTGTTTTAAAGTGTTGAATCCAGGGATGGAAACGTCCCTTAATTTATCAGTGCACAACAAAGCAATAGGAGTAATGGTAGCAATCTACTGTCACATGAAATGATTGTCATAGAAGTGGGGCAGGAGGGACATCAGCCAAAGGAGACAGCTTCTATTAGTCCCAAATATATGTTTTTGAGTCAATTGTGGAAAGGATACAGTTGTGATTCAAAACTTACCTGGTCAGCAAACTGTTAACAATGACCATTCCGCACTGCATGTTTGAACCTGTAGGTCTTGCAGTTTACATGATACAAAATAAACAGCGCTAGAATGCTATGGATCAGCAGGTCCTGTAATACGGACCAGAAAATACTGATGTGCATCTCTATGGCTCTGGTGATTTTAAGACCTGGAGTTCATTAGATGATGCAGAGCTCCTCATGAAACGGAGCAGGCAGGCCAACTCATGACCCTTGCAGTCCCAGTGATATTGGTATCAAATGGCCATAGCTACCTACAAAAAAGCCTTTTAATACCCCAAACTACCACTATGCCCTGGTCACATAAGTGTTCTTGAATGTGGTACCTTCTTTGCTGGCTGATGAGAGGACGTTCCAAGATCTCCTCTGCAGTGGGTCTCTTGTCTGGATCCTACAACAACAAACAATAGTTAAAAATGAGATCACCTTAGGTTCTGACTAATTCTGTATTACACTTGAGGACCATAACTCCAAAAGATGACCCACCTGTTGTAGGCAGTCTTGTACCAGGTTGATCATCTCTGGCGAGTAGACATTTGAGTTAACTTCCATGGCCCAGTTTCCTTGCACAATCTTCACACAAAGATTCAGAGGGTTCTGCAGACAAACACAAACACAGAGTCAGCAGCAGTGAGTACTGCATAATGAGTTACAGAATAGCCATAGGAGGTTTGCGATACTGGGTTAACCCAAATACTACAAATAGACATTACAGAACCTTGATTCATAAAAGGTAAGTTATTAGATAATCCATTGGAACTTCCATAACTGCTCGATTTCATGTTCTCAATTGTTGCCAAAACAACGGCTTACTAGCAAGTCTGATGTCATTCAATAAATCACAGCCAGCCCCATCTGCTTATATTTAAAATATGAAAATCTTCAATTCCAAGAAGATTTTTTTAAAAAGTTTTGCAACCCACGACTTCCACCTCCCCTCCTTCCGTCTCCTCCAACCCCCTCAATTACTCAGCCCTGGCAACAAAACCATTGCCATCTTTTAAAGGGAGGCTGGGGTTAAATCATCAGGATAGCTATCATAGAAAATTAGCAAATGTTTAACTGAAGTCCTTCTAGCCTAATTAATAATTTGAAACAAGGCGTAGGCAATAGTCAGGGTGGGCATGAAGAATGTACTTTACTACCTCCAACAAAACCCAAATAAACTGGTGCAAAACAACTGTAAACATGCAATTTTAAACACTTCAGGCTGAGTTTATAGGCTACAAGTGATTATGTACTAAGACATGTTAAAGACCCCCACATTTTTAGGAACATCACAAGTCACATTTCATAGACTGTGTGTCAGAGGGATTATGCACCATTGCCCTCCACCCCAGTATTCATGGAGAAGGCTTCATCTCCATGTGTCAGTTCTCCTCAGTCCCGTGTGTGAATGTTAAAAAGGACGATAAAATTACTGTACAGGGGCTGGAACACTAACTGCTCACCTGCACAGAGAAAAAGCGGCATCACCCCATGTTAATGTTTAACATGGCAGTCAATGGTGTAACCACAGAAGTGAGCGTGAGGGCCAGAGATATCACACTACAGTTCAAGAACTGGCTGTGTGACCCATTATCATTTGACTAGAGGCAAAGAATATAAATAGGATAGAGATGACTTCTGCAGTGTCCACTGAGGAGAGGCAAATACCACCTTGAACTTGCTGATGGAAAAACCCAGCATCAACATCTGCCAGTCTACTGAGAATATTCCCATCATCACCCACAAAAACAGCAAAGAACCATCCCAAACAAATTTGAAGAGAGGCTACTCTGTTCTAGAACAAGGACTCGAAGGAAAAAATGAAAAATTGCATGTGATGCTTTATAAAACCAGTTTAAACATTACCCACAACGCGAAGACAAAGTGTTGCATATAATTTTGATGAATACCTACACCCCGCAGCTACTGTAAAGGGATCCAAACAATTCCTACATTAGCATTCATAGGTACAGCATGGAAATTGATGGCTATATCTATACGATGTCTGTCATTGAAAGGTACTACCGACCCTGAAAGGGCAGGCACAATCATACGAGCAAGCTTTATTTAAGGTTGAGCTACCTCATAAATAGAATACAATTTTGCATGATAGAATGCCGTATACGTAAAAAGTCTTTGTTGCCTCTTTGCAAAAATTTAGGGCCTCATGGACATGCTGTAACTGCTTCTATCGTCCTTAGAGGAAGCCGACTTTATGTGATAGATTAGAAATCTGATATACTGTGTAAAGGGTCCAGGGGTTCCCCTAGGAGTGGACAGGGGTTGCTATGCAATCCCAAAGTGCTCTGTTAGGGGGGAAGTGTAGTTGGGCAGCCTTAGGCTTAACACAGATGAGTGCAAGATATTTGCAAATACACACAATGATCAATAACTGACTTCAGGACTCAAGAAGGAGATACACACCGAAATTATAAAAATAGGAAGTAACTTTATATATGTTTAGGCATCAGAGAAAAATCGTTCAGGTAAGTACGTTTTGAAGATAAATTCTTTTCACTTTAAAAAGTGGACACTGCAATTTTTGAGTTCTGCGATTTTATCCTATGGAAGAAAGAACAAGTTCTGCAAAGAGGTAAAGTACATCGAATTACAAGACCAATCTCCCAGAGTTAAGGTGAGTGGTGGGCAAAGTCCAAGGCAGCACCACAATACACCACCAGCGGCACGAGGGCGGCCGGGTGCAGGGTGCAAATCAGCATCGCCAGCCCAATAGGTTTCAATGGGGATCGGTCTCTGTAAAAAGAGGCTGCAGGTTCTGGCTAGAAAGCCAGCCAGTTGGGTTGAACCAACAGGAGGGTTCAAGGCTTGTGATGCTCAGGGACATAGGGACACCTGGGGTCCTCTTCTCCACGGCCCGGGGGCGACGGATGCAGAGGTGTTTTTAGACATTGGGTTTCTGTTACCTGGAGCAGTTGCAGTTGTGGGGGCCTGCGTGCAGAGCTCCAGGTGATGTCAGGGAGTCCACGAGGGATGAGACCACGATGGACTCGAGCTCTGGATGGCTGGGCAACCATATTAAAACCGGTGGCCCATTTCAACTCGGACCGGAGTCGACGGGTGCAGTGGTGGCTTCATGTGTCGGGTTTTGGCAGTTCCGAAGGCCACAGAGTCTTCTCCTTTGGAGTTCTTTGGAACAGGTCCGCTGTTCACAGGAGGTCTTGGTCTTTATTGAAGGCAGGCAGTCCTCCCAGGTTTTGGAGGCACTCAGCCACAGGAAGAGTCGTATTTGGCGTAGGGTCGACCGAGAACAGCAGACACGACAGCAGGGCTGGGGCCAAGTCAGGTGCTCGCTTCAGTCTTCTGAAGGTCATCAGGATCTGCTTCTCTGGTGCCAGGGACTCCCCTAAATAGTGAACTTAGAGGCGTTAGGGGAGTGTAGGGTAGTAGCCAATGGGCTACTGACCCTCGGGGTCACTAAACCCCCTATATGACCACTGGTAGGTTTTCCCGGGGGTACCTCTGAGAAGCCCTCTGAGTGCATGTATTGGTAAATCCGACACTGGCATCAGTGTGGGTTTACCAATATGAGATGTTTGATACCAAACATCCCTATTTTCAGTAAAGCCATCATGTAGCTGGGGAACTCCTTTTCACCAGTGCCCATCACAGGTTCTAAAATGGCTTCCCTAGTCACCTGTACTGGCAGTAATGGAACTGATCAGCACAGGGGCATATCTGCTCTTGCAGGTATGCTCTCACATGTAATATTAAGCACACTGCCTTAGGGCTGTCAGGCCGGCTGTAGGGGTGACTTACAAGTATTACATGCAGTGGTAGGAGACAAGACACACATGGATGTGTGACAGGTTGTGTTTTAAATTTTGCCTGCACCAAGACGTGCTTGTATCCAAAACCAGGCAAAAAGTGGTGGGGTACTGCAACACAAATCCAGTTTCCTACACACCTGATGTAAACTCAGATAATACAAATTGAGACCTGATGGTTTATGACTGATTTGAGTCTTTTCTAAAACAGTGAAGGAGGGAGAGCCAATAGCTTATGCGCTGGCCTGTTTGCAAGTTGTGAATATAAAGCAGGGCAGCTGTCAGCTGTCCAATCCCTTCCTCATACTACTTTTTGAAGGAAATCAGAACATCTGCAACTCCCTTTCTGCCCTGTTCACATTTACAAATGCAAAAAGAACAATTGATGGACAGAATGCAGAACAATGTCATACATTCACCCCAGTATAGAGATCTGGGCCTAAATCCATCGTTTGTTTGCTCCCCATGCCATTCCAGTTTGAACCCAGCCATATGCAAATCAGTCTTTACCCTGCTCCCTATGGGAACAGTCCAGCCCGAACTGCCAGGCCAGGTCCTCCCTGGACTGGAAACAAGCATCCTGGGACCGGTTTCGGGGTAACCCCCCTCATCAGCCAGACTAGCTTGATTATAGTGGCATGGAGAGAACGGGACCCAAGTCTGGGCACACCCGTCGGGGTGACAAATGCAAAAAGAACAATTGATGGACAGAATGCAGAACAATGTCATACATTCACCCCAGTATAGAGATCTGGGACTAAATCCATCGTTTTTTTCTCCCCATGCCATTCCAGTTTGAACCCAGCCATATGCAAATCAGTCTTGACCCTGCTCTCTATGGGACAGTGTATGCTCTTTTTTGGTATCAGGAAATTTTCTATGGGAATTACCATTTTAAAATTAATACTCACAATGTCTTGTAACATTGCCTCTTCCCATTTCACCATTCAGAACCAACTTTGATGGGCTTTAGATCTGAATTTTATACAGTTTTGTTTTCAATTATTATTATTTTTTACAAAGTTGACTTCAAAAGGGTCAGCTAACAGGGTTTCCATTGAGATCTTTTGAATATATAATGGGATTGTTTCAAAAGGACTGCACTGGATTCAGAACAGAGCATTATTGACTAAGCTCAAAGGCAGGTAACAGGAAACTAGATTTTGACTCCTTAAACCTCCTTTGTATAACATCACTATTAAGTCTTGGCCGTGCTGCTGAAGAGATTGAGAAAAGTGCAAGGGCCTCAAAGGATAAACCAGTTTCAACAAGGCTCAAGGAGGTACTCTGGTAGAAAATGAGTCTGAATAGGTATGTTGGAATGAAGTCTGGATATGAATGGAGCCCACTTTTGCACACATCTTTTTCCTGGAAGAGTTTGCAACCGTGCTGCATAACAATCAAATGATATTGGAAGGCTCATGCAGTGGACTGAACAGGTTGAAAAATAGAGAGCTACAAGCTAAGCGAGTAAAGATAGTGCAAGGTAAATTCCGACCACCTTTCATACAACAAAGAACTCCAAACAAAACTCTACAGCACATACATATATTAAATAACTCCAGGCAACATCCTAGACAGGGCAAAGGCAAAATCATTCCTACCAACCAGCTAACTTCTGCCTCTGAAGCACTTCTTTGCTAGTACACTTGACACTTTTGATTCTTACTGTAGCATCGAAGGTCCTAGTCAGGGTCAGTAGCTCGAAAATAACACATCCTACTGCCCATATATCCGACTTAAAGCTGTACTTCACCCCCTGGCAGATCTCTGGAGACATGTAATAAAGGGTTCCAACACACTGAAGAAAGGAAAAAAGTACAGAAAGATTAAACAACATCAATTCCACCTTGTGTAAGTTGTACTGCTTATATCTGCATGGTCATCAACAGACTGTAGCGAATGCTCTTCATTAACCATCTTCAAATGGACTTTTCAGTGGTTTCTCGCCATGCAATAGCATCTTTTTACATGTACCAAACAGTTTTTACCCTGGCACTGTGGAAGCTTAAGAAGCAAACATGCTACTGTCAGCACTGCATGCATTTGGCTAGAAACTCCTTAGTGGAGAGTCGTTTCTGTCTGTGCTGTCAGTACATGGACTTTGCAGCGAACAAAAAAGGCAGTTGCACCAGCTTTGCTCTAGAATATAAGGAATTTGGCACTGAAGAGGCCTCAATAGATGTTAGTAACTCCTCCCTTTTACAACATCTGTACCAGGGCCCTGCAGAAGCCTTAATAAACTGTAGCAACATCTCCCTTTAGCAGTTTCAGTAACTGGGCTCAACACATGATCCTGAGAAGCCTCAAAAGACTCCAGTACCTGCTGCTACCTTCCCTTCCTTTACCTAGTTTCTGTAGAATACCAGACACAAGTTCTATAAATCTGTGAGCACTGTCTGCACCTCAGCAGAGGATTAACAGAAGGTATCACCTGCCTCTCGCAACACTGTCTCTAGCCAAGCCCTGAAGAGGCCTCTACAGATAGTAAGACCTTCTTCTCCCGGCATTGGGCTTGGCAGACACCTTAACAGGCATTTATCTGTGCAGTCAACAGCTGGGCTCAGCAGAGGTATACATAAACTTGCACTTGCAAGCACCAGTGCAGAGAAAGCACATACTCTTCTTTGCACTGGTGCTCTGCAAAGAGCTACATAAACATTAGCACATGCATTCCTCTGCAGCTGGGCTTTGCGGATACCTCACTATGAGTGGGACCTGCTTCTCTTAATGACTGGACCTGGACTTTGCAGAGGCTCACCTGGACAGCCGAATTGGAGCCTGGGATCAGAAGAGAGCTTGAGCAATACTTACCGTTTCTGCCATGGAAAACTCAGAGGACAGCTGTTTAGCCAGTCCATAGTCCCCCAGCTTTATCAGGTTTGCTTTGGTCAGGAATATGTTCAAGGTCTTTATATCTCTGTGAAAAGAGAGAGAAAAAGAATTGGAAAGAGTTGAGAATAACAGGAAGCAGAAAGTTAAGACTGCATATGGGAAGTAAAGTAAGTAAAGAAAAAGTGAAAAATGGTGGGGAAATGGTGAGAGAAGAAATGAGCAAATGAGTAGGAAAAAAGCAGCTAATAAGAGTTGAATTAGAAGTAATTAAAGAAGAGAATGAAATAAAACAGTAATGAGGGGGAGACAATACTGCACATTATGACGGTGTTTCAGAAATGTTTCCAAGGAGCCTTTCAAAAAGGTTTGATCACTGAAAGTGAAATCAGAGTTGGCCCAGCCTGATTTTCCTACCATCATCAGCCTATTGGATTGAAATGGGGTGAGAGGATACATACAAATAGTGGATTGCTTTGATTACTCACTTCCAACAAACAAAACAGTAAAGCAGCCAACCTCTACTATCAGCAAGGCAATCTGTCAGCAATTTTTGTGTAGATAATGGACTTAGGGGTGAAGAGGAGGAGCAGGTATGCCGGAAAGGGAAGGAACCATCAACTTTGAAAATGAAATGAACAGCAGCTCAATGGGGCCACTGGGAAGCAGATAATGGAGATGGCACAGCTAGTCCTAATGATCCATTCAAAGTGAATAGTGAGGAGCAGTTCAATGTGGGATTTGGAAACGACTTTGTAGTAATGACACCAGACACAGAGCTTTGGGTTGAGTGCTTTATTCATGAAAGCCTCACAACGGCAGCAACGCAGCGTGATCCACCATCGCCAGCCACAAACAAGCTGCCGCTGGTGGAACCACGCGATGGTAACATTCCATAGGAATAGAACACTGGGGCTGGACACAGCCAAGCCCAGACAATGCAAGAAGCCCATTACAACCACCCCCTCCCTTCTACCCAAAAGACCAAACAAGAAATGCAAAACAAAACAAGAAACAGAGAAGTGCATCAATAAAGAAAAATACACAAAGCAGGAGAAAATGCAAAAATTTAAGTTAGTACATAATCGACTGGATCCGCTCCTTCCTCACCGGCAGAACCCAAAGGATCAGACTCCCACCATTCCTCTCCGAACCCACAGAGATCAACTGCGGAGTACCCCAAAGATCCTCGCTCAGCCCCACGCTCTTCAACATCTACATGGCCCCCCTCGCCGCCATCGTTAGACAGCACGGGCTCAGCATAGTATCCTATGCCGACGACATCCAGCTCATCCTCTCCCTCACAAAGAACCCCGAAGACACCAGACTCGGCTTCCAGGAAGGAATGAAAGACGTCGCAGCCTGGATGAACTACAGCTGCCTTAAGCTCAACTCGGAGAAGACAGAGGTCCTCGTCCTTGGACCCTCCTCCACCGCCTGGGACAACACCTGGTGGCCTTCCGCCCTCGGAAACCCACCCAATCAGACCATGCCCGAAACCTCGGCATCATTCTAGACTCCTCCCTCACCAAGACCCGCCAGATTAACGCCGTCGCCTCCACCTGCTTCAACTCCCTGTGCATCCTCCGCAAGGCCTTCAAGTGGATCCCCCCCGAATGCAGAAAGACCGTCACCCACGCACTCATAACCAGCAGACTTGACTACGGAAACGCCTTCTACGCCGGAATCAACAAAACCCTGCTACACAAGCTCCAAACCATCCAGACTACCGCAGCCAGACTCGTCCGCGGAACCCCACGAAACGAGCACATGACCCAGCACCTACGAGATCTCCACTGGCTCCCCATTGAGAAGAGAGTAACCTTCAAGCTACTAACCCACGCCTACAAATCCCTCCACAACATCGGACCCAAATACCTCAACAAAAGAGTCTCCTTCCATGTACCCAAAAGGAACCTCCGCGTCGCCAACCTTGCCTTGGCAGAGACCCCTCGCATTCGCAGAACCAGAGCAGGCGGAAGAGCCTTCTCCTATGTCGCAGCAAAAACCTGGAACGAGCTTCCCAGTCAACATCAGAAGCTCCCCCACTCTGCACACCTTCAGGAAGAACCTGGCTCTTCGACTGATCCGGGGCTGCAACCCCCCTCCTCACCCCCGCCCCCTCCCCTCCACCCCCCAGCGCCTTGAGACCCTCACGGGTGAGTAGCGCGCTTTATAAACGCCTGATTGATTGATTGATTGAATCTGCCAAATAGCAAGGCGATCTGCGAGACCGGCAAGGGCGGGAAGACTCAGGCCCCAAAGGAGGAGAAGAACTACAGGGAAGCGAACTGGGAACACACCCAGGGGCACCCCCAGAACCACCCTCGCTACCCCCTCCCAAGTCATTGCCCCCGAGATCCACATCACTCATAGGCAAGAAGTCACTGGCTCTGTTGCCAGAACTGCTGCCAAGGGGCCCAGCTGCTTTGGCTCCCAAGTCGTCTCCTTTGCGATACAACGCAACCTTGCGCTTGTTCCACTTGTTGCCATTGTCAAACAGAACATAGTTACTGAAACCTTGCCTCACTCTAAAGGGCCCCCAGAACTTGGACATCCCTCTGCCAGGCCTTCCATGTTTGATTTTGACCCAGTCACTGGTGCAGACGCCCTTAGCGTCAGAAGGGACTCCATCCCCCTTTGCAAATACAGACTTTGGAGCGGCAAGCCAAGAGGGTAAGAGTTTGGTGCCAGGCTTCCTCCCACGCATTTTCTCAAAGGGAGAAATACCAGTCACACTATGAGCAGTCGTGCGATGTGCCCATACCATCTCATCAACCAATTCTCTGACATTTTTTCCCACTGCGAATGGCCATGGAAATGGTGCCCTTAACCAGGCGATTGGCCCGTTCCACCATGCCATTGGCCTGAGGGTTGTAAAGGGCGTGTGGTGATGTGAAATACCACACTTAACAAGAAAATCCCTCATTTCATGCGAAACAAGTTGAGTGCCATTATCCGTGACAAGGATACGGGGAAGATCCTCTTCTTGAAACACAACCTTCAGCTTCTCAATAGTTCTGCGAGTCGTAACATCAGACCTTAAAGCGAACAATCAGCCATTTAGAGTGAACATCAACCAGCACCAACGCATTTCTCAACCTCTCCTCCACACCATGCATCGGCCCAATGAAGTCTAAACAAACGGTACTCCAGGGCAGCCCAGGATCCTCAATGTGACCAGGTGTGGCCTGACAGCCCGTCTTGAGCCTTTTTTTCACTCTCCAAGCACACCTCACAATTGACAATCCAAGAAGTGATCTGCTCATCCATGGAGGGCCACCAGAAATTTTCACGCACCCGCTTCTTAGTCATAGTTTGCCCGAGATGTCCCTCATGAGAAAGCCCAATAATCTTAGGCCTTAACCCATAAGGAGGTACAAATCGGTCATTCCTCATCAAAACTTTAGATTCACTAACACTCAATTCATCCAAGATCTTCACAAAAGGTCTTACTGAGGGGTGCACAGTGCTTTCCCTTCTACCACCCGAGACCAACATGCGTTCAACAGCCTTAAGTGTGGAGTCTTGATCCATGCACATGTACAACTCATCCGCCAACAAGGCCCCGCCAACGCACTCCTCCACATCACCCAAAGAGGCCACAGCACAGTCTTGTTCCCAAGAAGATCCTACGCTCTGACCTCCCTTGCTCCTCAAAGACAAGCGAGACAAGCAGTCGGCTTGAGCATTTTTCCAGCCCAGAATGTGAGACACCCGGTACCTGTATTCTTGGAGCCGAGAGGCAAGTCTGGCCAATCTTGCTGAGCCTTTACCGGCGCCACCTGGACTTAACACCTTAACCAAGGGTTTGTGGTCAGTGCGAATGCAAAAATCAAGACCCCACAAGAAGGTCCTGAAATGCTCAACAGACCATGCAGCTGCCAGCGCTTCACGCTCGATGACCGAGTAGTTACTCTCACACTCGGACAAAGAGCGGGAGGTAAACGCCACCGTCCTCTCACACCCCGCATGCACTTGAGACAAGACAGCCCACAAGCACTGGCGTCGACAGTAAGAAAGGTGGTGAGGTGAGTGTCAAAGGGTGCAAGAACCCCAGCTTCACAAATATCTTTCCGAATAAGATCAAAAGCACACTGTTGAGCATCCCCCCACACAAAAGAACACCCTTTCTTTAACAACGACCTGAGGGCCTCAGTCTTGGTAGCAAAGCAGTTGACAAATTTGGCATAATACTCTATTAAGCCCATGAACGACCGTAACTGGTCCTTGTCGTGAGGAACAGGAGCAATCAGGTCGACCTTGGGGCGAATACACTGCCCAGAGATGGTATGGCCAAGGTACTCTATCTCCTCCACCAGAAACTTGCACTTGTCTTTTCTCAGTGTAAGACCAGCCTCCCTCAATCTGCCCAGGACTTCCCTCAAAATCTTGTTATGCACCTGAACCAACTTCCCAAACACGAGGATGTCGTCCTGAAAAGATTTTACATTCTCAACACCCCTCAAGACCTCAGACATGATACGCTGAAAAACACTGGCAGCGGATGACAACTCGAAGGGCAGCCTTTTGAACCTGAAGGTGCCCTCCATGGTAATAAACGGTGAGATATTTGGACTCTTCATATAAATTAATTTGGTGATAAGCACTTTTCAAATCTAGTTTTGAAAAGTACTTACCACCCTTAAGCAAAAGCAACAGCTCATTAATGTTGGGAAGGGGAAAAGTGTCAGTAACTACATGCTGGTTCAGACTGTGAAGGTCCACACAGAACCGGAGCTTACCATCACTTTTTTTTGTGGTCACCACCGGAGAGACCCACTCAGACGCCTCAACCAGTTCAATGACCCCATCTTTGAGCATGTCGTCCAACAATTTCTTGACTTCATCTCTCACAATGACTGGGACCCTCCTCAATTTATGCTTGACAGGGATGGTACCCTCTTTTAAAATAACCCTATGAGTATGCCCCTTCCATCCACCAAGAACCCCTCCAAAAACGTCATCCATCTCCCTCAAAACTTCTTCAGTGGATGCATCAGCCAAGCACAAAACTTGACCCTCAGCATGAGGATCGATGACAATGTGAAGGTCAAATTGATGGCCCCAACCCAGGATAGAGGGCCCATCCTCTGCAACATAAACTTTACGCACCACTTGTCTAGACTTAAAAACAATGGGAGTAGTAAAGTAACCTAATACATCAATAGAGTCGCCCTGGTACCCCCTTGGATCGATGTCCCTTGGCAGGAGTGGTACCTGCGGCCACTCCTTCTTCCACATCCACTTAGGCACGATGGTGTACAGAGAATCACAGTCTACCATCAGTTCCACTTGTTTCCCCAAGATTCCGAAGAAAGCCTTGGGACGACGCCTTTTTCCGTCATCACCGCTGCCGGGAAGGACCAACAACACCTGTTCTTCGCTGTCCCCATCCGAACTCAATTCCTCGGCGACAGCAACTCTAGACCTGTCGGAAGCTTTGCACATCCGGGCGTAGTGAACCCTACGACCACACTTCCTGCAGTCTTCTTTGGACGCAAAACACCACTTTGAATCACTCGCATGGAATGAACTGCCACACCTAAAACACCCCTTAGACTTTGCACCTCTCAGGAGCCTTGGATTAGATTTGTCGGCTGAACTCTTTGTGACTAAATCTTTCCTCCCAACAGCAGCCACATCTTCCACTGCACAGTCTTTTTTGCTCATGACCAACATGCACCGCTCGGATTCTTCAACCACTTTGGCAATTGAGATGGCATCCTTCAAAGTGGGGTTCTTCGTAGCCCAAAGACGTTCTTGAGCCTTCTTACTATGGCAATGAACAATCAACTGATCTCGAATGAGTTCATCTGCCATTTGACCAAATTTGCACTTAATGGACAACTCGCGTAGAGCAGAGACAAACTCAACCATAGATTCGCCAGCCCTTTGCGGTCCGGTATAGAACTTGTAACGTGACAACACCATGTTCTCCACTTTGGCAAACCTCTTCTCTAGGCGTTGCTTGACTTCCAAAAACACGTCCTCAACAGGCTGGTTGTCACTTCCAAGCATCTGAGGTAAATACTTAAAAATACGAGGAGCCTCTTTACCAATCTTACCCAGCAGTAGTGCCTTTTTCCTTTCAGGTGAAAACTCAAGGCCATCCAGCGCAACAATGTAGTTCTCAAAAAGGTCAATCCACTCCTCCCACGACATGGACGGTTGCCCAGGCTGAGCAAAAAAAGAAGGAGGAATTACAATGGATGAGAATGCACAACTAAAGGCAAAGTAGCTTGGAAAAAAAAAAAAAAAAACACCAAAGAAGTCCCAAAAAGGATGAAGAACTGTACAATAACGAAGTTCGCCAGCAGGGACTAATACAGGAAAACAACAGCCTTTGTTCTGCACAGACACGTCCTTCTGAAGAAGTGTAATAGCGACTGCAGCCAGCAGGAGGCTCACTAACCACTGCAAGAGCGTTTCCTCTGAGTCACATGACAGCCACCAGAACCGTAGGAACCACGGCAGAGACAGTGAAGAGCTGCTGTGAGGTGCACAACTTGGCGAGCCTTCCGAAGCGGTCCGTCAACAAAGGCCCAGGTGAGCACCGCACAAACGACGTACTTGCAGCGCAAATGGCCCTCATAGCTAGAATCAGGCAGTAGACTTTGCGCGCGTAGAAAAATAAAGTGCGCTCACCCCCTCCGCACCTCAATATAGCAGAGTGTGAGTGGACTCTGCTGACACAGGAGGCAATCCTCTAAGAAGAAACAGCGCTCGACACTTTCCGCTTCTTTATACGCGTACCGGCTCCCCTCCGCACCTCACCTCACTTCAGCACAGGCGGCTCCCTTCAGGAACAAAACAGAGCTCCACACCTTGCGCTTCTTTAACTCCGTACCGGTACTTCCGTGAGGGCCCAGGTCAGTTGAAGACTCCTCACAGCGAGACTCGACGGGGCAGCCTCGCTCCACACACTCCCACGCTTTCGTGCTGCCCGGGTGTCACTACATATGGCTGGCGATCGTCGCCAAGAAAATGTAGTAATGACACCAGACACAGAGCTTTGGGTTGAGTGCTTTATTCATGAAAGCCTCACAATGGCAGCAACGAAGCGTGATCCACCATCGCCAGCCACAAACCAACTGCGGCTGGTGGAACCACGCGATGGTAACGTTCCATAGGAATAGAACACTGGGGCTGGACACAGCCAAGCCCAGAAAATGCAAGAAGCCCAATGTGGGATTTGGAAACGACTTCAAGAACGAATGCTTGGTTAGCGAACCATGTGGAACACAGTGATCACTTTGAGAGATATTTTAAACCAAAGAATATTACAAATCAGATTAGCTACTGCTTCTGGTTGCATACAGTTCATTTAGTTCTTGGATGTAATGAGGCGCATTGAAGAGGTTCTCCAGCTGGCCATGGAGCAATCTGGATAACTCAAAAATAACTTTAAAAAAAATGCTTAACATGCAGCACAGGAGTATTTTTTATAAGCATGGAAAACCTGACAGACACCAGCAGTGGGTCTCCCTTTCTACAAAACATTGATACATTTCATATGAACTTTGAAAGTTTAGGATAATTCAGGCAAGGCGGAAAAATATATTTCTAGCACTAGTATGCCACATAATCAAGCAATGGTGCTACACTCTACCTCTGATAGTGGTGTAAACATCCTGCACATGATTTTTCCAAACCTATGAACAACAGTACTTGCTAGAAGAGAGCAAAGAGCTAACGTTTTAAAATATCTTGATTTGGCATGTAGGACTCAAGGAATTTCAAGCTTATTTTGAACTATGCAAGGGTGCATAAAGCAAACACATTTTAACATAACTTGACACAAGAATGAATTTACTACAACTGTTTATTTATGTATTAGGGAGGTTGGAGAAAATGGGGAGCCAGGGGACCATGAGCAGTGACTTCCCGACACCTGGCATGTAATGGACAAATGGGTGCGGTCTTGGCAGCATTCCTCTGGGAAGAGTCATGTACTCAGTGGTTTATTCAAAGTTGTAATTATCAAAGTTCAAACTGCTGTGGTGGTCTACCTTCTCTTTTATATCTAGGTCTTGAAGATGGAGGTTGCAACGGTCTGTTATCCAGGAGTTAGTTCTACTGGTGTGAAACTGACCTCAGCCCAATCTTCTGCAAAAGAGGCAAAGTTCTGCCTTTCTAGTCACTTACAAAGGCAAAATATGAACAGGAAGAAGCCAGTGTTTCTATTGGTCTTTTTTTTGGCAATAACAGCGCCAGGGAGTGGTTACTTTCCACTGTTTCAGTTAAGGGAAATGATTTTTGCAAATTAAGGATTGTAGAGAGATCTTGGAGAAACTCCTCGTCTATAACAAACCTCAAACAGCTAAGGATAACAAGGAATGCGTATAGCAAACATATCCGTCGAGCAAAAACAGATCACTTTAGGTCACAGCTTGGCAGAAACAGACCTAAAAAACTACTCGAAATCAAACAACAAACGAACAACATTGCCAAGCAACGCTCAGCATCCAATGATTCACTCCCTAATGGTGAGGAGTTCTCAGCACACTTCATTGAAAAAACAAGAAAGATTGGACTAGAACTGCAACTCCTTGCCGGACATGCATGATCAGTCTCAGTCTACTCTGCATGACTTCCTCTTAAGAATCCACCTCTTGCTGGCTCGGTGGATTTGACTCCAAAAAAGGATGCATCATGGAATTCCTTTATACTACCAAACGATGTTGAGCTCTTCAACGACATAACTGCATTAAAACCCTCAAACCATTTCAACGATCCTATGCCTACCAAGTTTTTTAAAGAGCTTACATCCCAGTTTCCCCCTCTGGTCTAAGATTGTCCATGAATCTCTTGTGAAGGGCATGATTCCAGATTGCCTCAAGATAGGACAAGTCACCCCAATCCTTAAGAAGCCAAACGCTGACTTATCTGACCCTAACAACTTCCGACCTATCTCCAATATCATGACTCTAGCCAAATTACTTGAGAAATGCGTAAAACACAACTCTGCAAGAACATCAACAGTTTGAACTCCTCGACCAATACCAATATCGGGCTTCAGTTCTGGTCACAGTACGGAAACTGCACTATCACACATTGTTGATGATGCACTAAGACTACTCGACCAGAAGGAACCGTGCCTGCTTCTACTGCTTAATCTCTCCTCGGCGTTTGACACAGTCAAACAGAACATGATTGAACTGCTTGAAAAAAGGATGGGGTTATCGAGCCGTTTTAAACTGGTATGCTTCTTTCCTTCGTAATAGAACGCAAAGAATCAAAGTCAACCATGACCTCTCCAACACTAAACCAGTCTCAATTGGAGAACCTGAAGGATCAGCACTCTTCCACACTCTTCAACTTGTACATGGAACCTCTCACCGAAATTCTGAACAGCACAAACATACACTACCACATGTATGCAGCCGATACTCAATTGTACCTTAGAATTTCTTCTCCGGATGACATCAAAACTCTTAATAGTGCACTTCTGAAAACCCAACACTGGTTATCTCACAACTGCCTTATGTTAAATACACTCAAGACGGATTTCCTCCAGATTGTCCCCCACAATCAATCAGACCCCATTCAGGACTGGCTCAAACAACTAACGGCCCTCAATTGCATCCCACATGTTGTAAACTCTACTAGATGCCTAGGCATAACCTTGGACAAATGCCCAAATATGCAAGACCACATCAGTGCAACAACGAGAGGAACCAATCACCAATTAAACACATTAAGGAAAGTCAAACCGTTTCTGCCACCCGAGGACATGAAACTAGCTGTCCAAGCTCTAGTTATCTCTCGTTTAGACAACGGAATTGTGACCCTGGCTGGGCTAACCAAAGGTAAACTGGCACCTTTAAGGGCTACTTTGAACTCTGCTGCCAGACCCATCACTGGATCAAGAAAACATGATCACATCACACCAGATCTAATCCAACTCAACTGGCTCTCTATCGATGCAAGGATCCGGTACAAGAAAGCCTGCTTAACGCACAAAGCGCTCCATCATAACACTCTCACTTACTTGACAAAAAAAACTTGAACTTTCGGGCACGAATCGAGACCTTAGAAGTTCCAATACTCTACTGCTGAAACCACAAAAGTTCAAAAAGAAGAAAACCTACAACCGCGCCTTCTCTGGTCTTGCTCCAAGAATATGGAATGCTCTCACTCCCAAAATCAGAACGAATCCCTCGACAGCTGCATTAAAAAAATAAGTCAAAGGATTGCTTCTGAATAGCCAAATGCGACAAACCAGTAGACTCCCAAAGTAACTCTTATTTTTTGTCTACAACTCTGGTCTACCTTCCTACTTAGCATTTGTTTCATGTGTAACCTCTTATTCGGTTTATTATTTTCTTTTGCATCAGCTAAATGTCTATGATTCGATGTACAGTGCTCTGATACCCTAGCGAGTCTTGTTCGCACTATATAAAACTTTTCAAATAAATAAAATGGTTTGCAAAGATCAAGGGCTGACATGTAGGTGAGGTAGTCTAGTACATGAGAATATTTCTGGTTAGGTCTGTACTTCCCCTCTAAATTAAGGCTTCTGTAAGATGGTTGCAAGCATTTACTTAAGGATAAGTAAGGGAAGACATCACAGGGTGGTGGACCTGCATCAGAGGCGCATCACAAAAGGTGCATGTGGCGGTAGTAGGTTAATGAACAGCTTCCCAGTGATTTAACCTATTCAAGTACACAGCTGTTGTCAATGTGGAACTTCTGAAGGGAAATTTATTCTGGCATAAATAAGGGAATGTACGATTGCTCCCTGCAAGTTCTACCCAGCAGGCTTATCCTACAGTCCTAGGCGCTCAAGCTTGTATGGATCTCTGGATTATGTTCTTTAGAGAGCTAAAAGTTGCACTGAGCGCTTAGAGGCCAAAGGAGGGGTGGTATAGAATATTTAGCCTCTAGTGTTGGATTGGGGTGGGAGGGCGGCATCAGGACAGATTAGATTGGGAAGGCTTCTAATTTGCTAGTATGCTGTTAAAGCATTAGGCTAACAGGGACCCTTTGGCACACTTGTCAGCATAGTGGATATTCCATCCAATAAAAATCTGTTAAGTATTATGCCATGGTAAGGTGGACTGCAATACACTGTGTAGTGCCCAGAGCCCCAGAGGCAGAGGTTTGGAAGCAGGACCTCTTGGAGTGGCCCACAGTAGATGAACAGCATATTCCACTCACTAGGAGAGACGAAAAGGTGGGAGGAGGAATTGGAGACATGGGGATGAAATGATTGGTAAAATTAAGGACCCGCCAGATGGCGGATCACCATAAGAGAGGTGTGCACAGCTCTGAGATCCACAAGAGAGCAAGACAATGGGTGGACCCAACAAGTGCCCCGGGCTAAAGGTTTTGCATTGTACACTGTATCGAGATTCTCACAATGTAATGATAAACTTATCCAGTTTATTGCTGATCATGTGCCATTGTGTAAGAGGATTGCAAATAACTTGAAATGTAATAAAACCAATTTTTAAAAAGTATTATGCCATGGTGTTCTCTGTACTTCGCAGCATCAATAAGTTCGGACCAATAAAGCCTTTGCCAATATTACTCCTAGGTTTGAGCACTGGGTAATAGTCTAAACACTTGTTGGCAAGGCCCAGGTTTTTCTTGCCTTTCATGCTTAATGACATGGCTTTGGTGTTCTGCATGTCAATTTCCATTCCTCTGGACAAAATGTAGGCGTGGATGAATCAGCTAAATTGGGTGGGGCTAGAATAAAGCTGTTGGTTTGTATGTTTAGCAATTTAATTGCACCCATTGATATGTGCATGTGCCCACATATTTAGATACATGCACACTTTATGTACATATTTATTATGTTATTCTTTTCCCATACAGAGACAGGTGCCTAGCGTAATGGTAAATGGAGTAAATACATCTCTAGAATGGTAAGATGAAGCACCAATCTGGCTTTAGAAGCACTCCAAAGGGGCATGCAATGTGACATTCTAATGCCATCCTTCCCTAGGTTTTAAGGGGGCTTAAAGATACAGAAGGGTGTTTACGTCTCGAGTATGTCTGATTTTCATACGGGTTTATGTTCATTTGGTTGCTACATGTACCCTGGGGCAAATGTCTTTAGCTTGGCAAGGCATACAGAAACCAGCATTCACATGTAGAGTTCTCTTGTAGTAGTTATCGTTCAACTTGCTTATTCGAGGACCAGAGTTGTGCTGTTATTGCGTTTTGCTGCACTACCTAAGCATTTGTTGAAGCAAATAGGAGAGAGACGTGGGAGCTTAGGCAATGGATACTAGTTTACTGATGGACAGAAAGAATGAGAAGATAGTGTGGTCTTCATAGAACGTGTTTGTGTGGGGGGGGGTGTGTGTGTGTGTGTGTGTGTAAGCAAACTGTGTAGCAGAGGAGCAACCGATAGGAACAGGCATCATGCAACCATTCTTGGCACATGCTCTGAGGAGTCCAATCGGAGGTGAACACTACTACTTTTAGGTGTGCAATCTTCCATCTGTCACAATGTAACAGATGCAGTCCACACATCAGCAACATGTAGGAATGTGCGTTATTAAATCATCCGTAATAAATCTCAGATGGGTCCCTCTTGGAGAAACTATTATACAACCAGGTAAAGACTGTGCAAGGAGTCCATCAGGGTGTGGCAGAGAGTAACCCACAGGAATGGGTAATCAGACAACTAATCCGGTCATGTGCTCTAAGAGGTCCATACAGGAGTTGGAAAGAAGCAAACCATAGGAATGAGTGATTACTCACCAGCCACACTATTTAGTCTTAAGAGTACAACCAGGAGTGGCAGGTATAGTATATACAGCAAACAAAAAAAAGCAAGCTCGCTGCTCTTGACTGTAAATGAAGTAAAAAGCACGAGAAATGTGTAAAACTGCAGATCCGACCTACATGGATTACACAGAATGATCCGGATGATCTGAGCACCACAATGCATTTTGCAGACAGCATTCTATTGCTTCACGATTGACTTGAGACATCCTTGTACGTCAAGATTACTACAAATCTTCCTCCCCATGAAAAAAGCCTTAGGCCCATAAGCACTAACAACAAAGGCAAAAAATGAAAAATCAAAGAATGAAACAAAAAGAAAATTATCAGATCGAACAAGTGACTGTAATTGTATAGATCAATAAACCTGTTACACTAAGCCTTGTCCTGGTTTCTGAATGTTGATGTATGCTTGCCTATTGTCATATTTCACAAACAAATGTTGATTTATCACTTAGAATTTTTGGTATTCCACACTCCTTTATAAATAAATGTCATATTGAACTGGTAAATCCCACACAGAAACTATAGAAGTTATCACCATCTTTGAATGGCAACCATTTGAGGAATGGCCTTGTCCACCATAGAACCAGAAAAGTCCATAAGAATGAAGGAAGAGGGAGCTACTCTATACCCAGATTCCTTTAAATGAATCCTGTACTTATTTCCTCTTATTACATACTGGCACACTGTAGCCAATATGGGTAAGAATGTAGTTTGCTACTGTCAACTTCAGGCAACAAACAGAACAGGACTGTGGCAGAGCCAGACGTGTAGCAACCACTTTCTCCGCACAGGTCAAGCGAGGCCCAGTGTCTTCAGAACAGAGGACGTCTTCCCAACCAGACAGGGGCATGGTTAGGAGACAATGTCCCTGCAGAGACAATCGTGAAACCTAGCACTGCCGCCATTGGAAGCAACAAAACTCTCAGAATAAGCATTATGCAATGAAGAATAGTTCATTCCGGAGGACGCCAACAAATGAGTGATGGGGAAGCAACCCAAAAGAATGGACAGAATACAAACAGCTAATCATTTCATGAATAAAAGTGTATATCTTAGTCAGCGAGTTGTTATAGAAGCATATTGCTTTGGATGATGCAACCCTAAGAAAAATGGACAAATGTTTCACTGATGAGAACAAGGGGGAAGCTGCCAAGCTTTAGAGCCAGAAGCAAGTCAATAATGGCTAGGCCCACTACTATTCCAGTCGCCAGTTTCTATGCATAATCACTAAAAGGAGGAACATGGGAAGGGATCTCACACAAGAGGTAGATCTTTGTGGATGAAATTAACTGTTACTTCATGGAGTGTTACAATTCAAAGTCTTTGAAACTATGTGCAAAACCCCCACTCTGGAAGAAGTCAACTGATAAATCAACAGTGATCCAATAAAACAGGTACAACAGTATGTATGTTCTTCAACAAAAGCTGAGACTGCATACAAGTCAACCCCTGGTCACTTTGCAAGATGGAGCTGAATCATCAGCAAAGAATAGTGAAAAGACAGAAGACTGATCCATAAAAGCTGGGTTTGAATATGCATGTTGTAATTAGTTTCAACATTATGTACATACTAAGGTGATAAGGTACATAGTTAGGAATTACAATCATTCACTTTTTATAGGCACGAAGACATGAATTGAGATTCCAGCTGAACTGGCTGGAATCGATGACTTGTCTAATCTTATACATGCTGTACATTTGAACTGTAAGCAACTTAAATCAATGGGGATTGGTCAGAGGTCATATTGGCCATTGCTGGTTGCTTACCCATGTATAAAGATTGCACATGAATGCTCATTTCATTGTTTGCCCAAGCAAGTAATTAAACACTTTTAAAAATAGAGACTATGCATTACGCAAGAGAACTGGGACTGGAATATGTGGACCATGAGTCTTAATCTCAACAGCAGCAGAGATTAGGAGCGACAGATGTGTGGGCAGACTGTTCCAGAGGTGGGTAGGGAACTGCAACTGAAAAACATGTGTCATTCAGTTTGTGACATTGACTAGGAAATGTTTTTTCACGGAGCACCAGTTGCATATAGAAGAGTATGTCACACTTTTATCTGACAGGTATTTTGGGGCAGGGCCTTCTATACATTTATGCCAGGCAGAAAATCTTTAATAATTAGGACTTTGACTAGAAGCAAGTGAAGGCTTTTAGGTGAGCTGCTTCTGGTTCATGTTTTTATAGTCCAAAAATTAGTCTCACAGCCATGTTTTGCAACATCACTATTCCTTTGATTAAGAACGGTGGTACCCTGACTTTAAAAAAGCATTGCCATAGTCTAGTCAAAATGACCAATGCTTTCAGCACTGTGGGGTAATATGGAGCACAACAAATGGGAGGATCTTCCATAGGAGTTTCTTCTGATGTAAGAAAGTTTTATATCACTGTTCGCACTTGTGAGCTCATGATGAAGTCCGCGTCCCACAACACTCCCATGTTTCATTCTTCAGTTTCGTTAGGTAGTTACGTTTAAAAAAAAAAAAAAGGTAATCAGGGCACAAGATATTAATATTTTTGAGCAGGTGTGCTTGGCACAATAGAAGCTTTTTGTTGAAGAACAATTTATTTTGAAGCGGTTATCCATCATCCCTTTGCTTAAGATTGCAAACTGGTCGTGACATCCTGCGACTCCAAGCAATGTATGTATTTCTTTTGCAGAAGAGAGCAAATGGAGAAGATGGGAGCAGAGCAGCTTCTAAATCTGTGGTGGCTTATCTAGGAAACGCCTACTCAGTAATACAAATACAACTTCTATGTGTTGAATGCCATGGCAAATTGATTTAAGAGATGTAATAGTTTTACTTCATTGTTATTCTTATGAGCTTTGTAAAGTGCTCTTTTAACCCGAGGTGTCTCTTGGTACAATAGCAGTGAAACCGTTTCTAATGTGGTTGGAAAATCCAATATGGATAGCGCACAGTCTATAACCACACCTCCCCTATGAGATCCAGAATTACAGCAATAACTCCCTGAGTAATATTCACAGATCCAACCCTTGTCTGCAATGGGTCTAAAATGCAATATATTGCTGTATCGCAGGAAAAATTAAGTATTGGCAACAAAGAGACAGGGAATAAGTCAATGGGAAACATTATTCACCGAAACAAAACCTCAATATTCACATCAGATCTAATCTTTATATCACATATATATTCTTGTCTTACGGATATTGAAAAACAACATTATATTTCTTCCACGACCACACAGAAGATTTACAACACACAGAATAGTGAAACCTTCTGGCAAACATGAATTAGCAGACAGAATTACTGCTGGTGTAGCCAACATCAGCCAATCAGCCGAGGGCATTTCTTTGAAACAAGAGAGAAGAAACAACACAATTTTGTTCGTTAACAGGTAGTCAAAAATGAGAAGTCTTGGTGCAATTTAACAAGCAAGTGAAAAGACACAAATTAAACTACAGATGCCCATCTTCAGTCCTTGAGGTTCACAGCTGTGCCAAGTTTTCAGGATCACTGATTAACTGATTACCAAAGAGTTTAAATGTAAGTAACTTTCTGACTTGGAATCCTGGAAATCCCAAGATAGTGAATGTACACCCTTGCTCTAGACCAATTCGTCATGTGCTGCATGGAACGTAGAACTTTCCACTCATCTAGTTCCATCTGGCTCTCCCTCAGACTACTTGTCACAAACTTACACATTGCTGTTTACCTCCTGCTTTCCTAAAGGTCTTTCAAGTTAATACTGTAGGGCAATTAAGTTCTCTATAACCCATGTGGTTAGATCTATACAGTTTAACTGACAAATATATAAACAGGTTTCTTTTGGACGAAAGTCCCACATGCAAATAAAAACAAGTAATCAAAGTCATTGTAAACATGCAATAATCACAAAAAACTAAATTCTGCAGATATTCTGAAACTAAGATTGCAATTTTACCTGCCTAAATTCAAAAGTTAATCCCCAAGTGAGGTTTAAAATTTTAACTGGTGGATACATTTAATAAACAATTTTACAATTCTGTGATTTATTCCTTTGTCCACTTGTAGGTAATACAATCAAGCCTTTCAAAGATAAAAACAAGGAGAGAAAAAAACTCAGAGATAATCATAATCTAGGACCAGAAAACTAGCAAGCAACATTTACTGCAGGCATATGAGCATGTATTCTTCCTATTGAAAGCTTATTGGCATCCATACGGGAAAAAAAACACCAGTCAAAAGAAGAATGTTAAAAGAACTCAAAGCTGTTATGCAATTCTTTCCAGAGGTATTTCAAATTTCAAACTACAACTCAGGAAAAGCAACAGAATTCAATGTCACTCCCAACTAGGGCAACCCATTACGTGGAAATTCGATCAGCACATTTTGAATAACAGCTGACAAACCACATATCATGAAGTGGTACTGAAACTTGTTCATTAGATGTAAGTGTAGTGAAGGACAGAATCTGGTTTCTACTAGAAACTGGAGTGACATATTATATATTTTACAATGATGTAGACAAAGAGAGGATTACACATTTGAAAGTCAAAATAGATATAAAATAAGTGAGCATCCTCAGTTAAAACACATTGTTCAAGACAAGCTCATCCTAATCACAGTTTCTACTTTCCTGAATGTTGCTCCTGCCACATTAGATACCTTTATCTAGTAACCAGTTTAACTTATCTCTCAGGTCAGCCTAAAGGTCAGAAATACATTAATTCAAGGGAAAACATAGTAATCAAATAAGAATAATATTTACAACATAAGAGTAACACAAACATGGGCCAGAATTCCCCTTGGTAGCAGATTTAACATTTGCTCCAACAAAATCAGTCGGATTACTAAGAAACACTACCCTGGATATAGATTCTCAAATGAAACTCTGCATTAAATTGTCCACAGTTACCTGCAAAAGAAGACAGGGCAAGAGAACAAAATGTACATGACTTACTACTTTAGGTTCCACCAAAAAGGCTTATTCAAATGCCAGCTGGATCCGGTCTTTGCACGGATCACCCCAACTATGTACCCTATCCTCAAACAGCACATAAAGAAAACCCATCCCATTAGTCTTGTTGCCAAACTTGGATTTTAATTTAACATTCATAGCTACCCACTATGCTTGTTCCATATATAAATACACATGTACAGTATTTTTACTGTATAGTTACTGTCCAACAGCTATAAATCTTCAAGGTAGAATTACAAGACATGTGGCGGTGAATACATTAGCTACAGTTTGACTTTCATTTCTGTTTTAATTATTTAACTTCAAAGAAAAAACAAAAGGAAATTCAAAGCATGTCTGACTGAACATCGTATAAACCAAGCAAAAATGGTTAAGAAACCAACAGGCTTATCCATCATTTCGGCGCACTAAAAACTACTAATCCAGTTTATTCAGAGCCAAAAACTCAAAAAGATACCAAAGTAATTCAAGGGAAGCAGCTAATGAAGAAAAAAAAGGAAAACAAACAGGAATCAGGGAAGGCATGCGAGTATAACATTTTGCTTTTTCTTTTTGGATCATAAATTACAATCTATCTATCAAGCTACCAGTACTTTCAATGCACATTTTACCACTGTATTGTGCGTCTTTGTTAGATACGACTTTGGCGGCTGCATCGGACATCTATACTGTAATGTGGCCTAAGAACCACGTCGAACACTGAGCTCACTCATATGCCAAGAGTCTTTTTTACTGGGGGCTGGGTGTAGTCAGTATTTTACAGGCAACATTTTCTATGGGTACTGTTTTTTTAATTACTGGTGTATATGACTGCACTCTTCTTTGAATAATAATAATTATTAGTTTTGAATCCACCACTCGAAGAAGGGCAACAAGACATATGTTACTGTTAGGATGGGAATGACCCCTGATTGGTATACGGGCATTATTTTTGTCTGACCTTGATTACTGGTGACAGCCAGGTGCAGAGATCTCACATTTCACTGTTTCCTTGTGTTGGCTGCTTCTGCTTGAAGACAGTCTCAGTTCTACCTGTTGTTAGAAGCATCACTTTACACAAAGGTTGTTTCTGGAGAGCAACCTAAGAAGGATACTTGAAAGAGAACCACCCCAAACTAGTTCTAAATTTGGGAACATGGATTTAAATCCACAGTCAAGAAAATGTGTATAAATGTAGGATCCAAACCACCCTACTTTGTTCTAGTTCCACTTGCTTCATGACCAAGGAATGGAATGCTGTGCAGAGTACTTGAAAAGTAGCTGTTTAACCAGAGCTGGTGTCTGCCTGACCGCCATTCTCCCAGAGGTGAGGGGTTATCACCCGAAGTCTGCATTTTCTGGCGAAGTACCTGAGGATCTGCCCGGTGCCTCTACATAGATTCTGCAATCGATGGCCTAGTGCAAATCTTCCAAGAATCAAAACAGCTTCCCTCCTTATAGGGACAATCCAGCTCTTCTTTCACGTAGGTCACAGCATCAAGGTTTCTTTCATTGGCCAAACTTATCACAAGCATAAGAATTAGGAAGCAGAGGTCCCATTCATGGCAATATGTTTGCTTTGAACAGATGCACAGTCTCCTGGTTGACCAAATGAAGAACAATTTACTTGCCCCAGAGGTCTAGTATTTATAGCACTTTGGGAGCAGAGGCGGACAGCATGAGGCAATCAAGTGCTGACTTTAATTCAATCACTCAAACCAATCCTGGAAAAGTGTGCTCTCATGTATGCAGGCTTCCACAGCAAAGTTTGGTATGGAGTAGGTAAGGCCCGGTTATGATGTCCAGCAGGTCACTAATTCTAAGAAACACGAACACAAGAAAAGCCAGAAGGTGAATTTCACCACAGCAGTGGATGCCTACTCTCAACGATTGGAAGGGAGGGAAAGGTGGGGGGGTGGGGGTGGGAAGCAGGGTCTTCCACAGGTAAAAATAGTTTCAGTGAGGGGGGTCTTAATCATCATCTTCGGATAAGAGGGAAGTAGCACTTTCATTCAGGTTGGGGAATCACTTTGGGTGACCATTTAGCTCCTGCTGACTAACAGCACAGTAAACACATAGAGCAGCTACACATTGTTCAGATTGTCATGTTCCCTAGAGGAAAAACAGAGCAGGTAAAGCTTAAAACATACTGATTTTCAAAGCCAGGAAGAGGACTTTTGTCCCAACACGGTTCCTTTCATTTTGCACTGAACAGAGTTTTGAAATACAATGCACTTGAAATAATAACCTCATCGAGAAACCATGGATGGTTGTGCAGGTTTTCCAGATTCTCCCCAACTTCACCTCCAACTTCATCATATTTGAATTAAGGTATTGTTTCCCTAAAATCATTATGGCTTTCATGACGGCACCTTTCATTCTATTGCTATTATGCATGCTTTCAAATAAATTACACATAATTTGTAATATTGTATAGGCTTTTGTAATTGTGATGGAAATCTAAGATGCAACTACTCAGACTAAAGTAACTAAATATTTTTGAAGGATAAGTTATAATCAAATCAGTGTAGAGGCCCACTGATTAAAATGTGTGATAGGTAATTTTGCAATATTGTAGTAAAGGAATATCACTGGAATATTTCTATGGAATACTTCTAACATTTAAATTAGTTTTTAATGGCGATCCCCTTATTGAATCACAGTGTAGGCTTAGGTAAACATTACTAAATAACTCAGAATTATCTTAAAGTTCTTAAAATAAAGTAAATATAATTGTATATTAAAGCAATCTTGAACAATATTTCTAAAACCCTTTTAGGAAATTCAGCAGGTGTATGTGCTGTGTGGTATCCACCACCAAATGACTCTTAACGATGGACACTCAGTGTTCCTACAGAGGGTCTGAGATATGGAGCTTTCCAAGAGACAGGGAGCACTGCATCCACAATTTATCGCACAAAAGGAATGGCTATCACAACTGGTGAATTATCCCATGGGTTTACAATTACCATTTCATAATCCTTCAAAGTAACCAGATTACAGAGTAATTCACAAGTAGCAGGGTACAATGTTAAGCATTTCACAAATCAACACAATGAAAAGCTAAAAGAATTATCCATTGGCCTTAGGAGGGCTTTTATCAGAAAAATGTTATGCAGATGAAGTAGTTAACACAGGCATTCAATGGAAACAAACCACTTTTTCCAACACCTAATGAACCTATAAAGTGATTTGTTTAAAGGACCAGCCATAGCAACAGGGGGACTTCAGACACCAGTCCATGATCCAACTGCAGGAGGTGACTACAGAGTCATTCATTAACCCCAGAAAAATTAATCAGCTCATGATTCCTTAGGACACTGGCTACAGATTTGTAAAATTGCCCTGAACACTGAATTGAACACATAATTACCATATACAACAATAGGTTTAAATTATCCAATGGAATAAGTGTCTCAGGGTAACAACTAAGTACTCTATATGTGCAACATTCACAAACTGCAGGCTTTAGGGCAAAGAAGTCATCATTAAATGGCCACAGAACCACTGTTTCCACCTTCCAGAGGCCTTCAAATGTGCTTCATTCAGCACTCACTGGGAGAATTAAATGTTCCTAATTGAAAACATTAAGCAGAACAAGCATTGACAAAGCCATTAGGTCTCGCTTTCGTGACCTACTGGCTTTACAAATGGTTTTCAGCTATGCTGCACAGCATCTTAGATGCTGAGCAGCATGGTTAAAGTTAAAAACACATATGCCCACTTTTTTTTTTTTTTTTTTTTTTATAATTTATCAATCGAGTTGGATTGTTAGTAAAAAAAGAAAAAAACAAGCAAAAACCTTTTTTTTCACAAATCGAGGTGAAGCAACAGGAGGGAGTTTGGGTTGAACACCAAAGCAACACGGGAGGCAGAGCAAAAGCAACAGGAGTGGCTGGAGGGGAAGCCAAAGCAAAATGGGAGAGGGGAGCAAAAGCAACATAGGGGTTGAGGGAAAGCAACATGGAAGGAGCGGGTGTGGAGGGGAGCAATGCAGAGAAGCACACAGACGAGCACAAAAGGGAGGATGGCGGGGAGAAGCAGTCAGGCAACAGAGAGAACATGGAGTGCAGAAGGAGAGATGTACACCAGGGAAACGGCTCAAAAACACATGCACTTTAACAGGGTGCTTCACACAAAAGGAAGAAGAAAAAAAACACTGCTTGAAAAACAAGCGGCAGGATCAGCGATGGCAGCCAAAGACATTGTAAAGAGGCAATGCTCTATGGGAGGAACAAACACAAAATTGACACGCTGGGACATGAATAAGAAGCAGGCAAATGACAGTGACAAGGAAAGTCAACCAAAGGCAAGCAATTGGGGGAGGAGCTTCAAGCCGCTCTTTATTATAGGTAAGCAAGCAACAATGTGCCTTGCAACAGACAGTCCATACACTGCCTAGTAGAATCGACCTAAAAACCAGATAAATTATTAACAGGACACTCGTATCCCTAAATGAGGGTTTTCATATCCCTAAATGAGGGTTTTCAAGAAGGTAAATAGACCGCTGGATTCCAAATCTCCACTTCAGTGCTACTCCCAAATACCCACCTGTGCAGGATCCCAGCTTTGTGAATGCAACTGACAGCAGAGGCGATCTGGAAAAGGTACCACAGCACAGTCTGTACAAAAGGAGAAGGGAAACGACAAGGTGCAGTCAGATAGAAATCACAGGAATGTACCAGTCAATGATCATTTTGTATATGAATAGAGTGAATAAGCTACATTTTAGCTACAAGAGGTTCTATCATGACACACAGCAGGTAGATACTTTCTCTTTCACCCACCACTACTGTGAACAAAGATATCTCCGATTCTATGTAGCTGTCACATTTACATTGGAAAGCAAAATATGAAAGTGTGGTGGAGTCGGAGGTTACTCCAATTTAAAACGAGAGGAGTTCCATAAAACACTCAAAGCAAGACAAGAATCCTCAAGTACTGAGAAAAGAGGATGGAGTAAAGAGGACCTACAAAATAAGAAGAAAAAGTTACACCAAACTGGGGTAAACCCATGTCAAACCATAAGCACCCAAACAGGAAAAAAACGGCTTTTGGGAAGAGTCATTAAATGCGGAGAACTCATGGGAGGACAAGGTCCTCATTCAAAACACAGGCTTACATGGGAAAACAGAAGGGTGATGACAAAAATTGCTGCTTATTTCTTATCCCACACAAGAGATATAGGGAGCACCTTATGGACACCCACATCCTACCGTCTTATACAAAGTCTAGACCCCCACCTACTCATAACACAGGAAACAGATGAATGGACGGGAAACATTAGAAAAAAACATGTGCACCAGACAATGGGAAGGGTCTTTCCTCTAAACCCTCACAATGCAGAGAATTGGGGCATTTCCCCAAACCAATTCATCACATCCCCATAAGCAAACCCCTCACCCTCCATGCTTTCAGGCTTTAAAAGGTTACCTCTTCATCAAACAGCATGTCCTTCTGACGAACAATCTTATCAAACAGATTCCCACCTGCATTGTACAAAAGAAGAACAGTCATTAAGAAGACACTGACAGGAGAAAAAGACAGTTGCATTCTGGTGCAATCCTCTACCACCACAAAGTTCATTTTTTCTACAGACAGCACCCCTAAAACAGCAGCAGTCCCCAGTGCAATTTTCTGAAAACATATCCAGTCAAACCCTACCCCCTTAACTCCCTATGAAATCGATGCACTTGTGGTCATAGCAATGTGAAATCCTATAAACAACGACCAGTACTCTACCACAGACAAAGTACCAGAGGAGAGCCAAGACCTACTCCCTATTCCACAAAGGTGTCAGTTCACTGGAATAGGAGACTATTCAGCAAGCACTCTGCCACACAAGAGCGAGCCTAGCTAGCTCCAGCATACATGCTCCACAGGAGATGGACTCCTCACGGTGAAAAGGGAAGAACCAACCACCTCCCTCCTCTGCCACAGGAGCCGCACCATGGAGGGACACTCGAGACCTAACCACTGCCTAAAAGAAAATGATCTTCCTGCTCCAACTTTTACTTTGCCAGAACGTACTATTGCAGTGTCCCAGTAATCAACCTACTCCTGGGAACACTGCTTGATGACCACCTCTGAACAGTCATCTTATGTTATTACCTCCAGCATCTTTCACATCTTAAGGATTCTAGTCACCTCAGTTCCAGTGATCACCTGAACCCTGCCCCTTTCATACTTCAGTTTTCCAGTGCTCAAACCCAACACCTCTCACAGTTTCAGTTTTCCAGTAACCACCCCACCTCGTCAGCACTTGCCAGTGTTCGAGTAGTCCATGGATCACTCCAAGCACCTCTCACCATTGCAATATTCCAGCTCTATTAGCAGCGTGCTGTTGTCCAGGAAGTGGTTGTAGTATGCTACTATGTTCTCGTGCTGCAGCAGAGCCAATATAACAATCTCATTCAAGGCATCGCGGCGCTCCTTCTCTGAGAGCCGGGTGAGGCACACTTCCTTCCATACTACCAGAGAGTCATCCTGAAACATATGAGGGTAAACAAATGCCCAATCAGCTAACACCAGAAGGAATCCAGAAGTAAAAGGTCTGTGACGCTAATGGTGAAGGATCAGCAGTTTAGAATTAATTTTTTTTGTATCTGTGGTGTATAAAACTCATCTATACACCACAAAGTGCTGCATACTTTAGCTTAACATACTAGCAGGGGAAAGGTCTACCCCCATGACAGGTAAAGGCTTGGCATTGTCAACACAGACAAAGAGCTTCTGTCTAGCCCCTTAAATACCTAATGAATCTCCCTCTTAGACAGCAAAAAAGTGACATATGGACATGCACGGATTAATCTAAACAATTGGCAAATACGCTGTTGACATTCCATCCTATGTTGTTTAGCTCTCTCATACCAATAAAGAAAGGGACAAATCAACCTTGGTCCTGCACCTAAACGGAACATTCCAGCACAGACTTCTAGGCCACATCCCCTCTGAATTGAAACAAAAGCTATGCCATACATGTTTCACGCTTGTTAGACCTCAAAAGTGAGACGCAGCTTCAACCCCTATGGTACAACCAAGCGCAGGAAACATGTCTGAATACAGTCACACTGCTTACGATGATATTTTGCATATGGCTGGGTTCAAATTGTAACGACATGGCGAGCAAAAAAAACGAAGGATTTAACCCAGATTTGTGACTGGGTGTGAATGTTGGAATTGTTCAGCATTCTGGCCATCGTCTGTTCTTTTTACAATGATTTTCTAGACAGCAAAAAAGTGATGGAAGGACATGCTCCAATTAATCACATCAAATTATGGCGTATTCTGGCACCACTCAATTCAGTTTTCTTTGCTCACCTGTGCCATTACAGAGACCAACCATATGCAAGTCAGCCTTGAACTTCCCCCAAAGGAGCAGGCAGCCCTGATATGTGGGCCATGTCCCCTCTGAACGTGAACACTGGCAACCCTAAGCATGGTTAGACAATCTTGGGCATCCTAAGTGAAGTGCAACCGGAGTACAATGTGACCAACGTTTGGGAATGCCCATATAGACACTAAGCCACTAGTAACTGCTGTGGATACACTCCACCTAATCTCGACTGACCCACAACAGGAAGGACATTTGTGGGGGTTGCTTAGGCTGACTTTGTTCCCAGAGTATGGTCTAGCAGTTCTGTCCCTTTTGGGGAGGACCAAGGGTGATTTGCATATGCTTGGTTCCAGTATACAGTGACACGGAAAGGTAATGACTTATAATCGAAATCTTGAAACTGCTCTAAAATATTTTTTACTGTAGCAAGGACAAATATAATTTTGGTCTCAAGGTCAGATGCGCCATTTTTTAAAGGTACAAATTATCAGACTAAATTTGGAAAGTGAAGTAAGGCATGTTCTAATTTGAAATTATTGGGAAAATATTTTACAGGGAATAGCTTGGGGACTTTATAACTGTATCTGCTCTATCAAATGTTCCATAAAGTAAAACAAATTATTCTCCTCCCAAGAAGTGGATCTTTCCCTCTTAACACCTTGAAAGCTAAATGAAAAGGCATAGTTCCGATATCTGAGACAAGTAATTTATGTAATCTCGGTCATCAAGATCTCTTCCACGTAGCGCATCTTTACCCATTTTTAAGTGATACCAGGAAACATTTTATATATCCTCTAATAGTGAATTTTAATGTATTGACACATGAAGACCTATTGCACTTTATCTCTCGCCCTCCCTCTCCTCAGATTTATTATATGATATGTACGTTTTTTAGGGGTTTTTATACGTGTTTTAAAAATGTTTTTGTATATTGTGCTTTTAAATATTTCATTATGGTGAAATGTGCCAATCGGCAATGTTGATCCTTGTATGTTGTTGCTGACCTCAGTAGAGGTCTACATTAATAATAATAATAAAAAAGTGGCACAGAAAAAAAAATGGGTTTGGACGAGAGAAAATATCAGGGTAGACTTCTGGAAGGGCAGACGTGTCACAATTCAAAGAGCGTGCTCCACATGATGCTGAAAACCATACTGTGATACTTGATTATCTTAAGCTGGCACTGACTAAGCTACCAGAGTTTAGGACAGAGGTCTTCAAACTAAGGAGCGCGCCCCCCAGGGGGGGCATGGAAATACCTCTTGGGGGGCACGAGCTCCACAGAAAGATTTCCCCTTTACATTGTTCATTCCAACGTCCGAAGTATGTTTACTTCTGTTTCTTCTCCAGAATCATGGCCATCGCAAGCGGGTCTCTCTTTGATTGGAGGCAGCGGTCGGAGTAGCCAATCACTGTGAGTAAGCGTCAACTCTGACGTTCCTCCAATCAGAAACATAGCAGCATAGAGGCAGGAACTGCCCGCGAATTATACTTCCATTAAAATGAAGCTTGAAAACATATACTGCTTTGCAAGGAGAGTGTTGCTTCTTCCCTGCCTTTCACCTTCCTTGCTGGTGCTTGTATATCGGTTCATCGCGCTACTGGCTAGACCTCTGAAGTTACTCGCAGGTAAGTTTAAACATTTTTCTGCAGGATAATTTCCTTATTTCCCCATCCTCTACTTTTACTTTTTTGCCAGTGTCAACACAGTGAGTTTTGTCCCACAGCACGATGCTCATAGACACATTCTCACTCAACGTGGGGTTCACACTCTCAATCAAACATTCTTTCACACAAACACACACACACACATAGGACATACATACAACAGTTCCCCGGGCTGTTCACGCATTTACAACAGTGAAAGGTTGAGAAAACTTGGGTGGGTATAAAAATCACCAGAAAGAAAGGAACATTAGTGACTCTGGATGTAATATCCAGAAAATTAACCTCACGCTGTTCCTGTCAGATTGCAGCCACCGAGCCCCTCCAGACATACAAATTATGGGTCGCATCAAAAGGTTAAATTTTGGAGTCACCCATGTCGCTCAAGGTCCAGGTGATGCTGTCTTTGCAGAGCATCTTTCTAGAAGGCAGAGGAACACCCTGATAACTAGACAAAAAGGAACCATTAAATGCAAATAAGCGAGAAAACAAATAGAGCACTATTGGTCTTACACAGGGCAAAACTGTGCTGTGCAAATGCCGATTACTTAGTGTCCTTGCACTTTGCTGCCAAGAGTCCCAAGCTGAGAGTTATCTCTCTGAGCCCTGGCGCTTTAGCCAACAGCAGTTTGGGTTCTGCAAATCTTCTGTGATGCAAGCATTTTCAGAGCCTTAGGCAAAATTACATGTTACCATTTGTCATAGTATTTCCCATATTAACCAGGTGTTTTTCGGCCATTTGTTGCAGTTTTGTACCCCTACTCTTCATTTGTGATAATTATGTTAAGTAGCTGCCTGCGAAAGCCTTAATGAAGGTCCTGCCCACTAAACCCTGATAGTTGCTTTGTACTCTAATCCCAGCTCTAATCAAGGAGCCCATTTTCATTGTTTGCACCAGGTCCCATGGCATCTAAACTGCTTTCGCCCGATAATACAAAATAAACATATGGCAGTGCGAATTCCATTTGATTGAGTTGTATCTTCAGAGCAAAGACCTTGCCAGAGAATGATGTGGTTGCCAGTTCTGCCAACATTTTGCTTGTTCGTTGTATCGGACTGCATGGTACTAGATGGGGTCCTGAAAGGTGGGGGTGCATGCACTGACCTTGTGGCAGTTTTCACTCAAAAGAAAGTTTCCCATCAAAGGGTGTTGCATGAGTTCTGCGATTTTGGTCCAAATTTACAACTCACAAATCTTAAATTTACAAAACACTGTGAATGTTTAACTATTTCTTAAATAAGTTGTCAGATAACACCTCCGGGTTAAAATGGTTGTCAAAGATGCTAAATTCCAACTTCCAGAAATTTTAGTGATGCACCTCCCCACCCCCACGTTAAGGCACTTGGGCTGCTAGTAGTAAATTAATCAGTGCAGTGTCTGTGAGGATGATAGTAGAAGAGTATGAAAGGGGTGCATGCAGGAGGAAGCACAGCACCATTTCAAAACATCAAAGAGAGAAGATATACATGTTAGCACTACTGACAGAAATAAATCTCCGGGTACAGGAAAAAGCTGTCTGCTGAGGAGGGGTAGAAGGATCTTTATGTGCAGAATTTATGATGCAAAAGAAGGGCCTACTTGGAAGTGTCTCCTGGTGTTATGTTTGACATGAATCTCCTGTAGGTTCATCTTTGACCCTGTGGTGCACCATTTAAAAGGGGGTCTATAGTGCCAGTGGAGGATGGCGCTTTAGTATGCTGTAATGCTATAGGCAGTTATACATTGTGAGATTGTGTACTGACCATTGTCTCCATTTGACTTTAACTGCATTTTGTAAGCACGGTTTCATCTTGTGTCTGTCTGACCCTGCCTTTTCAGCAGTGAACGCAGGCAGGCCCAGGTTACTTGTGCACACAGATTGTTTATGTTTCTCACCTCACCGAGCGAGAGAGATAAGCTGCTAGAACAGACAGTGTGGGACACGTACATTGTCCAAGGATGAGAATGTGAAGAATTCTGCCTCCGCTCTCATCGGAGCCTGGCCAGCTCCATTGAGTGACCTCGACGCAGAGTGTGTAGCCAGCACCTACAGCGCAGATGAAGGGAGGGGGAGCTTCTAGAAATCTCTCTCCATGTTAGTAAAGAGTATAAAGACAGAGACCTCTTGGCACTTTGACAGGAACTCTCCTGGGAGCGGGCTTTTGTGCCTGGTTGAGACCATCAACGGGTTCCCCAGTCATGCTGGCAAGGATGATGCTAAACAGGCAGCCGGTGAAGTATTTCAAGTTCTAATTACTTATTCCTGTGTACATGCAGTTACTTGTCTATACATTTATTCTTGTGTATTATTGCCATTTGATATGTTGGAACTTGCTGCAATAAATATTCCCCTTTACTTGGCAAATGAGTGTTGAGCTTTGTACATGTTGTACTTTGGTATTCTAAAGTGTGTAGAGTCCTATTTTGAAGAGTGTTCACGTTATGTCGTGGTATTTTGAAGTCATGCCCAGGTGCTCCGAAGAAAAGCAAGACACATGCTTGAGGGCTTGGAATTCTTATTAGCCTCTTAAGTGGTTGTGGTACAGAGGTCTCACAAATCTGTTTGTCGTAAGCTGTAGGACTAAGTATCCTGTATCGCAGATGTATTGCGTTACCTCATTTGGAGAACATCACCCTCTTTTCTATAACACTGGACAGCTTATCAATCAGAATGCCTCCAAACTGTTCAAAATGGGCCATTTTTTGAAAAACGGTCACCACTATCTCAAAGTGAAATATCTGCAATGAAATTAATAGATTTGCCCTCTTAAACATCTGATTTTGCCCTCATTAGGAATTCAACTGATTGATAGGTTTGCTAAAAATTGTGTTGGAGAGTATGCCAGCCCTGCCATGTCCCATGCATCAGGGGTTAGACTAACGCATTTTAATGCTGGTGTCCACATCACCGCACTTAAATGCATTAGTCACGCATTATAGCACCCCTGAGACATCCCCACGAGGTGCCCGTGACGAGGTTGCATTTAAGCAGCCAGCACGCTAAAATTGGCTTCTCAGGCAGTGCCAGCGCTGCTTTCTAGAGCCTGCCTCTAGATTGACAAGAACAGAGGCCTGCACCCGAAGGGGTCCAGAGGGGCCGGCGTGTTAAACGGTGCCAGGCCTGGGAATGTAGGTCCCCGGAGGGGACAATAGGCAGGAAATGTCACCCCCACCCCTGAGCGTGTGGGAGAGGGGCAAGGGTGGAAAGGGCGCTAAACCTGCAAGAAAGGTGCAAAACCCGCCGGCCAATGGGAAGGCCGGGCAGGATTAAAAATTCACCCCATGGCATTGTAGACCTATGAAGAGGGGGGGCCAAGTGCCCGTGCCAGTCACTGTTCGATGCAGGTCGGGCGCTGCTGTTCAGCAAAACCCACCCTCCAACACCCAACAAAAGGGTTGTCGCAGCAACAAGGCGGCAGAGGAGTCAAATAAATGGAGCTAAAGAAGGTTGAAAGATCACACCAGACCACAGCGGGGTGGCAGACCTGCTTACCTTGGGATGCCTGACGGCAGGGTAAGGCGGTCAGAGATATGGGGGGCATGCAGAACATGGCACTCGCAGCCCAGGCCCGCCGGTTGGTAGTCCACACCAAATAAGCGAAGGTAGGGAGTTGGGCCTAAAAGAGCTTGTGGAATTAGTTCCCCTCCCCTACATAGATGCTGAAACTCCAGCTCAAGGACTCCAGTTGACAGCAATAAACGCCAGAGTGATTTATGGCGATAAAGGACTTTATGACAAGGAATCAATATTCCTGTAAGTTTGATTTATAACTCGATTTATGACCTGTACATTTGATTTGATTTATGACCTGGTGACAAGCCAGGCTGTTTTGATTTATGTCACGATGCATGATGATGATGTAACGTCAAGAAGCAATCTGTGATTTATGATGACAGTTATAGTTGATGATGATTGTTTTATGAACAACGGACGTGCAGGATGATTTATGACCCCCAATAAAGTTGAAGCAGGTATTGTGCAACATTGGTGTAAATAATGCAGCGGCCAAAAACTTCCAAACATGTTCAGTGTGTAGCGTTTCAATGCAGAATGGAAGTGGCTGCGTGCAAAGTATAACGTAAAATACACACCACGCACTGGTGCGTCCCTGTTGTTTAAACTGGTACTGACTGACAACTGCTGTCTCTGCCCTGACATGAATCCAAGAGAACTTCCACTGTCAGTGTATTTCTGTCACTTTCTTTCAATTTCCCCAAACCAAGAGCCGACTCTCTGCAAGTGGAGGAACTAATGAGGCATGTTTGTAGCCCGAGGTGTGAAACGCATTCTATGTTGTTGTTTTCGGACTGGGACTCCTCTGTCGTGTTAGTCAAAATTTAAAGAACAGAGGCTCACTCACCCAAGAGTCGAGAGGGACTACCTACCTACCAGAGAGACCCCAATAGGAACACCAATGATGAATGAGGTGATTTAGCAGAGATTAGCAGGCCTGTGTAATTTTCTCACTTTGGTAATGGATTATGGCAAATTCCTGATTATGCTCTTAAAAGTTTGGAGTTTACTTTTCTGTCTCAAACTGAAAAGTTAAAGGACTTTCTAAAGTGAACTATACAATAATCGTGCTGAGTACAGTGAGTGGGAAAGACTAAAATGCAATTTTTCTCCTAACACCCAACATTGATATACGTGTAAACGAACTGTACACTTTTCCCCCAAACAATTATTTTAATAGGATAAAAACAAATCAATATACTTCTTGAAGCACAAATTAAATATTCTGGGAAACCCGATTTCCACACATTATCGTGTGTGTACTATGTAGGTTTAGCAGTAAAACTGTGCACATTTAGTTGTCTGTAACTGACAGCGCGCTACCACACCATGCTTTAGTAATATTTTTGTTTTTTTCTAGCCTTCTTTGTTTGGTTTTAGATGTGAAAAAGTGTCGCACATATGGTAGCAAAAGTAATTTTATAAGTACCTCGAAACCGTGGAAATGTCACATATAAGCAATATGTAAACCTGGCAGCTATGTCATGTCAATCCGCATGCTGGGCAGTTTTGTGTTATGCTCTGTTGCATGGGTCTCAGTGTGCTGGGGCAGTTTCTCACCTCAGTCCTCCGGTAAAGGGTGGCTTCTCCGTAGGCTCCGTGTCCCAACACCCGAATGGGGACGTAATGCAGTTCTTCCTGCTCTCCGCTGAAGCTCCCTCGCGAACGTCCCACGCTCCCATCACCCTCACCTCCGAAGTCGGAGTTGATGGAATCGCAGTGACGCTCGTACTGTCCGAGGGAGGACATGATGCTCGGTGACCTGGAGACAGCTAACTGAAGGGTCGCAAAAGGAATACCTTGTAGTACGGGGGAACAAGAAGACCGCAACAGAAAGAGCAGCACAAAGCGTATTCACGAACAGGGCTTTGCCTGCACAAATGGACATACGGAGTTTTAAGCCCCACTCTTTCGCGGGTCTCTAGACCCTCCCTCTCCCGGTGGCCTTCACTTCCCGCACACCACCGGACCTACGGAGAAAGCCTCCATGTTATTATGAACCGGAAGCGCTATTCTGCCTTTGCTGTCAGTTTTCAAGAGACACTTCCGGTCTCAAACTGTGAGCAACACATTGAAGTTCGGATCATGGAGGCCATCTTGGATAGGGTTTCCCGTGTCTGCACAAGAGCAGCTACTGGGGATCTATCTAGGTATGTATACTATCTATTACAGCTGAGCTGGTAATGATGCCAAAAGAGATATACGATAAAGTCGGAAAAGTTAATATAGGAATGCTGCTGTCGAAAATACATGCTAACATGTTGCAACAACACCTACCAGAGAGATCTAGAAAAAGAAATCAGTAGGAATTATTTTTCCTCTTCCTTGCCAGCCCTGCCAAGTGTCACACATCTCGCGTTACAGTCACTAACGCATTTTAAGTTACTCTACCGCATTACCGCAAGTAAAAACATAGTCACGCAAATCAGCTATCAAAAAGACCACCTGCACCACCCCACGAAGAGGCGCACTAGCAGGGCACAAGTCCTAAAAAACAGAAGTGGGGGGACTCTCCAAGTTAGGCGGTGTCACAGGAAGTGACATCACGGCAGGAAGTGACATCACAACAGGAAGTGACATCACGGCAGGAAGTGACATCACATGTGCAGCAGATCTATCATTTGCACATATTGCAAGATTTAACAATTGAAGCTGCTCAGTACTTAAGCCTGTGACTTAAGGTCCCTGTATGGAGGAATTAACAGCCCAAATGTGGATGAAGTTTGGCGTACAACTACATTAGTCAAGCCATTAAGTGCTGTAAGCGAGGCATACTAAAACATGGCACATGTTAACGACAAATACGTAACATAACGAAGTGTGAAGAGCATGGAGAACTTAGCATCTTGTTGGGGGTTTCTTAGTTTTGCGCAAGGAAGCATTGGACGACTTACAAATACTGGAACTAACACATGACGAAGACGCGAGAAAGTTTAGAGAAGCTTGGCATGTGTATAACATGAATCCGAAGTACAGCAACTACACACCATGGGCAAACACAGGAGAAGATTCCAGGAGAGAGACAGAGATAACACAAACAAGCAAATCAACGGAACCTAAGACAACATTAACAGAGGATCAAGCTGGCCAAACGAGGTACACCCAATGCTTCCCAAATGTAAACAAAATGATAACGATAGAGTAGGGTGACCAGGCGTCCCGGATTTGCCCGGACAATCCGGGTTTTTCACCAGCTGTCCGGGCAGATTTCAGGAAATTTAGCTCCTGTCCCGGTTTTTAGAGAGGGTCAGCTGAAAACGGCGGGAGGTGTTTTTTATGTTGTACAAAGCAGGGATAGTGAGCAGTTGTTTCTAGAAGGCAAGTTAATTAACAGGAAGCTTCTGGGTTTAAAAATTGCATTTTATGTATGGTCTAACTACCTGTTCTGTAATTCCGTGCTGAGGAGCGCTGTCATTCTGTGCGCTCGCTTGAAGTAAAACGGTAGTCCTTCTTCTATTTTCATGAAATGTCCCGGTTTTTGGCTTTACAATTCTGGTCACCCTACGATAGAGACATGTCACAAGCCCTCGCTGGTGGCAGGTGCCTCTGCGCCCCCCCTTCAAACCCTGGACAAATGGTGGCCTGTGCAGCCTCCGGTCTCCTGGGAGTGCCCTTTCCCTGTTTACCTTTCTCTGGAACTCCATCACCTTTTGGTTCGCATGGTTACTCAGTCGCCCCCCCCCCTTACTCTCCTACTCACATCACATAATATTTTCTGCTTAGAGCCACTCACCCTCTCCACTACTGCCGCTCTCTCTTAGTCATTGTACACGTCTCCTCCCTTTCCCTCCATCCTCTTCACTCCACTCACCAAGATGCACCAAGACCATATACATTTCCCCATCAAACCTGACAGATCTGCCCACTTCTGCCATTAGGCAAAAAGCTATTGGGGGCTGGTTTCTGAATACCCTGTAGTAGGATTCCTAGAAGTGTCCAATGCACTCTATGCCTGTAGACCGAAAGAAAGTATGCATCACTAACCTTGCCCGCCAATGTGGGCATGAGTGAGCACAAACTAAATAGAAACAGGAAGTGAACGACATACCCAGTGATCATACTTCAAAGAGACCATCACGCAGCCCCTTTCCTTCTTAAAGTGAGCATTTGCATTTACTGATGAGGACACAGCGTGCAACAGGGTGACCTTTGGAGAGCGCACACAACAGCGCCGCTTTTTGTTCTGATCTGATTGTCTGCAACACAGGGATTTCGTGTCAGAAAGTTTACGTTTCAAACATCTCTTGAAAGGAGGCAGCTAATCACGAATGTGCTATTTTTCAGCAAGGCGACAATGTAGACAGAAAAGTCATGAATATTCATGCCGCGCTTTATGAAGTTTCGATATATTCCTCATTGTTTGATTTCCTTTAAGACGTGTGTTTGAGATGTTGGCTCGGAGGCTCCCTGGGCGGGAGTGGCGGAAACGTGGCGGGCAAGTCAACTTACGAAAGTAGGTGCAGGGGCGTGGCGACCGGCAGTCCGAGAAATTTCCCGATTCAGCCGCAATCACCCGGAAATGCGTGGTTGGTGCACGCTCTTATCACGCTTTTGGTGAGCAGGGTGGACGGCGTTTTGATGAGTAGGGTGAACAGCGTTTTGATAAGCAGGGTGGACGGCGTCCACCCTGTAAAATAAGTGGGGGGACGCCGTCCACCCGCGTGGTACCCCGACTCGTGCCCTGCGTACTAGTAATGTAATAAATAAAAAGCGGTCTGCCAGTGAGCTAAAATTGTGTTGCTCTACCTGCGCCTCTGACAATTTTCTCTCACAGTAGTGAAAAAAACCTGTTTAAATTCAAATCAAGTCACCATGAGCTACTCGGGCTATGCAGGCCACTGGGCTAAACATAAACAGCAACAGTTACTGGCCTGCCCGGCCGGCAGCAGTACGTGCATCCATCTGGTAGCACCGACCTTGCCTCCTTTTACGACATCACAGTTCACACGTCATAAGGCAGCCGGCAGAAACTTTGTTTTATCTTTACCGTGCATGCTGCCAGTAGGAGAAATGCAGCCTGGGGCATTCCGTTCTGTGCCCTGCCTTACCCAGTGCATCCCCTCCTATTTTAACTGTGTTGGCACAGGGGAAGAGGGGCCCCATTTAGCTCTCAGCAGGGTCCCGCGATTGATCCCAGGGGTCGGATGCCGATGCTCACCGGGTTGCTTTCTCCCCCAGAATTCTATATCGATCACGGCCATATCAGGCGCTATACGTCTTCCCACCCAGCAACATACGGGAGCAGGGGGATGGCAATGAAGCACCCAGGCGGGTGGGAAGTGCCAGCCCCCGTTGTACAGCCAGTCACCATCACAGCCTGCCAATGAGCGGCAACTCCTCTCCCCAGCCAGAACAGATTTCACCACTTCTAACCACGGCAGTCGGATAAGGGACGAGCTGAGTCAGCTGACCCAAGTTTCAGGAGGTTTTCTCAGCTAGTTTAGGGCAGGGACTGAAATCAACCTCATCCTTCAGTCTCATCGGGTCATTCTTCCCCAAGCGACTTGTCTCCCAGCCCCAGTTGCACAGCCAGTCCCCTGCAGGCCCAGGATAACTCAACTGAACTTCTCACACCTGACTACCACATGTGTTTGTTGGGGATTGGGTGGTGATGCACACAGTGTCTGTCCCAGCATGTGCAAACATTTAATAAAAAGCTCGACCTGGGATCACCAGTCACCAGCTAGCCACACCCCTGTTAGATTAGCCCTCTACAACGCGGCCCCTCAGCTCTGCAGAGGATGGAGTCCTAACTCACAACAGACTGAGGCCCTGAGAGTCCGGTCTAGAGCCTGCCCAACGCAACAAGTGGCACACCAGAGCAACACTCTAAAGCGCAGCAAGAAGCACTGTTAAAGCACCCAGAGGTAGTCAAACAATAAGTGCATAAGGCAGAGGTGGCAGTGCTTAGCGGCGCTGCAACATTTGAAAGGCTGACGAGAGTGCTGGTAAGTAGTGGCCACGCCAATAGTTTCTCAAGTTATACTATGGTGGTGGGGGTGGTCATGCTTATAATTGTAGAGTTAGGATGAGCTCTCCTGCAATATTTGCCACTAAAAGCATAGCCTGTTGGTAAGTGGCCAGTGGGATGAGGCCTTACTAATCCCTAGGTGATCTGTGGCAGAGGGTGGCTGGGCTGATGACATCACAACATCAGGACTGTGTAATGGCTTTGGGAGATTTTCCTAATTTTTATACTGGCAGGGGGACTAGACTTCATTGCTTGATTTTGCTCAAAAGAAGGTGTCACTCATAGTCGTTGAAATGTCACTCATAATTACACTGACATTATGAAAATGTCACTCATAGCAATCTGAATCCTTGGCAGCTATGCCTTGCATAGGCGTCAAATGGGTTTAGGCAGCGAAAGGATGTGTTGCTGTTACCTGCAATAAACAGAAGGAACGTACCTCCCTGTGTGTGGCGTGATCATCTGGGTACAAGTTTGTTTGGATATATATATATATATATATATATATATATATATATATATATATATATATATATATATATATATATATATATATCCAAACAAACTTGTACCCAGATGATCACGCCACACACAGGGAGGTACGTTCCTCTTGTACCCAGATGATCACGCCACACACAGGGAGGTACGTTCCTTCTGTTTATTGCAGGTAACAGCAAAACAGGGCTCCTTCAATTCCACTGGCGTAGCTAGGCCTTAGGCCGCCCGTGGCGGCCACTGCATCTGCCACCCACGGCCTAATCGAAGAGCGGGGGAGAGGGAGATGCTGGCGCTTCATGCGGCCGCGACGGCCGCACGTAAGAACGGGAGTTCGGGGGGGGGGGCTTAATGCCGATTCTTACAGCCTCAAGTAAGTGAGGGGAAAGGGGGGCCGGCCGCCGCCCCAAAACCCATCCCGCCTGGGGCGGTCCGCCCCCACCGCCCCCCCCTAGCTTCGCCACTGTTCAATTCAGCACATCAAACTGCCATACGCGTTTCGGACAAACACGAGTCCTTGGTCACTGGCATCTCAAATGTGCTCGGCATTTTGGGAACTTAAATATCAAAAAGTCCCGCCTCAGTGGGCGTGCTCATCAATTGATCTTGTAGTTCCCATATCAACCCCAGTGGGTGCCGGCAAGAAATTTGAGAAATACAAAAAAGTCTTTAACCCCAGTGGGCGGCGAAATGAGGAAAACCTCCATTTTGCAGTCAATACCTCGACCTGTAAAGTTGGAAACTCTCTGTCCTTTACGGCACCAAACCTTCGGTACCGCATGCAATTGCACAGGCCCACTGAGGCGGGACTTTTTGATATTTAAGTTCCCAAAATGCCGTGCACATTTGAGATGCCAGTGACCAAGGATCGTGTTTGTCCGAAACGCGTATGGCAGTTTGATGTGCTGAATTGAAGGAGCCCTGTTATGCTGTTACCTGCAATAAACAGAAGGAACTTACCTCCCGGTGTGTGGCGTGATCATCTGGGTAAAAGTTTGTTTGAAGTTTAGCAGGATGCCTTAACCGCGATCACGCCCCGCTGCTTGAAGGCGGACCTGCGGTGCCGAAGGTTTGGTGCCATAAAGGACAGAGAGTTTCCAACTTTGCAGGTCGAGGTATTGACAGCACAATGGAGGTTTTCCTCATTTCGCCGCCCACTGGGGTTAAAGACTTTTTAATATTTCTCAAATTTCTTGCCGGCACCCACTGGGGTTGATATGGGAACTACAAGATCCATGATGCAATTGCACACGCCCACTGAGGCGGGACTTTTTGATATTTAAGTTCCCAAAATGCCGTGCACATTTGAGATGCCAGTGACCAAGGACTCGTGTTTGTCCGAAACGCGTATGGCAGTTTGATGTGCTGAATTGACGGAGCCCTGTTTTGCTGTTACCTGCAATAAACAGAAGGAACTTACCTCCCTGTGTGTGGCGTGATCATCTGGGTAAAAGTGTGTTTGATATATATATATATATATATATATATATATATATATATATATATATATATATATATTCAAAATACCAGTTTCTTCACTTTCAAGAAATAATCCAGCACTCCAAGGGGAACGGTTCAACTCCAATTTTATTTGAACGATGGCATCCACGCGTTCCGGCTGATATATATATCACAACACTCCTTCCCAGGTAAGAAAGACCCTTCCCAGGTAAGAAGGACACGGCACTCCGAGATGAAAGAAATTCAGTTTATTCCATCAGGCCACACCGGAGAGGACGCGATTCGGCTGTGTCAAAACAGCCTTTGTCACGCGTTTCAACCAACGTTTATTGATCATGTTTACCGTGATCAAGACCAGTTGGTTGAAACACGTAGGTGAGAGTGCTAAGGCTGACTTGCTCTGTGACTCAACAAAGGATTTGGAAATTTCCCTGGCGAGTGCAGCGTTATTATCCGTTTGATGGACAATAATTATCAGGAGTAGTCCACCCCTGACGCTTGCACCGCCTGTGCAAAGCGCGTCCTTCGTTTGGACTAATTTGGTGGAAAAAAAAAATATATATATATATAATTTTTCCATTACCGTGCACAGGCGTCAAATGAGTTTTCTCCTGTGCAAGGTAGTGGGAAAAAAAAAAAAATATATATATATATATATATATATATATATATATACATATACATATACATATACATATACATATACATATACATATACATATACATATACATATATATATATATATATATATATATATATATATATATCCACAACAGCGATTACTTCCAAACGCCAAGTATGAGAGCACACACGGAAATTCTCATCAAAGTGCTTTTAATGTGCAGGCCCCCTGCACTGACAGACGCGTTTCAGCTTTACGCCTTCCTCTATGTCAGTTTCTGTTGTTTCACAGAGACATTTTAATCAAACAATGTGTCACGTGTAAATCATAAAAAGAGAAGTTGGTCTTTTAGTCACAGTTGATTACCAAATTCCATGGCAGCCATCTTATAACGTGGTTTTTCAACATAAACAAGTGCAAAATATAAACCAAACCCTTAAGTGAGTTGAACTAAAATTGTTTGTCAAGGTCAGACGTTACGGGAGGCAATTCATAGAACATTATTAAGGCACAAATAATTGAAATGGTAATAATCCATACGGAAAATTCATTGTTATATACAATCATGTTCCATATACAAAATATTTGCCTATTAAAAATGTGTATTTCATCAGCGAGTCTCCCATGTCCTTTCATAATTGTGCCCTGAATGGGCGATCATGTCACGGAGTGTGAGTGCAAAATCTCAAAACAGGAGGGTGGTTGTTCCTTTAATACAGTCCCAAAGTCAAAAAGACCTACAAATGACAAGTCTTAGCCCATGATAATATCTAATATCGAAGATTGAATTGTGAAAGCTAGTCCCTCCTCCAATTTAGAAATTATTCATAATGTGAATAAAAGAGTATGGTCCAAAGCACATAAATAGCCCCTACTATTCGAGATGTACCCACATTTCTTCATCATTGTTAAGGCCCAATGGGGCCTTTGTTTGGAGATCTATTATGTACCTCGATTCTAGTATACGCAATTTCTTAGTTCTATCACCCCTCTCTCATTTCTTTGAGGAGGTCTCTATTACTTTGATGGAAAGTTTTAAAGTGGGGAGCTACCGGATAAGTTACATCCTTCTTGGTAATCGCTTGCATGTGTTCGAGAATGCGTTTTTTTGTTGGGTGTATTGTGCTTCCTATGTAGCGTTTAGGGCAAGGGCACTCTAGGCAGTACACTGTATATTCTGAGTTGCAGTTCAAAAGTTGTTTAATACTTCTAGTTGGTCTAGGGTCCTGTTTGTCTGCCTTTGTAGTTGGTGACTTTATGGCTGTATTTACATGCCTTGCAGGGCATACAGGGATAGAAACTTGTAATTTTGTCTGTTTTAGGGGGGTGGCATCATAGTGACTGTGTATCAAATGGTCCCTCAGTGATTGACATTGTCTATAAGTTATCTGGGGTCGTGTGGGGATACTACGTTTTAAAACATTATCTGTTTGGAGGATATGCCAGTTCTTTTTAAAGATCTGGACTATATCCCCAGACTTTTCATTGAAGTGGGTGATCATCCTTACTGGTCCTTCTTGTGTCGATTTTTTTGAGGGTGTCTTTAGATTTTACCATCAGTAGTTCAGACCTGCTTACTTTACCTGCCCTTTCCTCGGCCTGATGCAGAACGGCATTGGTATACCCTCTAGCTTTAAATATGGGCTAGAGTCTTTGCATCATCGTAGTCCGGCTGAGTCGTACAATTGCGCTGAAGGCGCAGTAGTTCTCCATAAGGAATATTTTTGACCAGACTTTTGGGGTGGTAGCTTCCTGCATGCAGGACAGAATTGCCTGCTGTCGGTTTTCTGTATAACTTGGTATGCAGGTTAGCCTCCTCTACATAGACTTCCAAGTCCAGATAACATACCTTGGTGTCGCTAATGTGCCCTGTAAATGATAGATTCAGATCATTGGTATTAAGACAAGTGATGTATTCCTCAGCTGAGGAACGGCTTCCTCGCCACACAATAAAAAGATCAGCTATGTACCTAGCCCACAACACCACTTTGTCAATCCAGTGTTCATGTTGTTCACCCCAGGCCACGTGCTTCTCCCACCAGCCCACGAAAAGATTTGCGTAACTGGGGGCGAAGCACATGCCCATCGCGGTTCCGCGTTGCTGCTTATACAGTTGCCCTGAAAATGTAAAAATTTTATTTTCTAAACAGAACCTGATCATATGTAGGAGCATGAGATTATATTTTTGAAATTCAAGAGATCTCTTATTGAGGAACCATTTGACTGCAGTGATGCCTTGCTCATGATTTATACATGTATATAGACTGGTTATATCAAGAGTGATGAGTAACATATCTTCCTCCCATACAATGCCCTCAATCAATCTCAGAAAATCCTGAGTTTCCCTTACATATTAGGCCAAATCTTTGACCATGGGTGATAAAAAGGAGTCAATATATGTCGATATATTCTCCAGAAGACTGTTTATAGAAGCCACAATTGGTCTTCCCGGTGGATTAACTAACACATTTTTAATAGGCAAATATTTTGGATATGGAATATGATTGTATATAACGATGAATTTTCCGTATGGATTAATACCATTTCAATTATGTGTGCCTTAATAATGTTCTATGAATTGCCTCCCGTAACGTCTGACCTTGACAAACAATTTTTGTTCAAGTCACTTAAGGGTTTGGTTTATATGTTGCACTTGTTTATGTTGAAAAACCACGTTATAAGATGGCCGCCATGGAATTTGGTAATCAACTGTGACTAAAAGACCATCTTCTCTTTTTATAATTTACAGGTGACACATTGTTTGATTAAAATGTCTCCGTGAAACAACAGAAACTGACATAGAGGAAGGCGTAAAGCCGAAACGCGTCTGTCAGTGCAGGGGGCCTGCACATTAAAAGCACTTTGATGAGAATTTCCGTGTGTGCTCTCATACTTGGCATTTGGAAGTAATCGCTGTTGTGGTTTTAGATAGAGCGGCTCACCACCACTGGAGTTTAGCACCCGTGACGTGTGGTGCGGCGGCAGCGACTCTCTGTGCTGGAATTAATATATATATATATATATATATATATGCAAAAAAAGAGGCAGAGAACTCTGGGTATTTCTCAACTTTAGGTGGAAAGCAGCTCCAATATAGAGCACTCTCAACACCAGCGACACTCTAAATTTGCTCACCTCAAATGTCTGCTTTTCTATCAAAGTCTTTAAGCATAGGATTAGCACAGTGCTATCCACGCCGAGATAGAAAGGGACAACGTTTTTTGTCATTTCCACAGCAAAGTCTTTAAGCATAGGATTAGCACAGTGCTAGCCATGCCGAGCTGTAAAATGGCCAAAGCCTTTTACCACTCCAGGCATGGAGTGGTACCATGCTCAGCATGGATAGCACTGTGCACTAAGCATGCTGCAACCAATAAAAGAAGCGGATGCTTTTTTTAAAAAGGGGCTGTCTCTGCACTGTTTGAACCAAGCCTGTGAAGAAGAGGCCGGTGAGCCTTGAAACGCGTCGGCATTTCATTAATATCGGAGCACAGAGGCAAGTTGATTGAAAGTGCCGGAGGGCTGGCAAGCTGTCGAGTGCTGCCTCAGAAGCTGAAAGGCAATTTGTTAATCTATATATATATATATATATACAAAGGAATTTTAAAACCGATGGTGAACATTTTTTCCATCAAGAAGGGTACTTTACCAACATTTAAACAGGAAAGGGTAAATCTTAAAATTCTAAAAATGGATGATAAGAAACCTTGGTAAAGAATAGGTTTTGACAGAAATAAAGTTTTTGATTCTTAACAAAATCCCCTGTAAGAAATTAATGTATGAAATGCACCTCAGGCTTCAATTATAAAAAGTAAAATGGAATGGATACTGAAATTGACACTCTAAACCTTGGTACTCTATGACCCTGTGGAAGGCTAATGCTGAAACGCGTAGGTCAATTGTTTGTTTGTTGCACCGTATAAAATTAACTGAATAAATAAAGAAGATTGCTGGAAACCTGCTATTCTGTGCCCACTGCTTCTGTCCCGCTAGAAATGTGTGGCTGAATCGACATATGCGAGGTCCTTGAGGATCAATCATATGCAAAGTATAGTGCGGACACCGGAACGCACACTGCGAGCACCTGGATGTGAGGTGGCAAATTCCTTGTCCGGTGGTGAAAAGTTTTGGAAGAAGAAAAGAGGAAACACTACTTCTGTCTGGCGTCAGAGGAGACTTGGACTCGTAGTAAGGTGAGGTCGGGGAGGAAAGGGCTGTGGGACGTGATTACTCACGCTCCGGTGGGGATTCGGGTGTTACTACCCCTGCTCTGGCCCTCCAAGCCAAAATCGGTTGTCTCAAACACAATTTGACTGAGACAGGTATAAGATCTGGTGGACGGGATGAGTTTAAAGTATAACAGTGGTGATGAAAGAAGAGCATTTGAAATTCCGATGCGCTGACTTGTCCCGTATTTCTGGAGTGTGTACTTCCAGCAATCAAAATATTTAAAGGAGAATCAGAGCATACGAGAGGTGCAAGGCATTGAATGAAACGACAACTGGTGATGAATACAAGTAAATAAGAGATAAATAGAAGCAAAAAAAAAAGAGAAAGTGAAAAATAAAATACGAAGAGCAAGGAAGGAACTGCAATCACATGAGGGGGAATTTCAACATTTGGAGTGGATTAGAAAGTGGAGCAAGAAAGGATGGCTGATAGACGGGCTAAACAGGAGTTAAAGGCAAAAAAGCTCTTCAGCCACCAAGGTGAAGATGATGGGGAACCTAATTGGGTGCCAGGAGCCACAGAAATATCTCCTCTCAAAATGGTAAAAGAACTAGAACAAATGAGAATTATGGAGATAAACAAATGGGAAAATACCACACTGGAAAGCTACATAAAATATGGAAGGGTCCCTAGGGGCCTACGGATATTTGTACTACCGACACTCAGTGATTTGGAACCAGACTGGCTAAACCAATGGCAAACTGACACAATGGAATGTTCTAAAAAGCTGATGCAAACTTTGATTATACATGCAGAACGGAAATTGGTAAAGGTTGTTGAAAGGATTAAAGAATTAGAGGACGCATAGGAAAGTTTTGCAGAACAACAAGAAATAAAGAATGTTCTAAAGAATATGGAAAGGAAATTAGAAAAACATGAAAAAGAGGTGGTAGATAAAAAAGCAAAAAAGTTCAATCGGGACAGAAGGCATTATGCAGCAGGGAGTATTTACACCTTCACCAGAAGATTTGATCATCTATACAATCGCCAAGCAGCAGATAGGAAGACAATGATGGCGACAACCCCATCTAGTGCAGAGAGCTCAGAAGTGAGTTCAGGGGATGAAGATACTACAGCCTCACTCCCCAAGCTGGATTTTTTAGGGGAGATGAGACTGTATCAAATGAGCACAAGAAGAGGAGGAAGAGGAGTAGTACGGAAGGAGGTGGTAAATCCTCCTGAACAAGAAGGTCAAAAAGAGGTCATGGAAAAAGATCTTGAAAAATGTATTAACTCAAAATAACTTGATTATCAACATCTCGGCTAAGGTTTTGAATGAAAATCATATCAAGCTCTTAAATAAAGGATTGACTTTCTACCCGAAAGCCAAATTGGATCTAGTGAATGCTAGGGTTGACTTGTACGAATTCACATGGAAAGTAAAGTTGAAAAAATTCTTTGCACAGAAAGGGCAAAGATCACAAGGAGTGGGAAGTAAACCATTGTAATCAAAAATAACAGGAAGGGATATAAATCCATTAAGGACACTGGCTAGTTTACAGATGGAAGTAGCAGGAGAAGAATCACACGAGGAAGCGGAAACTTTATCAGATATGAAATTGTGTCAATACTTAGGGATTCCAATAGATGAAGCAACTGGAAGTAGTTATAAATCAAATTCGAAATTTTGTCCCCAGCTCCCGGCGGGGAACAAGGTGGACATATTTCAGGAGAACATGATTAAGGGTCTCGACAAAATTAATGATAACATCAAAAAAATTAAATAGAGGGAAAAATGTGAATAGAAACATGTCATAAAAGGACTGGGAGGCATTCATTGACTTACAACAGGATGAGAACATCATCATAAAGTCAAGTGACAAGGGTGGAGATATTGTGATTTTAGATTGTGATAAGTACCTAATGGAAGCAAATAGGCAACTGACAAACATGAATCACTATAGAAAACTTGAGAAAGATCCCACTAATGAATATATATGAAAATCTTTCACCTGAAATTAAATGAAAGGTATGACACGGGCATACTAGAATATGAGGAAAATCAATATCTGAGGACACTCCACCCAACCTTACCAACAATATACTTTCTTCCGAAAGTACATAAGGACTGTGAATATCCCCCAGGGAAACCAATCGTGAGTTCGATAGGATCTCTATTTGAAAACACATCAAGATTTATAGACATCTTTTTATTTCCATATGTGGTCACACTTCCACCGTATATACGGGATTCTCAAGATTTTTTAAGCAAAATCAATGGTGTGCCCTGGAATCCAAATTATTTAATGACTACAGTAGATGTAGTCACATGAGGCAGGTTGACCTGTCAGTTGAGTAGTGGGAGGAGAGGAATTCCTCCTTTCGGAACTAGTGCCCTCACACACCCAGCAAGCTAGGTGTCATGCTTCATCATATGGGCCTGCTCCTCGTCGGGTCGGCGCTGCAATACCCGACGGGCACCCATAAAGGGGCTCTTTATCTGAGATCTTTTGTTCCTTGCTGTTTGGTGCCGTGGGTGTGAGGGCCCTAGTGTATTTGGATGTAGTAGTGAGTAGGATGATTAAAACAGGTCAGGGGTCCTATGGAACCAACTTTATTCTAGCAGGGTCCCTGCCTGATTAAAAAGGGGGGGGGGGAGGCGACTATCTGACTATAATGGGTCACGATAAGGGCGCTCTACTCCTGATGGGTCAACATGTTTCTCGCCTATTTGTCTGGGGGATCAGTGGCGATTCTTCAGGACCTTAATGTGAAACTTATCTACACCCAGTGGTATGGTGAAAACCTACCTACCACTTAGTGGATCAGCGGGAAATGTGCCCGCGAGTTCAATGGGCAACCTGCAGGGGAAATACAAAAATTTCCAAAAACAAGATAGATCTTAAATACAATTGTGAACATATACTAGTATTCTGCTGTCATACTTAGGTGAAGATCACTGGTGACTGCTCTGGTGAGCAGAAGTGCCTGTTTGATAATACACATAGTATGTGCATACCAAGTGGTGTAAATCATATCAATCATGTGACTCAAGCTAAAAACGTGGCATAAGTTAAAAACATGGTGCTGGTTAAAAATGGTGAAGAATTGGCTGAGTGTGTGTCCTCAGTTGTAACAGTGAGTCCCCAGTCATAGAACTCACCTAATCGCTATTTAGTGAGTGCCTCATCAATTCCAGCGGGCTCTGGACACATTGGAGATATGTGTCTAGAAAATGTAAAAGGGGGGTCAGCATTTCAGTGAGGCTCGTAATGAAACCTTCCTTCAAAGGCCTCTAAAAAGCCCCGTGATACAGAGGCCAGACAGTGGTGCTGAGCATGGAGGGGTGGTGCGGCTGGTAGAGCACCCGTCCTGCTTTTGTAGAGAAATGGTCCCTATCGCGGTTCCGGTTTCCAGAAAAAACGGCCACAACTTTCACAGGTTGTCAGGGGACCAAAGCATGTATGGGTTGTCTCCCTGGAGCTATGGAGTTGTGGTCATAATTGCGGAGCCGTGGTTGGATATAAAGGTACCTTTTTCTCACTAGGTAGGTACAGAGTCACCCATTAGCAGACTCGAACAAACATAGCCCCCGCCGCTTACCTCTGCTGTCGCTGATACTCGGAGGAGTCTTAGAGAGTGTTCCATTGACTCACCTGGTTCAAGTAGAAACCGAGTGGTAGACCTACCCCGCACCGCTGGACCCGGGATGGTAGTTAGCTCTGAGAACGGGTCCTTCTTATACCTGCCGGTGTTCCTGCAGGTGCGGGGCGTGGGGAGCCAAATGGTTTCAGCTGTGTACTGGGCGTGTCACATGACATTCAAGGACCGCCGGGAAAGATGGGGTAAAGCGTCGGCCATCTTAGAGTGTTGTGCTATAAACCAAGAGGGATGCGTGGCGGTTAGTATTCAGTCCAGGCTATTTATTTTCAGGGATAGTCACTTGATACGCTAACTGCATAAGTTAATATTGTTCAGTGTGGATAGCAAGCTAGTCATATAGGATGCCAATTCAACGTTATGAGAAGGCAGAGTGTAATGGATTTACACGTCGGCCATCTTGGAGTGGTGCGACTGCCTATTGCCAAGTGGGTTGTTATTATTAAAGCGGAAATAGGTGGATTTACGCTTCGACCATCTTGGAGTGGTGCAACTACCTATCACCTAGTTGGTAGCAGAGTGTTAAGGGTTCGCGGTTATATTGGGCAGGTCATGAGAGATAATGAATTACCCTTTTTAACACGTGAGAGTATTGATAAGTGAAAGGAGTCAGTGAGTTTATTATTACATACTCCATTAGGCATGTGGAACAGGGAAGAGTTACCATATGGTAGTGTGGCATGGTTCATGTACAATACATGGGAAATTGCTCCTCGGTGTGACTCGTATCACCACATAGTCCTAGGTGTTAGTCCCTGCCATTAGTTAGTTGTTGGTGGCAAGGGAACCCCAAGGAATCTCATCATTCAGTCCCTGCTGATCAGTATTAAGTCGGTGCACCCATCTTTGTTCAATCCTAAAAAGGGCCCCTTGTGTTGTCTGGGGGTGGGTTTCTAAGACTATCCACCGTAGACTGTCAGGGTACTGTTTGAGTTCTTTGCAATGAGTGTATAGTTTCATGGTTGTACGTTGGCATCGAATGTTACTCTTGTGTTCTGTGATTCGAGTTTTGACCATCCTCATAGTCATGCCTATATACATCATATCACAGGGGCACATCATCAAGTACACGCATTGAGTGGTGTTACAGTTGGTGTGTTTCATGATTCTCCATGTAAAGGAGTCCGAAAGGGTTATCTCTTTTGTGGGTTTGGTCTGGGGACATACCGCACAGGAGCTACAAGGGTAGTGGCCCTGGACTGGCGGAAGGTCCCAGAGTGATCTCTGTTCATTTGGTCTTATTGTTTTTGGTCTTGTATGTATTAACATGTCTTTCAGGTTTTTTGTTCTTTTGTAGGCAAATCTGGGTTTGGGAATTTGTAGAGACCCTGTGTTCAGGATTCCCCAATGCTTGTTGATGACACCCTTTATCCGGTTGCAATCCGGTGTATAGGAGGCGACACAGGTCAGTATGTCAGTAGGCTCTTTAGGAGTGACTTCTAACAGAGCCTCTCGAGGATTGTTCCTGGCTCTTTTCATTGATTGTGCCACCTGTCTTTGTGGGTACTGTCTCCTTATTAAGTTCTTTGCTAAGGATTCGGCCTCCGTCTTGTAGTCACTGGTAGAACTACAGTTACGCCTAATTCGAAGAAATTGACAAAATGGTAAATTATCTTTCAGGGCTCGTGGGTGGTGGCTGCTGTATAAAAGTAAACTGTTACGATCAGTTGGTTTCTTATATATGGTGGTACTTAGCTGACCGTCAGTGAGTCTGATGTTCAAGTCCAAGAAAGGTATGCTGGTGGATGAAATAGTGTGGGTGAATTTCAGAAATTCATTCTGGGTATTTATCCACCGGCAAAATTCATTGCACGTGGTCATGTCTCCTTTCCATAGAATGAGTATGTCGTCTATAAACCTCTTCCACAGTCTCAGGTTTTCTGCATAGGGATTACTAGGGTGTAAGATGACACTCTCTTCAAATGCTGCCATGTAAAGGCAGGCCACACTAGGGGCAAACGTACTCCCCATAGAAGTCCCCTGAGACTGGTGGAAGAGTTGGGTTTTGTACTCGAAAAAGTTTTCTGTTAGTGCCAAAGTGGCGCATTCCACTATGAATGACACTGGAGTGGGAGATGTCCATGTTACCTTCTCTAGTGCTGTTTCAATGACTGTCAATGTGGCTTGTTGGGGAATGTTAGTGTAGAGTTGTTCCACATCTAGTGTTACCAATAAGTTGATTTCATCTGTGTTTCTGGCGTCTCCTCATATGCGTAGAATATCTGTAGTATCTCGCACATAGGAGGGAGTAGATTTCACCAGTGGCTGGAGGAAGTGATCGCAGAATTTTGAAAGAGGCTCTAATATAGAGCCTATGCCTGAGACTATGGGCCTCCCCGGAACTGGTGTGGTCCCCTTATGAATTTTAGGCAGTGTATAAAAATACGGTGTTCTCAGATTTTTGTTGTGAGGAAATCCGCCTCCTTTTGCTGATCCAGCCGTTGGCTTCAGCTTCAAATACCATGCTGGAGATTTTTGTTGTTAGTCTGGGGGTGGGGTTCACAGTGATGAGTGTGTAATACCTTGTGTTGTCAAGTTGGCGTTTGCACTCAAGGTCATAATCAGTGGTAGATTGAATCACTGTTGCCCCACCCTTATCAGCCTGTTTGATAGTGATACTTGTATCTTCTGATAGTGACTTGGCAGCTGCCAGTTCACTTTTGGAGAGGTTATGGAAGGGAATTTGCCCTGTCTCTTGTCTAAGGTCTTTTAATACTGCCTGTTCAAAAGTCAACACCTCCACAGGAATCATACTGCTATTGGGTGTGAAAGTAGAAGGGTTTTGTAGTCCTGTGTCTTGCTGAATAGGTTTTGGTCTATCCTGAAAGAAGGCTTTTAGGCAGATTTTTCTGAAGAAGTTTTGTATTTCACATTGATCCTGAAATTTGTCCTTTTTAGGGGTGGGGACATATCCTAGACCTTTCTCTAGTACCGATTTTTCCGTTTCTGTGAGGGATCTGTGTGAAAGATTCACTACCAGAGTCTCCTGCCCTGAGTTTTGCTCCTCATCTCCATTGGATTGGGGGGGTTAGTCTTGTCATTGTACTTGTTTCTGTGCGCCTCTTCTGACAGTCTACGGTGGATAGTCTTAGAAACCCACCCCCAGACAACACAGGGGGCCCTTTTTAGGATTGAACAAAGATGGGTGCACCGACTTTTTACTGATCAGCAGGGACTGAATGATGAGATTCCTTGGGGTTCCCTTGCCACCAACAACTAACTAATGGCAGGGACTAACACCTAGGACTATGTGGTGATACGAGTCACACAGAGGGAGCAATTTCCCATGTATTGTACATGAACCATGCCACACTACCATATGGTAACTCTTCCCTGTTCCACATGCCTAATGGAGTATGTAATAATAAACTCACTGACTCCTTTCAATTATCAATACTCTCACCTGTTAAAAAGGGTAATTCATTATCTCTCATGAGCTGCCCAATATAACCGTGAACCCTTAACACTCTGCTACCAACTAGGTGATAGGTAGTCGCACCACTCCAAGATGGCCGAAGCGTAAATCCACCTATTTCCGCTTTAATAATAATAACCCACTTGGCAATAGGCAGTCGCACCACTCCAAGATGGCCGACGTGTAAATCCATTACACTCTGCCTTCTCATAACGTCGAATCGGCATCCTATATGACTAGCTTGCTATCCACACTGAACAATAGTAACTTATGCAGTAAGCGTATCGAGTGACTATCCCTGAAAATAAATAGCCTGGACTGAATACTAACCGCCACATATCCCTCTTGGTTTATAGCACAACACTCTAAGATGGCCGACGCTTTACCCCATCTCTCCCGGCGGTCCTTGAATGTCATGTGACACGCTGAGTACACAGCTGAAACCATTTGGCTCCCCACGGCCCGCACCTGCAGGAACACCGGCAGGTATAAGAAGGACCCGTTCTCAGAGCTAACTACCATCCCGGGTCCAGCGGTGCGGGGTAGGTCTACCACTCTGTTTCTACTTGAACCAGGTGAGTCAATGGAACACTCTCCTAAGACTCCTCCGAGTATCAGCGACAGCAGAGGTAAGCTGCGGGGGCTATGTTTGTTCGAGTCTGCTAATGGGTGACTCAGTACCTACCTAGTGAGAAAAAGGTACCTTTATAACCAACCACGGCTCCGCAATTATGACCACAACTCCATAGCACCAGGGAGACAACCCATACATGCTTTGGTCCCCTGACAACCTGTGAAAGTTGTGGCCGTTTTTTCTGGAAACCGGAACCGCGATAGGGACCATTTCTCTACAAAAGCAGGACGGGTGCTCTACCAGCCGCACCACCCCTCCATGCTCAGCACCACTGTCTGGCCTCTGTATCACAGGGCTTTTTAGAGGCCTTTGAAGGAAGGTTTCATTACGAGCCTCACTGAAATGCTGACCCCCCTTTTACATTTTCTAGACACATATCTCCAATGTGTCCAGAGCCCGCTGGAATTGATGAGGCACTCACTAAATAGCGATTAGGTGAGTTCTATGACTGGGGACTCACTGTTACAACTGAGGACACACACTCAGCCAATTCTTCACCATTTTTAACCAGCACCATGTTTTTAACTTATGCCACGTTTTTAGCTTGAGTCACATGATTGATATGATTTACACCACTTGGTATGCACATACTATGTGTATTATCAAACAGGCACTTCTGCTCACCAGAGCAGTCACCAGTGATCTTCACCTAAGTATGACAGCAGAATCCTAGTATATGTTCACAATTGTATTTAAGATCTATCTTGTTTTTGGAAATTTTTGTATTTCCCCTGCAGGTTGCCCATTGAACTCGCGGGCACATTTTCCGCTGATCCACTAAGTGGTAGGTAGGTTTTCACCGTACCACTGGGTGTAGATAAGTTTCACATTAAGGTCCTGAAGAATCGCCACTGATCCCCCAGACAAATAGGCGAGAAACATGTTGACCCACCAGGAGTAGAGCGCCCTTATCGTGACCCATTATAGTCAGATAGTCGCCTCTCCCCCCCTTTTTAAGTCGAGCCTCGAGTAGCGCGCAAGCGCTGCTCTGGCGAGACTTTAAGTAAGGGGTTTCAGAAGCTGACCACACGCTCGTGCGTCGTGGCCTTTTTCGGGCGGTTACGCGCGCCGCAGACGTGTTTCCCATTATCGTGCCCAGACGCGGGCGCGATAATTGGAAACATATGCCGGCCGTGCGGGGAAAAGGCCATGACGCACGAGCGTCTGGTCAGCTGAGCAGGCTGCCGCGCTCGCTCGCCCCCGCTCCTCCATTGTTGTCCTTGTTATTGCTTCTGGGAGGCGCTCTCGCCGCTCGTCCTGTTTACAATCATCGCTTTCCTAGACTTTAACCGCCTCCGTTTTATTCTGTATCCCAAGGAGCTTCGAGTCCGGGGCTTAGGCGCTAGAGGCCTCTCCCGTCGTGGCGCTTTCTTTCCTTCTTCAATGCTCCCCGTCTCCTGCAGGCGGGGGCCTTTGTTTCACCAAAGCGCTGTTCCTTTGTCCGTCCGCCCTCGGTTTCGGCCTGGAGGATTTTTGGAAACGGCGACGCTGCAGCCACGAATCTGAAATAAATGAAACGAACACCTCCACAATCCTCGGCCTTTCGAGGGGGCATCTTTACATCCTCCCAGGGGGGCGGTCGCTTTTGTTTAGTTCTTGCAGGTTTGCAGCGCCGAGAAAAGTATTTAAAGAATACGAGGTTTCTGACCCCGAGGATCGAACCTTGGTTTCGCCGCTCCAGAGTCTGCAGTCTAGTTGGGGATTAGTCGCGCTCTACAAATCCCGAAATAAATAAACAGGCATGCGTCCATGTCGAAGCCCTGTACAGAACTCAAAATGAAGGGTGCAAGTGGGTGACGCAGTAGGACCATGGCGTTGAATTTAGGTGTGAAAACAGCCCAGTTGAGGGCTCCAAATTCCACATTGAGCTGCACTTGTGCTTTTTTTTTAAAAAACACACAAAAAACCACAGAAGTTAAGCAGCACGAAGAAATAGTATCCTAAATGTAAGTGGAAGCAATCACCCACTTTTCGAAGTCCTGCTTTCGGAACCTCCGCTCCTGCTGCTTCATGGATGTATAAGCTGTGGAACTGCATGCATTTTAGAAGAACTTGCGTGATTGTGTCATCAGGGAGTCGCTCGAGCTGAGGTGTGAGCGTGACGACGTGCAACAAACACATGAGCACGCTCACAGCGAGGTGTGCGCGAGCCTCTTGTAGCACCACTCCACACACTCTGCTAACTGCGTTGGGCAGGTGTGTCTGGTGAGGTGACAATATGTGAGTGTGTGGGCCATAGAGTCGTTGGGGTCACACAATTGTGTTGTGTTGCGCGCATGTCAGGCTTTAGAGACAGCAGCATAAAGTGTATGTCTTGTGAAGCGCATTTCGCGTGCCATGCAGGTCAAGCACAAGAAATCTCCTGGTGGTGAACACTGATGCTAGTCAGCATGGCCTTGGTGCTGTGTTCTGCAAATCCGGGATGGTGGGGAAGAGGTTGTGGTATTTGCATCACATAGTCTGAGGGGGTGCTGAAGTAGGGTGACCAAATTCTCAAAACAACAAGCATTGGCATAGCCAATAGGTCTCGCCTTTGGGACCTTATAAGTGATTAGTTATCCAGCACAATATCCTTGGTGCAACAACATCAAGTGTTGCATGGCTAAACACTTATAAGGTCCCAAAAGCGAGACCTATTGGCTATGCCAATGCTTGTTAATCAGGCAGGGACCTTGCTAGAATAAAGTTGGTTCCATAGGACCCCTGACCTGTTTTAATCATCCTACTCACTACTACATCCAAATACACTAGGGCCCTCACACCCACGGCACCAAACGGCAAGGAACAAAAGATCTCCGATAAAGAGCCCCTTTATGGGTGCCCGTCGGGTATTGCAGGGCCGACCCGACAAGGAGCAGGCCCATATGATGAAGCATGACACCTAGCTTGCTGGGTGTGTGAGGGCACTAGTTCCGAAAGGAGGAATTCCTCTCCTCCCACTACTCAACTGACAGGTCAACCTGCCTCATGTGACTATAACTAGGTCTCTGATCAAGATTTTTAAGGCACTAAGGAACTTCGTACCCTTCTTCCTTTTGACAGACTAGGGCATGTACGCTGGACCTTACCAAAAGCCCATTGTCCCCTCTCTTTGGATTAATTGTATGCACGGGGTCACCCGTGGGACAGTTTGAATAGGATACCAAGGTGCTACTAGCATCCTTTGGACCAGTTAGATATACAATCTTTTTGGTTGTCTCCACTACAATGGAGCAAAACCAAGGACTCAGCTTTGGTGAAGAGATGGCTGAAGAGATCCTTAGGACTACCCCTTCTATTCTAGGAACAGAGAATAGTTCAGCGTCAGGTAGCCAGTCTGAAGACTGGACATCCTTAATGACGATGAAAAGAGAATGGTTAAAGATAACACTCCACGGGGCTATGATGACTGAGTATTTGCGGGCAAACATCGCCCCAAATGGTCTCATAGTTAATAACTTCCCCAGGCTCTTCCTGGAGGACGCTGTATTAAAAAAAGAGTGGTCCCTAGTGGCATGGAAGTGCACTAGGGACTGGCTCTTCCTGATCATTAACACCGCGAAAAGGATTGCAGATGCCCTTCTGATTAGGATCCAGATTGCAGAAGGAGCATTAAAAACCACAATTCAGATAACTTTGTACAAATCTAAGCTAGCTGAACTGAATAACGAGATTGCAGAGAATGAAGACTATCTAATGAAACAAAAAGTCAATAAGTTGCAGAAGGATATTCAAAAATTCAGAACAGAAAAGGTGTATCCATATTTGAAAGCGGATTATACATCAGCTAAGAACAGCTATTCTTCTGATGAAGGTACAGATACCAGTAGTAGGAGGGGCTCCTCTGGCAGTGACTCCAGTACTGGGAGTTGGGGCAACAACAACCCCAGAAGGCCTAATCGCCCGAACTTCCCGAACTATGAGAAATACACCGAACTACCACGGTCCGCCCCACCCCTTTTGGCCATTTCCCATGTACCCGCAAGGCCAACCACAGTTCTTCCCCACTGGTAACCCTCCTTTTTTAGGCAGAGGCTGGGGCAGAGGAAGAGGGCGCAGAAGAGGCGCACAGAAACAAGTACAATGGCAAGACCAACCCCCCAATCCAATGGAGACGAGGAGCAAAACTCAGGGCAGGAGACTCTAGTAGTGAATCTTTCACACAGATCCCTCACAGAAATGGAAAAATCGGTACTAGAGAAAGGTCTAGGATATGTCCCCACCCCTAGAAAGGACAAATTTCGGGATCAATGTGAAATACAAAACTTCTTCAGAAAAATCAGCCTAAAAGCCTTCTTTCAGGATAGACCAAAAACTATTCAACAAGACACAGGACTACAAAACCCTTCTACTTTCACCCCCAATAGCAGTATGATTCCTGTGGAGGTGTTGACTTTTGAACAGGCAGTATTAAAAGACCTTAGACAAGAGACAGGGCAAATTCCCTTCCATAACCTCTCCAAAAGTGAACTGGCAGCTGCCAAGTCACTATCAGAAGATACAAGTATCACTATCAAACAGGCTGATAAGGGTGGGGCAACAGTGATTCAATCTACCACTGATTATGACCTTGAGTGCAAACGCCAACTTGACAACACAAGGTATTACACACCCATCACTGTGAACCCCACCCCCAGACTAACAACAAAAATCTCCAACATGGTATTTGAAGCTGAAGCCAACGGCTGGATCAGCAAAAAGGAGGCGGATTGCCTCACAACAAAAAATCCGAGAACACCGTATTTTTATACACTGCCTAAAATTCATAAGGGGACCACACCAGTTCCGGGGAGGCCCATAGTCTCAGGCATAGGCTCTATATTAGAGCCTCTTTCAAAATTCTGCGATCACTTCCTCCAGCCACTGGTAAAATCTACTCCCTCCTATGTGCGAGATACTACAGATATTCTACGCATATTAGGAGACGCCAGAAACACAGATGAAATCAACTTATTGGTAACACTAGATGTGGAACAACTCTACACTAACATTCCCCAACAAGCCACATTGACAGTCATTGAAACAGCACTAGAGAAGGTAACATGGACATCTCCCACTCCAGTGTCATTCATAGTGGAATGCGCCACTTTGGCACTAACAGAAAACTTTTTCGAGTACAAAACCCAACTCTTCCACCAGTCTCAGGGGACTTCTATGTGGAGTACGTTTGCCCCTAGTGTGGCCTGCCTTTACATGGCAGCATTTGAAGAGAGTGTCATCTTACACCCTAGTAATCCCTATGCAGAAAACCTGAGACTGTGGAAGAGGTTTATAGACGACATACTCGTTCTATGGAAAGGAGACATGACCACGTGCAATGAATTTTGCCGGTGGATGAATACCCAGAATGAATTTCTGAAATTCACCCACACTATTTCATCCACCAGCATACCTTTCTTGGACTTGAACATCAGACTCACTGACGGTCAGCTAAGTACCACCATATATAAGAAACCAACTGATCGTAACAGTTTACTTTTATACAGCAGCCACAACCCACGAGCCCTGAAAGATAATTTACCATTTGGTCAATTTCTTCGAATTAGGCGTAACTGTAGTGACTACAAGACGGAGGCCGAATCCTTAGCAAAGAACTTAATAAGGATACAGTACCCACAAAGACAGGTGGCACAATCAATGAAAAGAGCCAGGAACAATTCTCGAGAGGCTCTGTTAGAAGTCACTCCTAAAGAGCCTACTGACATACTGACCTGTGTCGCCTCCTATACACCAGATTCCAACCGGATTAAAGGGTGTCATCAACAAGCATTGGGGAATCCTGAACACAGGGTCTCTACAAATTCCCAACCCAGATTTGCCTACAAAAGAACAAAAAACCTGAAGGCATGTTAATACATACAAGACCAAAAACAATAAGACCAAATGAACAGTGATCACTTTGGGACCTTCCGCCAGTCCAGGGCCACTACCCTTGTAGCTCCTGTGCGGTATGTCCCCAGACCAAACCCACAAAAGAGATAACCCTTTCGGACTCCTTTACATGGAGAATCATGAAACACACCAACTGTAACACCACTCAGTGCGTGTACTTGATGATGTGCCCCTGTGATATGATGCATATAGGCATGACTATGAGGATGGTCAAAACTCGAATCACAGAACACAAGAGTAACATTCGATGCCAACGTACAACCACAAAACTATACACTCATTGCAAAGAACTCAAACACTCCCCTGACAGTCTACGGTGGATGGTCTTAGAAACCCACCCCCAGACAACACAGGGGGCCCTTTTTAGAATTGAACAAAGATGGGTGCACCGACTTAATACTGATCAGCAGGGACTGATTGATGAGATTCCTTGGGGTTCCCTTGCCACCAACAACTAACTAATGGCAGGGACTAACACCTAGGACTATGTGGTGATACGAGTCACACCGAGGGAGCAATTTCCCATGTATTGTACATGAACCATGCCACACTACCATATGGTAACTCTTCCCTGTTCCACATGCCTAATGGAGTATGTAATAATAAACTCACTGACTCCTTTCAATTATCAATACTCTCACCTGTTAAAAAGGGTAATTCATTATCTCTCATGACCTGCCCAATATAACCGCGAACCCTTAACACTCTGCTACCAACTAGGTGATAGGTAGTCGCACCACTCCAAGATGGCCGATGCGTAAATACACCTATTTCCGCTTTAATAATAACAACCCACTTGGCAATAGGCAGTCGCACCACTCCAAGATGGCCGACGTGTAAATCCGTTACACTCTGCCTTCTCATAACGTCGAATCGGCATCCTATATGACTAGCTTGCTATCCACACTGAACAATAGTAACTTATGCAGTAAGCGTATCAAGTGACTATCCCTGAAAATAAATAGCCTGGACTGAATACTAACCGCCACGCATCCCTCTTGGATTATAGCACAACACTCTAAGATGGCCGACGCTTTACCCCATCTCTCCCGACGGTCCTTGAATGTCATGTGACATGCCCAGTACACAGCTGAAACCATTTGGCTCCCCACGCCCCGCACCTGCAGGAACACCGGCAGGTATAAGAAGGACCCGTTCTCAGAGCTAACTACCATCCCGGGTCCAGTGGTGCGCGGGGTAGGTCTACCACTCGGTTTCTACTTGAACCAGGTGAGTCAATGGAACACTCTCTAAGACTCCTCCGAGTATCAGCGACAGCAGAGGTAAGCGGCGGGGGCTATGTTTGTTCGAGTCTGCTAATGGGTGACTCTGTACCTACCTAGTGAGAAAAAGGTACCTTTATATCCAACCACGGCTCCGCAAATATGACCACAACTCCATAGCTCCAGGGAGACAACCCATACATGCTTGGCTCCCCTGACAACCTGTGAAAGTTGTGGCCGTTTTTTTCTGGAAACCGGAACCACGATAGGGACCATTTCTCTACAAAAGCAGAACGGGTGCTCTACCAGCCGCACCACCCCTCCATGCTCAGCACCACTGTCTGGCCTCTGTATCACGGGGCTTTTTAGAGGCCTTTGAAGGAAGGTTTCATTACGAGCCTCACTGAAATGCTGACCCCTCTTTTACATTTTCTAGACACATATCTCCAATGTGTCCAGAGCCCGCTGGAATTGATGAGGCACTCACTAAATAGCGATTAGGTGAGTTCTATGACTGGGGACTCACTGTTATAACTGAGGACACACACTCAGCCAATTCTTCACCATTTTTAACCAGCACCATGTTTTTAACTTATGCCACGTTTTTAGCTTGAGTCACATGATTGATATGATTTACACCACTTGGTATGCACATACTATGTGTATTATCAAACAGGCACTTCTGCTCACCAGAGCAGTCACCAGTGATCTTCACCTAAGTATGACAGTAGAATACTAGTATATGTTCACAATTGTATTTAAGTTCTATCTTGTTTTTGGAAATTTTTGTATTTCCCCTGCAGGTTGCCCATTGAACTCGCGGGCACATTTCCCGCTGATCCACTAAGTGGTAGGTAGGTTTTCACTGTACCACTGGGTGTAGATAAGTTTCACATTAAGGTCCTGAAGAATCGCCACTGATCCCCCAGACAAATAGGCGAGAAAAATGTTGACCCACCAGGAGTAGAGCGCCCTTATCGTGACCCATTATAGTCAGATAGTCGCCTCTCCCTCCCTTTTTAATCAGGCAGGGACCCTGCTAGAATAAAGTTGGTTCCATAGGACCCCTGTCCTGTTTTAATCATCCTACTCACTACTACATCCAAATACACTAGGGCCCTCACACCCACGGCACCAAACGGCAAGGAACAAAAGATCTCCGATAAAGAGCCCCTTTATGGGTGCCTGTCGGGTATTGCAGCGCCGACCCGACGAGGAGCAGGCCCATATGATGAAGCATGACATCTAGCTTGCTGGGTGTGTGAGGGCACTAGTTCCGAAAGGAGGAATTCCTCTCCTCCCACTACTCAACTGACAGGTCAACCTGCCTCATGTGACTATAACTAGGTCTCTGATCAAGATTTTTAAGGCACTAAGGAACTTCGTACCCTTCTTCCTTTTGACAGTCTAGGGCATGTACGCTGGACCTTACCAAAAGCCCATTGTCCCCTCTCTTTGGATTAATTTACAGTAGATGTACTCTCACTGTATACTTCGATCCAGCATCAAGATGGGTGTCGCGCTGGGCAGGTAAAACGGGACACTATGAGTTTGGTTGCCTTGGTTATTTATTGTTGTAGGTTAAACAAAATTGTCAAATAACACTGTCCAGGCAACGTCTTCCTCAGGGGGATCGAGACTTCTCCTCCTTGGCGTCTCTCCGGAGTGTAGGTCGTCGGGGCAATCAGGGACGAAGGGAGAAAACAAAAAGATGCACTGCCATTAGTGCTGCGCTCTGTCTTTGGTAGGGGGGGAGGTGCGAGGGAAGAATACACCCAGTCGGTTCTCGGGACTGTGCAGGGGAAGGGGCCGTCACCAAAAGGAACAGGGATTTACGCAGCGCGTTTCCCTCCCGTTTCTCCAGCGGAAACTTGCGCTATCCGCTTCCCCCGCCTCCCGGAGGTATTGATTCAGCCCTCCCGGTTCCCCGAAAGCGGGCACGCACCTGTTCTAGCCACGTCCCTCCTGGAACGTGGCTGGGCGCTGCGTGTTGCCGTTGGCCTCCTGGCCGCTCCTCGGCTGCTTCCCCGGTGGCGCTTCGGGCTCCTGCTGCTCTTGCCGGTCTCTCGCTCCGCACCGCTCTCTCCGTCTCCTGCACTCGGCCGTCTTCCTCCTTCCGGTCTCTGACAACCTCCTCATAGGCTCCTGGGGTCTTATCCGCTGGCGACGCTCCGTAGTCCCACCTCCAAGGGGCGGGGCCGGCATCCTCCTCATCCGCGATGTTAAAGGGCCAGCTATGCGGGGTGTATGGAACCTCGTGTTCAGGAAGACAGACATCCGAGTCCGGCAGCTGGAAGGAAGAGAAAGGGGTGGTTCCATGAGGTAGGCACGGCCATCCAGGGTTCGTGGGGACAGGAACCCGACACACCCCACCCCTAGAGTCTTCCCGTTCAGGGATGATAGGGACTCGTGAGAGGAAGTCAGCGTTGGAATTCAGCACCCCCTTATGGCGCCGGACATCAAAGGCGAAGGGCTGGAGGGACAGAAACCAGCGCATCACGCGTGGGTTGTTGCCCTTGTTCCTGCTCATCCAGACCAAGGGAGCGTGGTCTCTGTACAGGGTGAATCGGTTCCCTTCCAGGTAATACCTGAGCTTCTCCACGGCCCATTTGACCGCCAGGCACTCTTTTTCCAAAACGGGATAGTGTTGTTCTCGGGGGAAGAGCTTCCTGCTAATGAACAGGATGGGTCTCTCTGATCCGTCCTTTGAGAGTTGTGCCAGGACAGCTCCAATGCCGACATCAGAGGCATCAGTCTGTAAGATAAAGGGGCGGCTGTAGTCCGTATAAATCAAGACAGGGCTGCTGGTGATTGCCGCCTTCAGCTTCCTGAAAGCCTCTAGGACCGAGCCGGAAGGGGAGACCAGGGCGTGTTTAGGGTATCTTTTTTCAGAAGGTCGGTAAGGGGGGCGGCTATTTCCGAGTACTGAGGGATGAATCTTCTATAGTAACCCAGGAGGCCTAAAAACACTCTTACTTCTTTTTTTGGTAGTGGAAAGGGGCGTTTTGGTGATGGCTTTTATTTTTTCCTCCTGGGGTTCTATGCACCCGTTCCCCAGCAAGTAGCCCAGGTATCTCACTTTATGAAACCCCACTCGGGAATTTTTGCTGTTTATGTGTAGACCGGCGTTCTGCAATTCACGGAATATCTGACGACAATGTTCAAGGTGTTTCTCCCAGGTGGGGCTAATGATGACAATGTCGTCTAGATATGCCGATGAATACGCCTGGTGGGACTGCAGAACCCGGTTCATCAGCCTTTGGAAGGTTGCGGGAGCCCTGTGAAGACCAAAGGGCAGGACAGTGAACTCAAAAAGACCGTCGGGGGTGGAGAAGGCGGTCTTTTCTTGGTCAGATTTTTGTAGGGGCACCTGCCAGTATCCTTTGGTGAGGTCAAGAGTGGAAATAAAGCGGGCGTCTCCCACTCGTTCTATAAGTTCATCCACACGGGGAAGGGAATAGGCGTCAAGCTTAGATATGGCGTTCACCTGGCGGAAATCTATGCAGAACCGGACGGATCCATCCGGTTTTGGAACCATCACGATGGAAGACGTCCACTCACTCTGTGACGGACGGATCATCCCCCTTTGCAGCATCTTTTTGACCTCGCTAGAAACAGCCTCCCGTCTTGCGGCCGGAATTCTATACGCCGTTGCCTGACCACCTTTCCGGGGAGCGTTTCTATATAGTGCTCTACCAGGGTGGTCCTCCCGGGGAGGTCAGAAAAAAGGGAAGTGAAAGACCCTAACATGTCTAACAGCCCTGTTTGTTGTTCGGGGCTTAGTTCCTCGTTGACCACTAGATTCCCAAGGGTTGATGTGTCTTCTTTAGGGGATAAAGCCAAGTGTAAGTTGAGGGGAAGGAGGCCTATCCACTTCTTAAGCAGGTTGATGTGATATGTCTGGAACTTGTTGGGGCCAAGCTGGAGCCAATAACTAGTCTTACCAATGGTGGACGCCACTCTATAGGGACCCTTCCACTCGCTTTTGACTTTAGAAAGAGAGGAAGGCAGGAGTACAAGGACCCAATCATTGACTTGTAATGTTCTCCACTTTTTCCCTTTATCGTAAAAGTGCTTTTGGCGTTTTTGACTCCTCTCTAGGTTGGTATGGGCTAGGTCCCGTAGTTTCCCTATCCGTGACCGAAGATGTTGGGTGTAGTCAAGGAGCTCGCTGGTGTTACTCCTCTCTTTCTCCCAGGCCTCTTTTGTCATTTCTAACAGGGTCCGGGGCTGCCTGCCATAGAGCAACTCAAAGGAGGAACACCCCAGGCTGCTCTGAACCTGTCCTCGAATGACAAAGAGAGCGAGGGGAAGAAGACGGTCCCAGTTCTTTCCCTCACCCGTAAGCATCTTTTTTAAGGTCAACTTGAGCGTTCCGTTGTACCGTTCAACCAGGCTGTCAGTCTGTGGATGGTAGACCGAGATCTTGATGTGTTTGACATCCAACATCCTGCAAACCTGCATCATGAGCCTTGATACGAAGGGTGTGCCTTGGTCTGATGAGGGAATCCGACACGTGAGAAATATTCAAGCAATTTGTCTGCTATGTTAGCAGTGGTCGGCGCCCTAAGAGGGAAAGCCTCAGGAAACCAGGTGCAGTAGTCCACAAGAACCAGGACAAACTGGAACCCTTTTGTAGACTTTGGTAGAGGACCGATCAGGTCCATACCCACCCTTTCAAAGGGTTTGCCCACGATGGGTAAGGGGCCGGTACGGGTTTTTCTTTTGGCATACTGGGCATTCTTGGCAGTATTTCTTTATGTGCGCATAGATACCCGGCCAGTAAAAGAAACGGAGGAGGGTTTGTGTGGTCTTGAGGGCACCTGAATGACCTGCTAACAGGTGGGAATGAGCAAAGAAAAGTATCTGTTCGCGGAAACTTTTGGGAACCAATAGCGGAGGACTCGCATCTCGCCCGGCCACCCTGTACAGGAGGCCATTGGATATTTGGAAACCGGGATAGGTATGGACGGGTCTGGTCTAGGAGACGCGGGGTTCCTGCCAAGCGTGGGACAACGTTGCGTCATTGTTTTGGCCCCAGCGAAAGTCCTTGTCGGTCTGCCAAGGTTCCTGAGATAAGAGGGCTTTGGGGATGTTGCCTTTGGAGCCAGTGCAGGTAGGGTGCTTTTCTTGTACCAAGTTCAATAACAAAGACAGGAAGTTGGGGTTGTCTGTACCCAGAATTATGTCCTCCGGTAAGGATGACAGAACCCCCACTGTGACTGGGGAGAGGGAAACACCGGGGCATCTAAGGGGTACTCGGGCTGTGGGATAAGAACGGACATCCCCATGAACACAGCGTATTAGGACGTTTCCCCAGAACCACCTGATCAGGTCTGACTAGTCTACTCTTGATTACGGACTGTCGACACCCTGAATCAAGAAGGGCGGTGACGGGGGAACCATTAATAGTCAGACTTACGTAAAAACATGTCCCTATTTCCTCTGTATACATAAGATTCCTAGGAACATAGCTGATGTCCATAGGCTTGTCTGTTTTCTTCCGTGGGCAGGCCCGTGCTATGTGGCCCGACTCCCCGCAGTTGAAGCACTGAGGCCCACGGTGCAGGGGGCCTCTGGCTTCTGGACCCATATTCTTTTGGGTTCTTTAATGGGCCTGAGCGCCTTCCTGGGGGTGGGTATTGTTCGGGGTGTTTTTTCTTGTTCCCAGGGGTTAACACGGGGCTGAGCACGAGAGAATGAAGTCGCCATGTCTACCGCCTGCTCCGCAGTGAGGTTGGCGTGCTGTCTCAGCCAACGTTGGGTAGAGTAGGGGAGGGCTTCTAGGAACTGTTCCAAGTAGATGGATTTCATGATGTCTTCTTTGGTACGGTCATTGGGTCTGAGCCACTTATCGGCGGCAAGCTTCTATTTGAAGTAAGGCGTCTTGGGATTGTCTCCTGGAGCACCCTTCTCTCTCCGGAACCAGAGTCTGTAGGCTTCTGCATCCATGCCCAGATGGTCCAAGATGACCGCCTTTACCTCCTCATACGGCGTGACTCCTCCCGCGTTTGCGACCTGATAGGCCGCCTGGGCTTCGCCTGACAGAAGGGGGGGCGAGAAAGAAAGGCCATTTCACTATGGGCCAGCCTGCGGCCCTGGCTGCCCTTTCGAAGTTCAACAAGAACGCGTCTGGGTCCTCCCCAGGAATATATTTCTGTAACGAGACGTTGGGCGCGGCCACAGAACCCCTGGACTGTTTGGGACCGGCTACTTCCTGGGGTGGGTCCTCCGCTGCCCGTCGTAAGACGTCTATCTGGGACTTCATGAGGTCTTTAAAGGTCTCGCGGTCAGCATGGGTGGAGTTCATCTGACGCTCTACCGCCCATTCCAACTTCTTCTGCCCCTCGACGATGTGCTGTATTAACGCTTCCATTTTGGGCTCCCAATGTTTTTACGCTGCCCGCATTCTCCACCACTTGTCGCGCTGGGCAGGTAAAACGGGACACTATGAGTTTGGTTGCCTTGGTTATTTATTGTTGTAGGTTAAACAAAATTGTCAAATAACACTGTCCAGGCGACGTCTTCCTCAGGGGGATCGAGACTTCTCCTCCTTGGCGTCTCTCCGGAGTGTAGGTCGTCGGGGCAATCAGGGACGAAGGGAGAAAACAAAAAGATGCACTGCCATTAGTGCTGCGCTCTGTCTTTGGTAGGGGGGGAGGTGCGAGGGAAGAATACACCCGGTCGGTTCTCGGGACTGTGCAGGGGAAGGGGCCGTCACCAAAAGGAACAGGGATTTACGCAGCGCGTTTCCCTCCCGTTTCTCCAGCGGAAACTTGCGCTATCCACTTCCCCCGCCTCCCGGAGGTATTGATTCAGCCCTCCCGGTTCCCCGAAAGCGGGCACGCACCTGTTCTAGCCACGTCCCTCCTGGAACGTGGCTGGGCGCTGCGTGTTGCCGTTGGCCTCCTGGCCGCTCCTCGGCTGCTTCCTCGGTGGCGCTTCGGGCTCCTGCTGCTCTTGCCGGTCTCTCGCTCCGCACCGCTCTCTCCGTCTCCTGCACTCTGCCGTCTTCCTCCTTCCGGTCTCTGACAACCTCCTCATAGGCTCCTGGGGTCTTATTCGCTGGCGACGCTCCGTAGTCCCACCTCCAAGGGGCGGGGCCGGCGTCCTCCTCATCCGCGATGTTAAAGGGCCAGCTATGCGGCGTGTATGGACCCTCGCGTTCAGGAAGACAGACATCCGAGTCCGGCAGCTGGAAGGAAGAGAAAGGGGTGGTTCCATGAGGTAGGCAGGGCTGTCCAGGGTTCGTGGGGACAGGAACACGACAATGGGATAAAGGCATGTCAATATTTTTTGAAGTCCCGGTCTATATCTCTCTAAGTACATTCTAATATGTTACTAGAGATGATGGATTTCTGTTTGAATCACAATGTTTTTGTTTTCAATAAAGAATATTTTTTACAGGTACAAGGGACTGCAATGGGGACATCAGTCACCCTAACTTATGCGAACCTTATGATGGACGATGGGAAGCTGAAGGCGCATGGAACGGACAAAACTTGCTATATATGGAAAAAGTAATACTGTGGGTCCGTTTAATCATTGACAACCTTTTTATTATCTGGGAAGGAGACAAAGCAGAGTTAAAGAGCTTCTTAAAATCCCTAGATAATAATACACTAGGTTTAAGGTTCACATATGAAATCAGCGACAAGGAAATAAGTTACCTGGACATAAGGATTTATATTAGTGAAAACAAAATCTACACTAAGATACAACGAAAGGCAACCAGTACCAACAGCATTCTAATTTGAAAATTGCAGACACCCGCGGAGTTTAAAGTGAAGTATCCCCTATGGAGAGTGTCTCTGGGTGACCAGGAATTGCTTGGAGGAGGAACAATTTGAAAAACAAGTTAAGGAGAAGTATGATCGCTTTAAACATAAAGGATACCCCAGTCAAGTTATGGATGATGCATTAAAAAGTTCAAAGGATAAGAAAAGAGAAAACCTCCTAACTGTGAAATCAAAAACTGAAAAAGAAGGATGTTAAATAGCAAGGTATATTATGGATTATGATACCTCCAATTTTGAGGTAAAAAAACTATTGAAAGACAACTGGAAAATTCTTCGGATAGATGATGACCTCAGAGATGTACTACCAGAAGCTCCCAATATTACCTATAAGAAAACAGCATCGCTTGGAGATCTTTTAACAAAAAGTTTTTACAATCCTGATAGATCAACAAGTAAAATTACAATTGGAAATTGGTGATCAAATATGAAACAAAGTTTCTGGAAGTGTCAAAGATGTTAAGGGTGCACCTTTGGACTCAATACAATCGAATTTGAGACAATTCAAGGAAATCATAAAAAAATAAATGACTGGATTACATGTGAAACAAGTTTTGTGGTTTACATCCTACACTGTTCATATGGTCAGAAATACATTGGAAGTACAGTGAACAATAAGAAATAAAGATTTTTCCTATACTATGGCGAAGCACATTTGGAATGCACATAATGGAGAAATAAATATTATGAAGTTCTATGGAATACACCGTGTGACAAAAAAAGATAAGCGGTGGTGATAGAGAACTGGAATTACGTAGGGCTGAACCCAGGTGGATAATATTAATGGGGACAGAACATCCTGAGAGGACTAAATGCAGACCTCCATGTTCACCTTTGACTGATCACGGAAACCTGTACAGTGTCAGAAATCTATTATTTTTTATATAATCCATTAAAAAAATCTATATTAAAAAACCTATTTATATTTAGAAATCAATTAAAAAATCTATTTAGGAAATGTATTTAAAGTTTACTTACAATTCAAAATTGGGTTCTAAATCTATTTTAAATTAATCTTTGATACAAGGTTATATTATTGTACGATAAAGTGGATGGCTATTTGATAGATCTGAACACTTGAAATGAGGAAAAGAAAGAAATGGGAGAGTAAAATCTTTTTTATTATGGTATAAAGAAATGTGGAGAAAGAGTACCATTACAGATCCTTCTAGAAAAATGATGTGGAGGTGGTGACATTTATGCATTTTATGGAAATATGGAGAAAGTGTACTGTACATAGATCCTTGCCATATTTGTCTGTATAATTCCCTTTGATTGGATTTTAACTGTAATGCATTTGCACTTTAAATGCATCTGCACTTTAAAGAAATCTGTGGGAGTATCTGCACTTTACATTTAGTGGAGAGAGATTGAATGCTGGGTGAATAAGGAACAATGGAATTTAGAATGCCCCTGTACTTGAAAGAGAATTTGCAAAACATCACTTTATGGACGTGTCATGTACTGTAATGCATTTGCACTTTGAGGATTTTATTGAGAAATTTGCATTTTACATCTTGCTAAAGAGGTCCTATTATATATAGGACTAATTTGATGGAGTAGACAAATGTATTCCTATTTGAAAGATGAAACTGGTGTGATGCACTGTTTAATGATGTATAGTTGCTAGTTCAATCCGTAAATGACAAATTGAGGTACATAAAATGGGGGAATTGACGGATGAAAATGATTTGAGTCATATATATACCCGGTAAATGTACATCTTTTTGGATCTACATTATGTGCATCTATATCCAAGTGGATAAAATAGTGTAATTGTGTAATGTATACATCAGTATATTCAGGCAGGAAGACTGAGCATTGCATACTGGCACTTTCAAAAGAAGTTCCCTAGTAGAAATAAGTACTAAATCAAAACAGAAAGGAGTTCATCTTTCTCTTGTCACTTTCGATCCGTACTTGCACTTTTCTTTTGAAAATTGCACTTTTTAGAATATGAGTTAAAATGTGGTCTTGGCAAGAAAAGTGGGAATAGAGGAATTGATGCTTTTTGATGAATTTGCCGATAAGATTTACTTAGTGAAATGTGATATTGAAGGTACTTTACCGTTATCTATAAACAAGAGAAAATATAGAAGGAAATATAGAAGGGCAAAGAAATTTTTTTAAACCGATGGTGAACATTTTTTCCATCAAGAATGTACTTTACCATCATTTAAACAGGAAAGGGTAAATCTTAAAATTCTAAAAATGGATGATAAGAAACCTGGGTAAAGGATAGGTTTTGACAGAAATAAAGCTTTCAATTATTAAAAAATTCCCCTGTAAGAAATGTACATATTTAGGGAAAGCAAGAGAAAGGGAAATGAGATAAATGCCCCAGTTAGATGTTGTGTTTTTTATTAGTGGTGGTCAACTGTTTGTTTGTTGCACCATATGAATTTAACTGAATAAATAAAGAAGATTGCTGGAAACGTATTACTCTGTGCCGCCTGTTTCTGTATCGTTGGAAATGTGTGGATGAATCGACAAATATGCGGGGTCCTTGAGGAGCAATCACATGCAATAAATATATCTCTATATATTTCTATATGTATATATATATATATATTCCTCTCCTCGCCACAATCCTTCGGAAAAACGAGTGCAGACCTCATTAAGTGCAAATATTTCATTTATTTTCACCAGTCCTCTGCCATTACGCGTTTCGGCCGTACAAGCGGCCTTGATCACATATATATATAAATTCACTGTATGCACCCACACAGAAACGGCACTCCGTGTAGTGCTGGATATTCCATTTATTGGGGTCTTCATGGCAAACATAAAAACGTCAGACACGTTTCGGCTCCTGCAGAGCCTTTGTCACGATGCCTGCGTATTGCAGCAGCCTGCTTTTATCACGTATTCAACATAGAAAATGGACTTGCAACTTCTACTTCAAGTGAATAAACACAGCGGCCATTTTGTATCTTGCCATGTTTCACACAAATGTGTTCAAATAAACAATGTTAAACACAATTATATGTCCACAATAGTTAGCTTTTAAAGGAAAAATAATACTAAACATATGCACACCCACAATTGAATATATGCTATTGTTGCTAATAATAGCTGAGCTTTTAAAGATTAAGCCCCTTAGAGGCCGTGGTTAACCAAACATTTATGATTCACTTGAAGATTAAGCCCCATTGGGCATATGCTCATACAGATATTTATAACCTTTCAAAGATAGAGTTAACTGTGCATACTGCACCCATCTTCGTCACATCATTTAGACCATTCAAATTCAAATCAATAAGATCTAAATACTCAAGGAAACACAGAATGAGCTTGATACTGTGCTGCATAAACTATACAGTGTTCACATTCATTAGCCTCTATGTAAATATGTAAACACCTATCTCACCCCATTGGGCTAATAATCACATATGGAAATATCCTATGGAAGTAACAATTTCTTATAAAATAAAATATAAATTAAAAATTATATCTTAGCTCTTCTGCATTCCCACTCGGGTGTCTTCTGTATACAATCTGTAAATAATCAAATGAAAAACCAATTACTATCTGTGTATACATTTTAAGAGGCTGTCAATACATACTAAGTTAAAAACTGTTAAAAGTTCAAATTCAAAAGGGGCAAGGAGTGAGGATATTCCCTTTTCACAGAAATGTAAACATCTCTTTATCCATATTCAATCCCGTAGAATCTTTCGTGCTTATTTTCAGAATGTACCTGCACTCAAGCTGTCTCAATAAATTCTCCCTATTTCCTCCCCGGATTGATTTCTTCACTTGATCAAATATGCTATATGTCAAGAGATTGGGGTTGCTGTTATAGTATTCTTTAAAATGTCTAGCTGCAGGATAAGTTTCATCTATGTTTTTTACAGCTCGAATGTGTTGCAAAATACGCTTATGAGCCTGTAATATCGTGCTGCCAATATATTTCTTCGGGCAAGGACATCCAAGTAAGTAAACTACATAATCTGATTTACAGTTTAATGGTTTGTGGATTAATATCTGCTCTCCTAAATCAGAACTAATTTCCATAATGTTCTTGCCATGTTGACATGCTTTGCATTTTTTACATTTTCTGAAGCCATTGCTAGGTTTTAGCCAATTACTTACAGTATTTGCCTCAGTTTGGACAAGAGTGTCACTCATAGATTGCGACTTTCTGTAAGTGATCAGGGGTTTTGAATTAATTTCCGATCCTATTACAGGGTCTCATTGGATTAAATACCAATGTTTGCGCATGGCTTCTCTCAATTTCTTGTGATGTTGGTTGTAGGTGGTAATAAATCTTCATTCCTTCTCTGATGGCAATTTCTTAGCTTGCTTTTTGAATAGCGGATCTACTCTATTAACAGTGTCTACCTTTTTCCTAGCTTCTCTCAAGGTCTTTTCTTTATACCCCCTCTCTTTTATTCTTGTAGTCATTTCTGCTTCTATTTCCGCTTATAAAGATTGCGAACTGAAAATTCTCTTAGCTCGTAACATTTCCCCATATGGTATACTGTTCTTTAATGAAGTGGGATGTGAACTAGTGGCATGAAGTATAGTATTGCCTGCAGTTGTTTTTCTATACACTGAAGAGGTCAATTGTGAATCAACTACCTCTAGTCTGACATCAAGAAATTCAATACTGGTATCACTGATACGACTTCTGAAAGGCAAAGTTGAATCGTTGTTGTTAATTTTGGTGGCAAACGTTTCTACAGATTCTCGATCTCCTTTCCACTGCAAGAACAAATCATCTATATATCTGAGCCACATAATAATATGTGGAGACCACTCTTCAAGTTCCGTGCTATGTAGCACCTGCTCCTCCCACCAGCCCATGAGTACTTGAGTGTAAAACCTTTCGGCAGGTGTGTGTCATTGCGAGCTGCATTGATGGTCACCATGATGTCTCTGTCTATCCTCGTATTAGAATGAGTGATGGCAGCAACCGCAGCAGTACGAACTGTGGCTTCCACGGCTTCATCAGCCATGGAATTCTCTGCAACGTGAATGCCAACATGCTGATGACTCAGTATGTGAATGACATGAGTCTGTGGCAGGCATTCTTTCAGCTTTGCCACTTGTTCCCAAAGCAGCTTGTGCTTTACTGTGCAACCTTTTGAGTCTCTGAATTCATTCTGGCTCCAATAGTGTAGATACTATTCACACAATAATACGAATCACACATAAGTGTGGGGAATCCAGCACCCGTATTCTGTAGTGTCAGTACTAGAGCCTTTAATTCCGCCAGCTGTGCTGTGCAATCACCTAGTGACTGCGTGTAGGTTTTCTCAGGATGGAATTCTCCACTATGCATACGCCCTTTCACTATTGCGCATGCAGCTGAGTATTGTTGCTTTGTCCCTATGGCAGGCTGAGTGGAACTATCAGTGTAAACTTTTTAGAAACACTCACAGTCACCGGATGATGTAATCAGTGATGTCATCAGTGATGTCATTTGAGATGTCATCCGTGATGTCACTGACCATGTCCGGAGTGATGTAATATGTGAGGTCATAAGCAGTGCATTGCAGGGGCGCGAGGTATAGTTAGCTCAGCTAACTATAACTGCTGAATTTCTCTAGTTTTGTACGAGTGAAATATCACCCTAACTATAATGTCCCTGTAACCTTTGGTTTTTTCAGTTAATTTCTAAGGTTTTTTAAATTCTATTTCCTAACTACAACGTCCCTGTAACCATTTGGTTTGTTCAGTGAATTTCTAAGGTTTTTTTAAACTCTATTTCCTAACTATAACATCCCTGTACCCTTTGCTTTTTTACAGTGAATTTCTAAGGTTTTTTAAATGCTAATTCTTAACTATAACTTACTTGTAACCTTTGTTTTTTTCAGTGAATTTCTATGGCTTTTTAACTAGTAATCGCGTTTGAGGAATGGTATAGAAAGGGGGCTGTGCCTCGAACCAGCTCTTAGGAATCCCGCTGTGTACGACTTACAGGAGGTACCAGAAAGGCTTCTTGGCCCCCACGGTCCCTCAGGAGTAAAGTGGACTTCATCCCCCAATAAGCAGTGCACCACGAGCCGCGTTTGCAGAGTAGTAGAGAAAGGGGGCGTATCCTCCGAACACTTCTTACCAATCCCACTGTGTGGGACTTACTGGAGGTAACAGGAGGGGTAGTTACCCCCCAAGGATGTCCTTGGGGCCCAACTACCCCTCCTACTCACTCCAGTAAGTACCACACAGCGGGATTGCTGAGACATTGTAGGAGGCCACGCCCCCTTTCTCCACCACTCTGCAAACGCACCTCATGGCGTACTACTAGTAGGTGGATAAAGTCCCCTTGGCTATTGAGGGTCCTTGGGGGCCAACTACCCCTCCTGTCGCCTCCAGCAAGTCCCCTACAGCTGGATTGCTGCGAGCTGGTCAGAGACCACGCCCCCTTTCTCCACCACTCTGCAAATGTACCTCCGGACGCACTGCTGCTTGGGGGAAAAGTCCACTTTATTACTGAGGCCCTCAAGGAGGCAAGGGGACCTCATCCCCCCACCAGCAGTGCATTGAGAGGCGCATTTGCAGAGTGGTGGGAAAAGTGGCTTGGCCTCTGACCACCTCTCAGTAATCCCGTTGTGTGGGGTTTACAGGAGGTAACAGGAGGTCTTCTTGGCCCTTAAGGACCCTCAGCAGTCAAGGGGACTTCATGCCCCAACCAGGAGCTCGCCAGGAGGCGCATTTGCAGAGCAGTGGAGAGAGGGGGCGGGGCCTCTCGCGAGTTGCAGCATTTTTTTATTTTCTTTAGGAAGGGGGGCCGCGTTGTTCCCCTTCCTTGGACCATGTTGGGCCCCAGGGACCACATCCCCCGGGCCTGATCCTTTAAAAAAACATTTTTTTACAATGTGAGGGGGGCCACGTGGGCACCCCGGCCGATTTCGGCCCCGGGGACCCGATCTCCCAGGGCCAGGCTTTCATCCTTTTTTTTGTAAAGGAAGGGAGGCCAGCGTGGCCCCCCCCTCCCTGGGCCGATCTTGCCCCGGGGACCCCATCCCTCTGGGCATGGCCACATTGTTGTGGACCGCGGGGGGAGCCTCAAGGTCCCCGCGGTCCCTGCCAGCTCCCCACCTACTGTGGGAGCCGGCTTTGCTTTTGGACAGAGGGAGCTGCAAACATGCAGCTCCCTCTGCCCACAAGCAATTCTGCTCCACTTCATGGAAGTGAGAGCATTTTCAATGCTCTCGCTTCCATGAAGCGGACCAGAGCTTGCTATGGCATGGCAGGAGCAGCACTCCCGTCATGCCATAGCAAACTGCAATGTCCCTGGGGTGGGCACCCCAGGACATTTCTGGAGCCGTTACTTGGGTGAGGCGGTTCCCAGGGACATGCAAGGCTCCTGGAGGGGCGCTGCGCGGCCCCCCTCCCATCTTATAGATAGCCCGGGGAGGTGGCGGTCCCCGGGGCAGCGGAGGGCCCCGCATTTGTAAATAAAAGTGCCCCGGGAAGTGGTTGTCCCCGGGGCAGGCCACAAGGCCTCTCCCGCATTTAAAGAAAAATACAGTGTGCCCCGGGGAGGTGGCGGTCGCCGGGGCAGCGGGGGAGGCCATAGGGCCTCCCCCGCATTAAAAAAAAAAGTGGTCTTCACAGCGGCATTTCCCTGCACGAGCTCGTCTTTGTTCGCGAAGGCTTCGCGGCCAGAGATATCACTATAATTTTAAACTTAAATTTCTCAAAAACTACTGAACGGATTTACACCAAATAAGCAAAAGGCACTTCCTTGAACCGACATCTAACTCCCTGCCAAATTTGGTGTAAGTCCGTTCAGCGGTTCGGGCTATAGAGGTGGCTAAAGGTTCCTATGGGAATTAACATTACAAATGCAACCTTATTTCGCGCCTCAAATTCTCGCTCCCCACTGCACGGATCACCCCCAAACTTTCCCAATCAATAGTACCCATCATGACACTTTTTTGCCAAAATGTCATGCAGATTTGTCAAACGACGCCAAAGTTATAGCCAAGTCAAAAAATGCTTTTCCTATGGAAACTAGGTCCTAACTATAAATACCTACTGGCGACCACAGGTAGGTAATATATATATACATAACATTCTAGCACATGTTTTACCTGAAAAAGAAAATCTCCACTTTGAATTAGCGGCGTAGTGTATGTAACATTTTCATGTCCCAATACTCTCATAAGAATACCTTTCTGCGAGTGCTGGAATAGGAGAAGAGCGTTATTTATTTATACCCTAATATGCCATAAGAACATCTCCTTACGTAAATTGTGATGATATGCTCATACGATACCCACCAGTAACAGTAAAAAGGGGATAGCAAACCTCGAGAACTCTAGGAGAACTCCTGTTAAATGGCAACATTTTAATGCTTATGAATAACTTCAGAGAACTATTGCGCTTATTCTTCTGCATAGCGCATAGCAGCCAGTATCATCACTTACCAAGTCAACTGTGCTATTCACCACCATAACGCGCTGAGATATTACTGTTTTTCTCACAGTGAATAGCGCTTAAGACCCTCAATATAGCACTGCTAGATGGCATACAGAATCCTCACATTGGCAGCCAAGCTGTAGATAGCACAGTGCGCTGCTAACCAGGTCAAAGCAATAAAAATAGTCACAAATTGTACATATCCATGATCCCGGTAATAACTCACTGAGTTACTGTAAACTCCTAGTCAGATAACCTCCTGACTGTGAGGCACTAATGTAAATGTATGCAGCGGTAAATAAAACACCGAACCTCCGTAGGAGCTCAATCCTTGCATTAGAAGCGGAAGGCAAGGACAGCTTCCGCACCGACTTCACAAGCCCTCAATTGTTGCAGATAGCAATACTAGAGCAGACCAAAACGTATTGCAGATACAGAATCAAGAAATGTCTCAGTAAAATACAAAAGGGGGTTGGTGCAAGAGCACCCTTACCACAATGGCTGAAATCCCCCTCAAATACTCTATCCTTACACTGCACGGGCTGGATCTCGGAATAATCTGCCCTGCGCTGAGGGTGGAAATTACCTTTATAGCCCTTCCTGACATCCTTACGTCGATACCAGCAATGCATGCGAGTGAAACACCTGCCTAGCATCATGGGAGTTGTAGTTTTGGCTTCACGTTAGTCACTCCCTAATGCTTACAACTGAAAACCCTTTAATCTTTGTAGGAAAGTAGGATTTGCTTTCATGGTTAGCACCATTTTTGCTTGGTGTCAGTATGTTTTTGACTAGTCTGACTGGGATCCTGCTAATCAGGACCCCAGTCACTGTGCTTTCTCCCTAAATTGACCATAGTAGGTACTTCTGTATATCTACAATTGGCTACTGGTGTACCCTTGTAAGTCCCTAGTATATGGTACTGTGGTACCCAGGGCATAGGTACACCAGTGGTCTCCCATGGGCTGCAGCATGTATTAGACCACCCAGGGGAGCCCACTTAAACTGTGACTACAGGCCTGCCATTGCAGCCTGTGTGAGTTGGTGCTTGCACCTCTCATGACAGATATAATTTTCCTTATATATGGGGTCACTACACTTAAAACCTATAAGTCACCCCTATGGCAGGCTCTTCAACCCTGACGGCAGAGTGCTTGGTTATAAATGTGAAAGCGACCCTGCATGAGCAGGACACCCTTACAAACCCCGGAGTCGATTCTCCAGGCTTTGTAAGTGCAGTCAGCCATTTTAATATATATAGTGGACATCAGTCATTACAAGATGTCTAACTATATAGTGGCTGCACCGATCCCGGTCATGTTTGGTATCAAACATTTTGGAATCATACCCCAATACCGATTCCAGTGTTGGAAGTATGATCCCATGCACTGGGGGGCTCCCTTGGGGCACAATCCTGTACTATCAGTAACAGCCTTTCAGGGTCTGACAGCAAGCTAGTGCTACTGCTGACCACATACATGATTCTGCCCTCCTGCTGCTGAGCCAAGCTCAAGCAGGGGAAGGTAGAACAATATGTTTCCTGTCACATGGAGGTGTGACCACCTCCCAGACAGGACTTAGTGTATTGGGCAGGGGTGGGAGTGCTTGCCAGCACCACCAGACTGCTTTGAAGGGCACATTTGGTGCCCTCCTTGCTTACTCCAGTTTGGGCCAGTTCAGTTCAGGGAGCCCTTGGCTCCTGCTCTGGCACGGAACTGGACAAAGGACATCGGAGTATCCTCCCCTCTGTCCAGCCCCTCCTCTAGGGTGGATCCCTAAGTCGTTCCAACCCTTTCCCTAGGGTACTTAAGGGCTTACCTGTGAGTGGCTCTTCAGATTCGTCGTGGGACAAGACTCAAGCCTGAAAGCACGTCACTCTTCGACCATCTGGACACTTGTACTTCGCCTGGAACAGAGACTGCATTAAGGAAGATTCCTGCTGGTCCGGGTCTCGCTGTTTTGCAAGTCTTCTTCGCCGTCTGTGTCTGTGCTTCTTCCAGGTTCTTCACCAGACCTTTGGGCATCAAGGACACCCGAAGTAATCTCCGTTAGAGTGAAGGAGTCACTCCCCTGCATCTGCAGGCACCACAACGAAGCTGACTGGTCTGCTGCTCCTGACTGCGAAAGGCTCAGCAACACAGGTGGTGGTTCTGCAACTCCCTCAAGGACTGATCTGTCCTCTTTGCAATTTTGAGGCCAGTATCGCTCGTCGGAAATGCTGGGACCAAAGCCCTCTGCACTGCGTCGACTTGCCGTTACCAAGGCTTGTTGACTCTGTCCTCCAGAGATCTTCGGGCTACAAGAATCTCCAGCCTCCAGCACCTCTTCCTGCCAAGTACAGCATCCTCACTGCATCCTCTGCACTGTGGCCTTCCATCTTGGTGCACTGCTCGAGGTCCCTTTGCAACTCCTGCGCTTTTGGCCTATGGGTCCTCCTGAGGGTCTTCTCCTGCTTCAGTGAGCTCCCCTGCTTGCTTGGGGCCTTCCCTGACTCTCCTGCTTGTGGTGAGTTGTTGGAAGCTCGGTTTCTGTTGCAGTAACCCCCCCACTTTTTGCCAGACTACTGATGCACTTTGACTTGATGTGCCCTGGGTCCCTGCCAATCAGGTTCCCAGGGCCTGCATTCTTTCCAAAAACTGTACCTTGTACCCCCAATTGCCACCTCTCTGGCCACATGTCAGTCCCTTGTAAAAGGTCCCATGGATACCAAGGGAACTGTGGCCAGGGAAGGCCTCTAAGGGCTGCAGCACTTATTGTGCCACCCTTAGAGGCCCTGTACCTTTACACACACACACTGCCATTGCAGGCTGCGTGTTTTGGTGCATAACAAAGTGAAGAGTCGACATGGCACACATCCCTGTTTGCCATGCCTACACCCCACTGCCCTGGCATAGGTCAGCCACCCCTCTAGCTGGGTGCACTATACCAGTGGTGAGGGTACAGGTGCATGAGCCCTGTACCTCTACAGTGTCTAGACCAATTCTTAGACATTGTAAGTGCAGTAATGCCATTAAGAGTATATGGTGCTGGGAGTTTGTCATTACAAACTCCACAGCACCATAATGGCTTTACTGAAAACTGGGAAGTTTGGTATCAAACTTCTCAGCACATTAAACCCACACTGATGCCAGTGTTGGATTTAATGAAAAATGCACTCAGAGGGCATCTTAGAGATGCCCCTGAAAAACGACCAGCCTCTGGTGGGTTCTCTGACTGGTACACACCAGCCTGCCACCACAAGACATGTTTCTGGACCCCTGGGGTGGGAGCCTTCGCTCCCTGAGCCCAGAAACAAAGCCTTTCCTGGGCGGTGGTGGTCACACCTCCCCCAGGCCAGGAACAGCCATCTGTAGCAGGGGAGCTTCAAAGGCCTTGCCGTCTTCGTAATGCGACCCCCAGCCTCTCCTGCTATCAGGAGCAGGCCCCCTTCCTGTCTCCCCTCCTTTTCGGTGGGAAGACAGGCGGGAAAAATTAGCCAGCCCAGAAGGTGTGCCCACCTCTGCCAACCCCACCCCTCAGGTGCGGTAGGCGAGGTGAAGCCCACTCTTCAGTGCCCGCCATCTTGCAGATGGCAGGCACTCCCCAACCAGGATAAGGGATTAGGGATTGTGCCCACTCCCCCACGTGGGGTGAGCACACCAAGGGTGTAGTCACCCTAAGGTCAGTAGCCCATTGGTTACTGACCTCGAGACCCCTAAAATGCCCCCTAAATACAGTATTTAGGGGGCAGCCCTGATCCAAGAAGACAGATTCCCGCAACCTACGAAGAAGGACGAAAGAAGATGCCCAGCAGAGGAGACTGCAGAGAAGAACTGACTTGGCCCCAGCCCTACCGGCCCGTCTGCAGTTTCCCAAGTCAAAAGTTGCCTTGTCCTGTAGCCAGCGACCTCCAGAACCCTGGGAGAACTGACTGCCTTCAACAAATACTGGATCTCCTGTGAACAGCAGCTCTGTTCAAAAGAAACTCCCAAGACAGACTCTGAGCCTGCTGAGGACAAAGAAACCCAACGCCTGGAACCACCACTGCACCTGTCGCCTACGGCCCGAGTTCAGGTGGACTACCGGTCCCAGCGAGGTCCCCCAGCGCTCCAGAGTCTGAGTCCACTGTGGGTTGACTCCTTCAGGACTCCCCGACGTCGCCTGCAGCCTCTGCGCGGAGACCCCCCCCCAACCGCGAGTGGCCCGGTAAGGTGAAATCCAACTTCAAAAGACACCCCTGCATCCAGCTGCCCTGCGCCCTGGAGAAGAGAACCCGAGGTGCACCTACGTCCCCGAGCCCTCCAACTTACCTGCCCAGCTGTTGGTTCCTCCTGGAAGGCTTCCTGGACCGAGCCTGCAGCTAAAAAACAAAAACGGCAATCCCCATTAAAAACAACAAGGCACCCAACGCAAAACACCACCCTGCACCCAGCTGCCCCTGCGCTGCTGCGGGTGTACTTTGGGTGCTAACTTGGATCCCCCTTTGCACTGAGCCCTAACACCAGGAGCTTTGCTCCCACAACCCTGTGGCCTGCTTGTGAGCAGCCACCAACCGGAGGCCCCCTATCCCCCATTGGATAACATTGGGCCTCAGCACTCTGCACCCGGCCGCCCTAGTGCTGCTGAGGGTGTTTCAAGGGTGCATCCTTGACCCAGGGGGAACCCTGGTTCTAACCCCAGAATACCAACTCCCACAAACTTATACTTACCTGTTAACCGATAACATACTTTCTCTCCATAGGAATACATTGACTGTTTTTCCTTGAAAATTGTTCTAAGTGTGGAGTTGGTTTGTATGGAACATTGACAAAACTGCAAATGTACTAAAAGTGATTTACTTACCTTTTGTCTAGGAAATGTCTCAGTGTGATATCTAGGCATATCACACTGATTAGCAAAAGTAATCTGAAAAGTAATCCAATAAGTAATGTACAAAGTAATCTGAAAAGTAACTGAACAGTAATTTCAAAGCATTGACTTACCTGTAATTCAATCAACTGCATTTGAACCTGCATTCAATTGTAAAACATTGCATAAGATTTTGCAAAGCATTTGTTTCACTTACCTGCACCAGGCCGGGCTTGGTTCTAGAAATAAAATAACGAAATAATATTTTTATACGAATCAAATTGGTCTGAGTTCAGTCTTTGAGTGTGCGACATCATTTGCTGATTGAGTGTGTGCAACAAATGCTTAACATTACCCTCTGATAAAGCCTTACTGCTCGCCCACACTACCACAAATAGAGAGTAAGGTGCTATCTACCTTTACCTCTGCCTACCTTTGGGGATCCACTGGACTCTGTGCACACTATAGCTCATTTTGGTATAGTATATACAGAGCCAGCTTCCTACATGGGTCCCTTGGACCTTGCTGGTCCCAACGTTGCTCCTTCTTCATTCTCCACGCCAGTTGCAGCTGCCAAGGCTTGTTGGTGCTCCCGCCGGACACCAACCCCCTGGTTCTCTACTTCCGACGTGAGACGGCTTGTGCATAGCTCCTGGTCTCCCTCAGCATTGCATGGTTCTCACAGCTGCAGCGACAAGATCACTGTCAACACTTCTGAACTGTCTGACATCGGTGGGCATTGCTCGTCCGTGCATCCTGGTCACCTCCGAGTGGTGTAGACTCTGTCCCCTCTACTTACAGATTCTCCTCTTCAAGAATCCACCCATGGATTCCACCAAACTCTTGCACAGTCTTCTCCAGCAGCATCTTCTTTGAAGTCCTCCATTGTGGTCTATGGCAGTTTCTGACGTCACTTTGCACCTATGCATCAGACTTCCCTGGTGTAGGTATCCTGGTTCCTGGGATATCCACGTGTGGGGTAACTCTCCAACCTTCTGTCTTCAACTTGGTTTCTTCGGGGTCCACTGGGAAGGGTCTTTCTTCTTAAAAACTGCAACCACAACTTTCCAGTTGACCTCTATTGGACACAAGGCTGTGTTTCCACTCTGCACACAGCCTCCATGGGGTTCCTGGGTACTTACCTTGGGTGGTTCCTTGTGTCCCCAGCTCCTCTGAGTCTCCTGGTCCAAGTCCTGACTTTGGTCGCATTCCACTTTTTTAGTGTATGGTTTGGTCTTCCCCTGGAGACCACTGTATTTTGTGCTTACTTACCTGATTGTAATTGAAGTATTGTTGTGTATTTGTGCTGATATCTCCGGGTAGGAGATATACCAATGTTTTAGTGAGTGTTTTGTAATAAATAGACATATTTTATATATACACTGTATGGTTCTCTTTCATTTAACCTACACTACATGATTAAACTGGTAAAACAAGCTGCTTAACACTCCTTCAGGATAAGCCTGATGGATGATCTCCACAGCTACCACTTTGAGAGATTTCTATGGTTATCAAAGACCACTAAAATCACCCTAAGAGTTGCCTGGATTAGTTCAAGGTGCATCACTTAAATAAGTGTGCACCATATACTAAACCAGCCTCCTAAAGTCTTTCTTGCTCATCCCTCCTGACTGTGCCCACCACTCCGGTATGAATCGAAAGATGTTGGTATGCCTCATCATCCTGGAATTAGCTGTCTTTATGTCTCTTGTGGGCAGGATTGATGGACTACTGACAATGTTCATACTGTTCCTTCTCAGAGCCCTATTTCCAGGTATAACAGTGCCTATCCATATTGCGAGTCTGAATTCCGATGCAGTGTTCCATAAGCAGCTAAAAACCTGGCTCTTCTCTCAACTGTAATTGTGTCCTGGTCTTCTCATCTTGGCATTTTTTTTATTGGTGCTAGCACTTAGACGCCTTTGGCTTAATTTGCTTTATAAATCCAAATACAATGCAAAAGCACTTCCGGCCACCTTGACTACACTCCTCCCTTCACAAACACAGACAGATTAGACATCTCACCAGGCAAAGTGCCTATCAAGTCTAAAGCTACCTCTTCCCAAGGCATACCTTGCAACTTATGACAGTGCATAGGCAGAGTGAAGGCTTTAAAAATTGTAGCACTCTTTGGACACCCCAGATACTCCATCACAACTCTTAAACTCTCATTGTTTTTCATAATTCCCGAGTGTCCTTGGTGGGCCAAGTGAATAATCCTCAGAGAAATAGGTGACATCAACCTAGCGCACCTGAACACGAACTCATCAAAGATTGCCAATTCATCTTTGACCTGCTAGTAAGATCTGACACCAGACATTAATTTCAGCTTATCCTTCCAAACTCCTCCTATATATTCCATAACCTCCAGAAGGACCTCATTCATCAGAATTCCTGCTGTACATTCTTCCAGCAAAATCACACACCCTGTAATAACACAAATACTTCCCTGAATGTACCCCTCATCTTCTAACTCATCAGCAAGCTCATCCACCTTGGCAACCAACCTAGGCAAAACAATTTGTAGAGTAATTTCCTGCACCTGTAATATACTGAACCTCAAATATGAATTCCTGTAGACCGATCGCCCAGTTCCTTATCTGTGCTGATACTGCATTTGGTCCTTTTTTTCAAACATTTCTTTCAAAGGTTAATGGTCTCTTGTAACCATTAAACGCTCACCTCACACAAAATCTTTAAATGTATGTACTGGCCAATAAACGGCTAATGCTTCCCTATCGATCACAGAGTAATTGTAAACTGCATCTTTTAGAGATCATGGGACAAATGCTATAGTCACCTCCATCCCTTTATCTATTTGAGTCAAGACCATGTCCAAACCTTTTTCACTCGCATCCGAGTTTAAAATGCATATCTCACCAGGTATGAACGCTAGCAGATTTAGGGCAATGTTCAAATACTATTACAATTTGAAATTCAGACAAACATTTATCCAACCAAAAACATTCTGTATTCTTCTTAAGCATTGTCTTACCTGAAAAGTTAGCTCAGATAAACCATTGATGAACTTTCTATAAAACTTAACCTCACCCATAAACACAAGAAGTTCTTCCTTATTTTTTGGTGATTCCAGCTTGCACACAGTAACAACTTCTCGCTCTCTCTTGGGTTTTATTCCCTTCACACCTACTGTGTGGCCCAAATAACTTATCTCTTCCTGTCCAAAGAGACACTTCTCTGTTTTGAGAGTGAGGCCAAATTTCTCAGAACGTTTCAAAACCTCATGTACTCTCATGTTGTGCACCTACCAATTTTCTCCTCAAATTAGAGCACTATTCTGATAATAATGCACACCTTCTAAATTGCCAACATCACTCTTTGAAATATAGATACTGCTGACACCAGGCCGAATGGCATCCTCATGAACTCAAAAGCCCCTACAGGTGTGATGAAAGAAATTAAATCTTGGAAGTTTTCCTTTTTTTAATTTTTAAACTTGTTTTTATTGGGCATTTAGAAAACAGTGCCATTATCTCTAAGGTGCACGACGTTGACTCTATACATCAACAATGATGATGCAACAATGCACTAGATGGGTATGTTTCATAACAGAAGGTAAATAGGAGCAGCTCATGCAATTGCATGCGCACAGTTACAGAAAGAAGGAAGAAGATGGGTCTTGGGGGGGCAAAACAAGCGCACTCATTGCCGGTGCATGAAGGCGTCCGGGCCCTCACCACACACACTTGGACATCTGTCGTAACCTTAGGAGAAAACCGTACAAATTGAGCACCTGTATTGCAGGCAAGTGACGGAACCAGGGGGGTGGGAGAAGAGAGGGGGGGGGGGGAGGAGGCGATGAATGAGGCCTACCACAGCAAGCGTTCAAGCAGAGTAGCAGGTGGAACAGCTATGGAGGATAACAAGCCACGGGCGCTGTTCTAAGAAGTGGGCTCTGCGCTGAGAGGTGCATGTAACTGGTCAGGTGGGTAAATCTTGGAAGTCTTCAGTAAGTAAGTAAGTTTATTATGCATGATTAGTTAAAACCGTTGCATACACATGATAGTAAAATTCCATAGTAATACAATGAGTAAAAACAGTGTTTAAAAGGTCATCAAAGTGCATTAATTTTAAAACTCGCATTTGGACATTGCGCTCTTCAACAATTCTAAAGTGCATTGTACGTCAAGGAGAGCTGGGCTAACGGCGCTGTGCCAATTTAAGCAACCATTGTGTTATGCCCTATTAAAATTTACATCTTTTGTGCTTACGGTCTTTGTCTAATCAGTTATGTTTGTATGTCCATAGGTGCAGTGGGAAGAGCTTGCCAGGACAAGCAACGGTGGCAGACCGGCCCAGCTGTTATTTGTTTAGCCGATGTCCAGATGCGATGCATGTTTGAGTCTCACAGTTAATATGTCAAAGAATTTTGTGAGCTGGCAGTTTAACTGCGTCTCAGCACACTTTTACTGCTTGCCTGCAGGTCCTGATGCCTTTCTGCTTGAATATTGGTCGAAGTAGTGTTCTTCTTATGTCCTTTAAGTTGGGGCAGATGCAGATGACGTGCACCAGATCTTCGTCTCCTCTTTCGCATAAACGGCAGGACTGCGATCCTGATCTCCTTTTCCATGGTGGAAGGTGTGGGAGAATCGGTATGTTGCCCAGTCGCAACTTTAGGAATTTTTCTTTTGTCCTCGTTTTGACTCCCACTTTCAAGTAGGGTTGTGGTTTGAGGGCTTCGTAGTCGCTAAGCACTATCCAACCATGAGCCCTTCTGGCTAGTGTTGCCTTGTCTTCTAGTACGAATACCCTTTTTGTTACCTTTGTCACAGTCTTTTTGAAACTCTGGTGGTCTGTGGATGTCCCTAAGGGGGTTGGTGTTGGGAGAGCAAGTAAAGGGTACAAATGTCTGGGCAGAATAACGGCTAGGGCGTCGACCTCGAATCTGGGGAACTGGGTTCGAGTCTCGGCAATGACGCTGAACATCCTGTGATTCTGGGCAAATCACTTAATCTCCCCGTGCCTAACAAAAAAAATGAATGTGTCCTCATGTAATGCAACTGGTGCTATGTAAAGCGCTCTGATACCCGATTCGGGTCAAGTTCGCGCTATATAAAACTCTGTAAAATAAATAAATAAAAATGTTTCCCAAAGGTCGGTCAGTCCCAAGAGCTTCAGGGAGTCAAACAGGTACTTCCTAGCAGGTGATTTTTCATGTCGAAACAGCTCGCTCCAAAGATGCGCATTTAGCGAACCTCCCTCTGTGTTACGTATCTTGTACCAGCTTTTTATGTATGCGCCTCTCCTTTACACTGATTGTTTTTGAAGCCCAAACTCTAAGCGTATTTGGGCGGGTGAGGCGTATTTTGGGAGGTGAAAAATAGCTCTGTATGTGTTGGCTATTACTTTGTCCAATGCCACAGCGTCGCTCCCTTTTAAAGATTCACTCCCATACGTTAGTTCAGGTTATAGTTTTGCACATATCACCTGCAGTAAGGGATCGAAGGTTAGGGAGGGCAGCATTTTTTCCAAGGACTTCATTGCTAGGTAGGTCATAGTGCCCTTCCTACGTTGGGATTCCAGCTTGGGTTTAAATGAGCCTTTGTGGTCCAGCAAGATTCCTAGGTATTTATAGCTGGTTGTCTGATCCAGACATTGCCCGTCTAAGTACCAGTGGATTTTTTTCCTTTTGTGGTGGTTTATTGCCATGATTTTTGTTTTATTAAGATTTATTTTTAGGGCGTTGCGTTGAGAGAAGCTGTTGGTGGTGTACAGGAGGTGTTGTAAGCCAATGGGGGTCTGACTTATCAGTACTAGGTCGTCCGCGTGTAGCAGATTAGATAATGAGATATTACCCAGTTTCGGGGCATGCGAAGTGCACTTATCCAAGTCCCCTGGAAGATCGGCTAGGAAGAGATTAAAGAGTAGGGGCGCTAAGACGCACCCTTGCTTTAACCCTTTGGAAGTGGAGATTCGCCTTGAGAGGTGCATCCCTGCTCCGAGTTTAATCCTAATCCAGGTATCAGTGTGCAACAGTATCAGCTGATCTAAAAGGGGTTTCGGTATTCCCCAGCTGCCCAGTTTTTGCCATAATTTGGCGCGGTCTACGTGGTCGAAGGCTGCGGTGTAGTCAATAAAGCATAGAAACAAGGGATACTTTGCCACTTTAGCCGCGTCCGTCAACAGCGCAAGTGCCATGATGTTAGTAGTTGTTCCTTGTCCGCACCAGAACCCAGTTTGATTTATTGGAATTTTGGAGTTTTCAGAAGCCCAAGATGTTAATTCTTCCAAAATTGTTCCCACGTAATATTTTGCCTCGATGTCGATTAGGGCAATTAATCGATAGTTGTTTAGGGCTTTCCTGTCGCCCTGTTTGAAGATAGGGCTAATTATCGATCCTTTCCAGGATTCCAGAATTGAGAGCGTGCCTTTTATGTCCTTTAGAACTGGTACTAATGCCTTGCTCCAGTATTCTGCATCGTGCTTGTAGAGTATTGGGGGGATTCCGTTGGGGCCTGGGGCTCCTGCAGGTCTACCCCTGGCTATATGACTCCTGATCTGCTTTGCGGTTATTTCATAGCAGTCTTTGTTGTTGAATGATGATGATTCAGGGGCTGCTACTGATTCTGCTCCTGGGTGTTTTTTGTCTGCTCCTGATGGAGTCGATGTACATTACTTGTCCGGGGTTTTGCATCGTGTCACCCCTGTCGTTAATGCCCCTGCCTTTTAATTTGATCCAGGGTTCTTTGTCGACCTCGTCCCCCTTTTGCAGGTTATTGTTAAAGTGGCTGTAAAGGTATTCTACCCAAACTGCCTCTGTTATGTTGGAGTTTATCTTTTTACAAGAGGAACCAGGAGCTATTTAAACAGGTCCTGCATACAGGCTCCTAAGTAATATGGGAAAAACAGGGGGTATGCAGTTCCTAAGAGTGAGGGAGGAGTCAGGTCTTTCTAAAAAGTGCCCTCACACACCCCGAAGGATGTCATGCTTCATCATTGGGCCTGCTCCTCGTCGGTCCGGCGCTCCAATGCCCGACGGGCACCCACGAAGGGGCTCTTTGGCGGAGATCTTTTGTGGATGAAGCCGTAGGGTGAGTGCGGGTGTGTGGGCTAGGTAGTGCGGCGAGTGTGGAAATTAAAATAGGTCTAGAGCAGCCCTGTCTGGTACTTTTATTCCAAGGGGGCTAGCCTAATTAAAAGAAAAGAGCCCTGGCTGGATTTATGGTCCTACAGAGTTTGTGTGGTGTATAAGGTCGACATGTTTTATGCCAAGAGTAGCCCCTAGCGGGTCAAGTGACAATTCATCAGGACCATAGTAGAAGGATTTTAGTTGTACTCTGGCACTACCGCAATTTTGGTTCCAGAATTATTATAGTATGATAGTAACCAGTTTGCAGTTAGAAAAACTGGGTCCAATTTGGACCAGCAAGTTGAGACCTGAAAGGAAGGGAAGTGGGGGGGGGGAGATAAGAACAACCAAAGGTCCAATTAGGGAGGTTTCTAATGCAAGGAGCAATTTACATGAAATCACATGCTGTATGATGTGTAGTATAGTATCATCAAGTCAAGTGAGCCCGTGAGTGTAAAAAACATGAGTCTAAAAGTCACATTACTCGAGGTACGTGCCTAATTGTGACTTAGCAACTAGTGCTAGTGAAGATGATTCAAACTTTGACATTAGGATGGTGATTACACCTGCAGTGGTCTAGTGTAATGTAACCGTAGGTGAAGGTAATTGGTGTTACCCTGGTACGGCACACCATGCTTGGTTCAATAGCGTACATTAATTGCCGTTGGCGTCCTCACGATTTTTTATGGGATACATATGTAACCATGATGAACATATATGGCATTTATGCCGAGAGTGATACAAGAATTGGCCAGTGATGCTCAAATTATATCCGGAGACGTAGTCTGTACATGGCTGGGAGTGAAGGTGCATAGTAGCCCGATGCCGGAATGATTTTTGAACCGGTACATCAAGCGGCCCAACTATGGGCATGATGGTGAAAAGGTCGAGGTGACCAAGACAAAAAACCTCAACCAAAAGTGACCGGAAGGGCCGAGTCGCACTATAATGGTTAGCGAACTCACCAATAGGCGAGTAGGTCTGTGCTGACGGGGTTAACAGAGCACTTCGTTGATCTGATCTGTAAAAGAGAAATTATTCAAATAAACGCGTTACTGGTAGTGTAGCATATTCCTCACCGGCAACGTGGCTTGAGTTCAAGCGGCTCGTACTGCAAGGGTTGTAATCATACTCACGGCAAGGAGGTGTAGCAACTAGCTGAAATCCTACCCTGACTCTGGTCCCCGAAGAGAATCCTTCCGGGTGAGCGGTATATGTAACACAGTTAAGTGTTACATTGGTACGTAGTGGGTCTAGACCGTGAACAACAACGGCCATCTTGGATGAGGATTTTATTGACACAGTTAAAAAACAAACAATGCTCAAGACCTGAAAGGTCCGTGAGAGTCGGAATTCGTGTTAGTTATGAATTAAGGGCTGAATAGTAATTCATAGGCCCCAAAGGACAGTAATGTGTTAGAAAAATGTTGTTTTCAGAAGAAAAAAAAATATATATATATACATAGCACGCGGGGGTTGCACGCGCAGTGATCAAAATTCAAACATGCCGGCTCTGCAGAGGTACTTACATAAATGGAGCTGTCTAGTGTTCGTTCTAGATTGTAGATAAACCAACGTATAGTGACCACTTATATCAAGGTGGAGGCGGAGGCTTAACAGTGTAGGCTAGTGCAAGATGTGTGTGCACAGTGTCAAGATCATTTTCCAGGAGTCAAGATAGTGGCACTGTAGAGGGGCATGGCCAACAGCATGGCCGGGTAGCCGCCTCTTCCGCGAGCTCCGCTGGCCCCGACTCAAATCCTGACTAAATCCTGTTCCTCCTAGCCGCTGAACCCACGTACCTGAGCCGGAGGAGGTGGTGCATGTGACGGCGATCCTAGCTGAAAGTTCGGGGGCTTCTCCGCAACCAGAATCGGGGCTTTTCTCGGCGCGACGATCGGCGCGCAGCCCACAAGTTGACGGCCGGAACGGATCGACGGAGGGGCTGACACCGAGGGGGGAAGCCTTCGCTCCTGTGTAGGTGGCGGTGCTGGGCGATTATACGCTGCGGTCCCAGGGGCAGATCCTGTCACCAGCTTTCCCCCTCCTGAGGCAACAACGCGACTGGCGACTTCGGCCAGCAAGCTGAGAGCGCCCGCGGCGGCCGCAAAAGACCCGTGGAGCACGCCGAGGCGGGGGCCTGAAGAAGAGAGCACCCACTGTGACTGGTGCGGCCTAGCCTATCCGATTTAGACTCTGCGGATGTGGCTCGAGATCGGAGCCGGGAGACCTGGCTTGGGGCCCCGGATCTCGCACAGAACAGCGGTGAGTGGCGCACTTCGCTGGGCGCGCGCTGCCTGGGGGCACTGGAGGACTGAAGCACGGTGCGCTCCCCTGCTCCCTCTACACAGCGGCGTGCCCGGAGGATTGAGGCTTTCCCCTTCTCTGCCTCTCGCCTGGGGGACGGTGAAGTGGCTGGGGCCTGCAGTGGTTAGAGAGCCACGTTGAAGTATTGAGGAGCCCTCCAGCCCCCGTGGCAGTTTGTACTGGCAGTGGATTTCGAAGGGGAGGTGCCCTTGTTGATGGGAGTGTGGCCTCTGGTGTCCCTCACCTCTGCCGCGGCTAAATCTGAGGGCCTGGACTTTCTGGTGGCCCCTTGGAAATAATCCTGGATCTCCCCCTTCTCTCACTCTCGCCTGGAGGACGGTGAAGTGGGGGGGGGCCTGAAAAGACGGAGATCCATACTGGAGTATAGAGAAGCCCTCCGGCCCCCGAGGCAGTTCGTGCTGGTTGTGGACTCAGAGAGGGGGGGAACCCTTGTCGGTGAGAGTGTGGTCTCCGGTGTCCCCCACCTCTGCTGCTACCGTGTTGTGAAGGGCTGGAGTTTCTTGTGGTCCCTTTGAAACTAACCCTGGACTTCGACGTCTGGCCCGTTGGGCTGCCTGGACGGACAGTGGGGGGACCACAGCGGTGCTGTTTTTCAGTGCTTTGGGCCCCAGGTGGGAACACGGCTTGCCCTACCGGTCCCCGGGACATTCTGTGCGGGACAGGGGGACGCCGGTGGACAGTCGCACGGGGGCACTATCACATGAGCGGTGTTGCTTTCTCCCTCCTTTCCTGGGCTGCCTGCTGTGTCGGACGTGGACGGTGAACTGGCTGATGCCAGCTGCATCGGCGGGGTCTGGACGTCTGTGTGCTGCGGGACAGGGTCCCTGCCTTTCTGCTTCCACCTCTGCGAGTCCCAAACGCTTGGCACCGGCGCTGGTCCTTATCCTGTTCAGCCATGATGGCAAAAGATAAGGATTCCAAGACGGCCAGACAGGGGAAGATGGATCGCTACACAAAGGTTCTCCCCGTGCCCGCCGGGGCGGAGGGGGGCCCGGACCCCGCCCGGACACAGAGGAGATCCTACACGCGATCCGCTCCTCTCGAGAGAGCCTGGAGGGCAAGTTGGCCGAGGTGCAGACGGAGGTCTCCTTTCTATGACAAGACCTGCGCAAGGTCTCTGAGCGAGTGACAGAAGTCGAGCAACGTGCCTCGGAGATTGAGGACACCTCGCGGACTGCGAGCAAGGATGTAAGGGATCTTCAGGCTGCAGTGAAGGAGGTAATCTGGAGGGTCGACGATGCTGAAAACAAGGCCCGCAAAAACAACCTGCCCTTCGGAGGCTTTCCGGAAAATGCAGAGCGTGCGGATCCGGGACATTTTCTCCTGACTTTTCTTAAAGATGCCCTCCCGGCGGTGCAATTCTCCTCCTGCTTTATCATAGAAAGGGCGCACAGGATGCCAGGGGTTAGGCCGCAGCCCGGGGCCCCTCCCCGGCCGTTGATAGCTCGATTCTTGAACTTTCAGGACAGGGATCTGATACTCGGAGTTGCGGAAAAAGGGTGAAATCAAGTATGAGAACACGAGAGTGATGGTATTCCCGGACTATTCGTGTGATGTTCAAAAGCAACGGCGCACCTTCGACCCCATCAAAGTGAAACTTCGTGCCCTTGGGATCCAATATATGCTGCTGTTCCCCGGCAAACTTAAAGTCATCTTCCAGGATACTGCGCATTTTTTCCAGACACCGGAGGATGCGTGGTCTTGGATTGAGGAACGGCCTCAACTGCGACGGGGGACGCCCTCTCCTGCTCCCTTGACTGCAACCGAGCCTGGCTGGGAGAGGCCCCAGCCGAAGAGACGAAGGCGAAAGATCAAACGCCTGACATCAGTTGGGAGCACACCGGGGAGATCATTAAGGCCCAGAAACCCGAAGGCCAACCTGTCGGACTCGGACGACGATACAGCCATGGAATGTGCGTCGAGGACTTCCTTGAGATCCAGCGGCCATGGAGACTCTGACCAGTCGGAGAACCTCGAGTCTCGGATCTCGGACGCCGCACACCCTCTTCTGGAGACTATTCAGCACCTGGAGGCCTCGGGCTCGGGTCCCCCGGGCGAGGACCCCTGTTTGCTGCAGCACCCACGCAATGGCGAAGAGGAATGAAGTAATGGGGCCAGACGCCCTCACAGAGACGCTGTATCGTTCTTGCGACATTGAGGACACTTGAACCATCTGTTGCGAAGAAGGGAAGTATACAGCAGGTTGTGTGTGTTTTTCCCCTTTTTTATAGTGCTATATAGTTGAGTGGGCGGGGGAAGAGGGGTGGGCTACAGACCTCTGGGTGGTTTACCTGCACCAGTGTTGTCCTGTTGACAAATTAAGGGGTGGTGGGGGTGCCTGCAGAGTGTGGGGAGGGGGGCATAACGGGTGTTGTTCGTTATTTTGGACTCTGTGTTTGGGGTGAGGGGGGGGCTTGTTTTGTTTTGAGAAATTGTACACACAATGACATTGAAGCAAGGTGGCGAAACGATGAGGTGGCATACATCATGTTATTGCGGAATCGACAGCAGTGGGGAGGGGGCAAGGGACCCGCTGATGAGTTAGACACAGTGCACCACCACGATGGCTACATCTAATACAGGAATGTACTCGATCCTCTCCTGGAATGTGAACGGGATGGGGAGCAAGAGGGGACTAGTAGCCGCATATTTTAAAAGGTTGAAACCTGATGTCATTCTCCTACAAGAGACACACTTGAAAGGCACTCAATGTGGGTTCCTAGGCAGAGATGCTTATAAAACTATGGCCCACGCTGGATTCTCCACTGGGGCGAGGGGCGTGGCAATACTCATCAGGAAAAACCCGCCCTTTAGAGTAGAACGCACTTGGACAGATCCCAACGGCACATATGTAGCGATCAAAGGGGTATGGAATAGAAGACATATCACTTTTATTAGTGTATATGCACCACCCAAGCTCCAAAGGCAAACAATGGACAAGCGTGCAGCGATTTTATTAGAGGCTGGGTCAGATACGCACATTATAGGGGGAGACTTTAACGATGTAATGGACCCTACAAGTGACCGCACGACTGTCCCAACGGGGAACCCCAAAGAGACGCCGCTCAAACGGTTTGCAGATACATTAGCGCTCACAGACACATGGCGTAGACAGCATCCTCAGATCAGGGCCTATTCCTTTTACTCGGGGGCGCACAAAGCATTTTCAATGATAGATTACATATTTGCTCCAGTGGGGGAACTTGGGGAGGTACACAAGGTAGAATATTTGGCAAGGGGCCTCTCAGATCATTCACCCTTGTGGCTCACGGTGGGTACCCGTACACATCGACAGAATGGGGAATGGAAATTGAACCCGTGGGAACTTAAAGAGCCTCAGGTTGCTAAGGAGCTCAGGGTGGACACAGAGTTGTATTTTAGTGAGAATGTGGGGTCGGTGGATTCTGCCATCACACTATGGGAGGCTTACAAACCGGTGCTAAGAGATAGGGCACAAAACATTATAGCACACAAAAAACGGAAAGAGGAAGAGGTGATCACGGGGTTGGAATCCCAATTACTGCAGCTCGAGTCACAGGCGAGCACGGGTAGTGATCCCTCCATGCTACGCAGTCTACAACTCCTCCGACAGGAATATTTTTCACTGGCCAAAAAAGACGCACAAAATGCGATACAAGCCATGCACCGGCGCCTATATGACGTAGGTGACAAGACTGGTAGGTTGCTGGCATGGCTTAGCAAGAAGGAGCTTGACAGATGGGTTTCGCAGATACAAACGGAGGATGGTCAGACTCATCTGACCCCAATCGCAATAGCTACGCCTTTGCAGACTATTATGAGGCCTTATACATGCAACGTAAACTAGCCGAGATGTCACACATACAAGTGTATCTTCGAGAGATACAGCTCCCCAAATTAACGGACAATGAGTCAAAGACATTAGATGACAAAATCACAAAGTAAGAAATCGCGTCAGCGATCAGCCAAATGAAAACTGGAAAGGCCCCAGGACCTAATGGGCTACCTCCAGAATTCTTTAAGCAACACGCGACGCTTTTTGGCCCACACCTCCTCCAACTATACTTGGAGGCGCATAAGATGGGAAGCCTCCCCAGAGACTTGCGGACAGCCACGATTGCAGTCATCCCCAAAAAGGACAGGTCACCGCAGGCGTGTAGCTCATATCGCCCTATCTCCCTCATAAACATGGAGACCAAGATACTAGCCAGAATTTTAGCAAACAGGCTCGCCGTAGTAATTACTGGCCTCATTCATAGGGACCAGTCCGGCTTTATGCCCAAAAGATCGACAAGGCTCAACCTGAGGAGACTACATAATTGGTTAGAAGTGGTTCATACCAGAGAAGATCCACACCTTGTCCTCTCCCTTGATGCCGAAAAGGCATTTGACACCGTCCACTGGCCTTTTCTTATGTCTGTTCTGGAGGAGTTTGGGTTTGGTCCGGTATTCAGGCATTGGATTGCTGTACTCTATGAGAGACCTGTGGCCAGGGTTAGAGTCAATGGAGTAGTGTCACGGGAATTCCCAATAGGTAGAGGCACTCGACAGGGTTGCCCATTATCGCCCTTGCTTTTTGCCCTGGTGCTGGAACCACTCGCCTGTGTGATCCGACTGCACCCGGACATCACGGGATTTAGGAGTGGGGAGGATGCTGAGACCGACAAACACATATCCCTATATGCGGATGACATATTAATGTATGTCACAAACCCGGAGACGACACTCCCCACAATAACGGACAGCTGTGAGACATATGGTATACATGCGGGGTACAAAATTAACTGGGGGAAATCATACTTGTATCCAGTAGGGAAGAGCGGTGTTTATACTGTCGGCCCCAGCCAACTCCAGCTGGCACGGGAGGGCATAAAATATCTAGGGATCTACGTTACAACAAATACAACAATGGCGTTGGACCGCAATCTCTACAGGGTGCTCAGGGATTTTCGAGAGGACGTAGAAAGGTGGAAGACTCGGCCACTGACGTTGCTAGGCAGGGCAGCACTATGTAAAATGTTAGTGCTCCCCAAATTTCTGTATGTGCTGTAAAATACCTACCAGCTCATACCAGTTGAGGTGTTCAATAAAATTGATGACCTGCTACGTACGTTTCTCTGGGATGGGAAGCCGCCGACGATAGCACTGGCGACGTTACAACGTAATCAATACAATGGCGGTATCTCCCTGCCTGACCTTCGGGCATATTATTGGGCGGCCCACTTAGTTGTTGTGAACGAATGGCAACACGTAGAGAGAGATCACCCCACGTAGGTACTTGAACACACACAGTTCACCAAGCGCCCACACACGCACTACATATATGGGGGTAAGGGTGCTGCTCAACTCCTAACAACGACACGGATTGTTATAACAGCCTGGAAACAGGCCGAGCGACAAATGAAATGGGATGGCCGAGTCACTAGGGAAACCCCGCTTTGGGTAGGTAACCGGCTTCAGGAAATCACAAAACTATGAGGTTTCCAGCAATGGGACTTACTAGGCATTTCGCAACTTAAGGACATATTACACCGTAAAGAGCTGGTTACGTTCTCACATCTTCAGGCTGAATATGACATGAACAAGACTCAATACTACAAATACCTACAGCTGACCCAAGCATGGCGAGCGCAACACATAGACACCACTGACATTCCTGAGTATGCACCACTGGAGGGGCGACTCCTGAAGGGGGAGCTCGTGGAGAAGGCTGTTTCCTGGACATATAGGACAATAATTAATAACAAGCCAGACACTTTACAGAAACTGCGGGCGAAATGGGAGTCAGAGTTGGGTGAGATGGAAGACTTAGATTGGGAAATGGCGCTGATGCTCCCCCGAGAGGTGGCCATTAAGTTCAGGCTCCGACTGATTCAATTTAAGTATCTGCACAGAGCGTACTATGACAGGGCGCGACTGCACCGCATAGGGAGGGCGGAAACACCTGATTGTTTGCGCTGTAGGGCGTCGGCAGCTACATTCTTTCACACAGTGTGGGACTGCTCTCAAATCCAACAGTATTGGGCCACCCTGTTAGGGGAGCTGGGAACTGTCCTGGGAGAGACGATTCCGCTCAGTCCCCAGTTTGTTCTGCTGGGAATATCCATCGAAATTGATCTCCCCAAACCAAAGTTAACCCTACTTCAATTAGGATTAGTGGTGGCGAAACGCGACCTGGCCAAGGCATGGGGGGCAGTGGCAAACCCATCTCTGATTGAATGGAAAAAAAGCATGGATATGTATATGTTGGGGGGAAAGACGACTTATAAAGCACGGGGTTGCCCCAAAAGGTTTTGAAAAATATGGATGCCATGGCTAGCACATTATGGACTTTCAGTCTCTGATTCACAGTGATCCCCTATGGTGGGTGTACGGGTTGCGAAACAGGAAGGGGCCCACAATAATGTATAGGAATATGATAGTTATTTGATTGTCCACCACTGTCGTTCATGTATGATGCTGACGTCACATTGAATATGCTACTACGTTTTGCTACTAAACAATATCTTTGTAATGTAATTAAGAAAATGTTAATAAACATATTTATTAAAAAAAAAGATAGTGGCACTGTAGATGTTAAATACACAGGCATGATACATTGGAGTACGACCCATAGACGATCTAAAGGTGGTCATTATCTTGGTCTGTTCAACTCCGCCCACGGTATGTCATCGTTCAGACCCCTGATATGTGTGGAGAGTTTAAAGACCCAGTTTTGTTCTTTCCTAAATAGAGCCTCTTTTGATATTTGTGGGTGGGCTTCCAAAATGGTCCAGTGTAGATCATTGGTGGTATGGCTGTGATCTACAAAGTGGCACACATTTTTGTATTCGTCTTCTAGCATCTTATGTTGCTTCTGTGCTCAGTAATTCTGATTTTTACAGGTCGAGTAGTCATGCCTACGTATTGAAGCTGGCATGGGCAAGTGATAAGATATATGCAATTTCATGTGTTACAGTTTGTATGTTTATTTTGTGTCCACTTAAGGGTGTCAGTCAGTGTGACTATCTTGGTTGCGTTGGTCAGAGGGCAGACTACACACTGCCCACAAGGGAAGTGGCCGGTTACAGGGGGTAAATTCCACAGTGCATTCTGCGGTGGAGGCGTCTTTTTTCTAGGCCTTGTGTTGATCAACAAATCTTTTTGATTTGCAGGTCTTTTGAACGCAAACCTTGGTATACATGAGGCATGGTCACTTATCTGGAGAATACTCCAATGTTTTTTTATAACCCCTTCTAATCATGTTGGATTCTGGTGTGAAGGTGGTTACACATGCCATATGTTCAGTATTGTTTTTTGGTTGTGTTTCGAGTAATGCCTCTCTGTTGGTATTGCGGGCTCTCTTCTGTTTTTTTTTTACATTTTGGTCACTGGGTATTGCCGTTTAACTAGATGGTTGGTTAACTCTGATGCCTGTGATTTGAAGTCCTCCAGGTTGCTACAATTGCGTCTAATTTGCAAGAACTGCCCATAGGGGAGGTTTTCCCGTAGGGCTTTTGAGTGAAAACTACTGAATAGTAGGGTACTGGGACTGTCTGTGGGTTTTTTAAAGGTTTTTGTCTCTAATCTATTGGAGTTGCGTCTGATCATGAGGTCCAGGAAAGGAGGTTCGTGGTCAGATGTGTTGGCCGTGAACCTAAGGTAGGGATTCAGGCCATTGACCCAGGAGACAAAAGCGGGAATGAGATCAATGTCGCCTTTCCAGAACACCAGTATGTCGTCAATATAGCGATGCCACAAGGTGACATTGTCCCTGTAGGGGTTGGTGTTGGTAAGCACATGCTTCGCCTCAAAGTCTGACATGTAAAGGCATGCCAGGCTGGGAGCGAAAGTGCTACCTATCGATGTCCCCTGGGTCTGATGGTAAAGACGATCCTCAAACTGAAAGAAGTTCTCTGTCAGGGCAATATTGGCACACTCCATGATGAAGCTTAAAGGAGTTGAAGACGACCAGATTGTGCCTCTTAGGGTCTCCTCTACAACCTCAAGTGTTATAAGTTGAAGGATGTTTGTATAGAGGGCTTCGACGTCAAGGGTGACTATGACGTCTGGCTGTATGCCCTCCAGGTTAGTGGCCTCAATCAGGTTTAAGACATCTCTAGTGTCCTGGAAAAATGTAGGGGTTTTCTTGACCAGTGGCCGAAAAAAATGGTCGCAGAATTTTGACAATGGTTCAAGAATTGACCCTATGCCTGAAACAATAGGCCTGCCTGGTGGTGGTTGTGTTCTTTTGTGTATCTTAGGGAGAGTATAAAAGTAGGGCAGTCTTGGATTGTCATTGATGAGAAATTCAGCCTCATTCTTTGTGATCCATCCCTGGTTTAGTGCGGAAGTCACTAGCGATTTTATCCGAGTTGTCAGACGTGTTGTCGGGTCCTCTAGGAGGGGGGTGTAATATCTTTCATCATGGAGTTGACGTACACATTCTGTTCTGTAGTCAGTGGTTGACATATTCACAATGGCACCTCCCTTGTCTGTTTCTTTGATGGTAATACTGGGGTCATTTGCCAGATTTTTGATGGCATCGTTTTCCAGTCCGGATGTGTTATGGAATCCTGCATCAGTACGTTTGTCCGAGATTTCTTTTAGGGCTGCTTTTTCGAATGTGAGAATCTCTGGTGGTACCATACTAGCATTAGGAGTGAAAGTAGATGGTTTTTGTAGGCCTAAATCCATAGGTGGTGATTCAGTTTGATCTGCAAAGAAAGCGTTTAGCCGTATTTTTCTGAAAAAATTGTGGAGTTCGCAGTTGGTTCTGAAATTGTCAATTTTGGGGGTGGGGATGAAACCCAAGCCTCTTTTTAAGACTTTTTGTTCCACATCGTTGAGTTGTCTCTCGAGAGGTTGACAATTAACTTCTCTTCTCCGTGTGGCTCCTTAGCTCCATGTGCTGTTGTTGGGATTGGTCCTACCACTGCACCTGCTTCTGTTGGTTGAAGCCGCCTCTTCTTTTTTTGCCTCTCCCTCTGCCCCAGCCTCTGCCTAAAAAACGTGGTTGTTGGAAGGGGGCGAACGGTGGCTGTTGGCCTTGCAGAAAACTCGGGTATTGCCACATTGGTGGTCCTTGGTAAGGAGGCATTCCGTATCCATACATCTGGTTCATTCGTCCTCGTTGTTGTTGTCCCCCCCAGCTGTCAGTGTTTGAATTACTGCTGCTTGAGAAGTTCCTTCTCCGGGAGGCGTGACTGTCGTCCGACGAGTTGTCATCCACTGTTGGGCAATAGTCATCCTTAAGGTAGGGATAGATTTTCTCCTTGCTGAATTTGGAGATATCCTTTTGCAATTTTGTTATCTTTTGTCTCATCAAGTAGTCTTTATTCTCCGCTATCTCGCTGTTGATTTCTGCCAGTTTAGTTTTAAATGCTGTGATGGTAATACTGGCTTTTAGGGCTCCTTCTGCCACCGTGATTTTAATAATGAGATCATCGGCTAGACGATTGGCTGTTTTAATCATCAATATCAGCCAGTCCCTGGTGCACTTCCAAGTGACCAGGGACCACTCTTCTTTGAATTGTTTGTCTTCCAGGAATATCCTTGGAGTATTAGTCACGATGAGACCGTTAGGAGCTATGTTTGCTTGCAAATATTCAGTCATTATGGCGCCATGCATAATGATTTTCATGAGCTGTCTCTTCATTGTGGTGATGGTATTCCAATCATTACCTTGGCTGCTAGAAGATGCTCCTCCATCTGCGTCGAACACTGAGGGGGTCCTGAGTATTTCTGAAACCAGATCATCTCTGAAAGATAAACCTTGGTTGTTCACCATGGTGCAACTAAAGGTAGTTAGTTAGCTGAGAAAACTAAGAGCACAAAGAGTTGCTCACGTAGTTGTTGGAGAGAATTCTGTCCAAAACTAGGTCAATAGGGGGAGGGGTTCCACGGCTGAGCCTCCGTGCTGTATCGTCGTTTTACTTGAGGAACCAGGAGCTATTTAAACAGGTCCTGCATACAGGCTCCTAAGTAATATGGGAAAAACAGGGGGTATGCAGTTCCTAAGAGTGAGGGAGAAGTGAGGTCTTTCTAAAAAGTGCCCTTACACACCCCGAAGAATGTCATGCTTCATCATTGGGCCTGCTCCTCGTCGGGCCAGCGCTGCAATGCCAGACGGGCACCCACGAAGGGGCTCTTTGGCAGAGATCTTTTGTTGATGAAGCCGTAGGGTGAGTGCGGGTGTGTGGGCTAGGTAGTGCGGCGAGTGTGGAAATTAAAATAGGTCTAGAGCAGCCTTGTCTGGTACTTTTATTCCAAGGTGGGGCGCTAGCCGAATTAAAAGAAAAGAGCCTATTGTTTCAGGCATACGGTCAATTCTTGAACCATTGTCAAAATTCTGTGACCATTTTTTTCGGCCACTGGTCAAGAAAACCCCTACATTTCTCCAAGACAATGGAGATGTCTTAAACCTGATTGAGGCCACTAACCTGGAGGGCATATAGCCGGACGTCATAGTCACCCTTGACGTCAAAGCCCTCTATACAAACATCCCTCCACTTATAACACTTGAGGTTGTAGAGGAGACCCTAACAGGCACAATTTGGTCGTCTTCAACTCCTAAAAGCTTCATCATGGAGTGTGCCAATATTGCCCTGACCGAGAACTTCTTTCAGTTTGAGGACCGTCTTTACCATCAGACCCAGGGGACATCGATGGGTAGCACTTTCGCTCCCAGCCTGGCATGCCTTTACATGTCAAACTTTGAGGCGAAGCATGTGCTTACCAACACCAACCCCTACAGGGACAATGTCACCTTGTGGCGTCGCTATATTGACGACATGCTGGTGTTCTGGAAAGGCAACATTGATCTCATTCCCGCTTTTGTCTCCTGGGTCAATGGCCTGAATCCCTACCTCAGGTTCACGGCCAACACATCTGACCACAAACTTCCTTTCCTGGACCTCATGATCAGACGCAACTCCAATAGATTGGAGACAAAAACCTTTAAAAAACCCACGGACAGTCACAGTCCCCTACTACTCAGTAGTTTTCACCCAAAAGCCCTACGGGAAAACCTCCCCTATGGGCAGTTCTTGCGAATTAGACGCAATTGTAGCAATCTGGAGGACTTCAAATCACAGGCATCAGAGTTAACCAACCATCTAAACGGCAATACCCTGTGACCAAAATAAAAACCGCCCAGAAGAGAGCCCGAAATACCAACAGAGAGGCATTACTCGAAACACAACCAATAAAACAATACTGAACATATGACATGTGTAAATACCTTCACACCAGAATCTAACATGATTAGACGGGTTATAAAAAAACATTGGAGTATTCTCCAGATAAGTGACCATGCCCCACGTATACCAAGGTTTGCGTTCAAAAGAACTGCAAACTAAAAGATTTGTTGATCAACACAAGGCCTAGATAAAAGACGCCTCCACCGCAGAATGCACTGTGGCATTTACCCCCTGTAACCGGCCACTTCCCTTGTGGGCAGTGTGTAGTCTGCCCTCTGACCAACGCAACCAAGATAGTCACACTGACTGACACCCTTAAGTGGACACAAAATAAACATACAAACTGTAACACACGAAATTGCATATATCTTATCACTTGCCCATGCCAGCTTCAATAAGTAGGCATGACTACTCGACCTGTAAAAATCAGAATTACTGAGCACAGAAGCAACATAAGATGCAAGAAGATGAATACAAAAATGTGTGTCCACTTTGTAGAACACAGCCATACCACCAATGATCTACACTGGGCCATTTTGGAAGCCCACCTACAAATATCAAAAGAGGCTCTATTTAGGAAAGAACAAAACTGGGTCTTTAAACTCTCCACACATATCAGGGGTCTGAACGATGACATACCATGGGCGGAGTTGAACAGACCAAGATAATGACCACCTTTAGATCGTTTATGGGTCGTACTCCAATGTATCATGCCTGTGTATTTAACATCTACAGTGCCACTATCTTGACTCCTGGATAATGACCTTGACACTGTGCACACACATCTTGCACTAGCCTAGACTGTTAAGCCTCCGCCTTCACCTTGATATAAGTGGTTACTATGCGTTGGTTTATCTACAATCTAGAACGAACACTAGACAGCTCCATTTATGTAAATACCTCTGCAGAGCCGGCATGCCCGAATTTTGATCAGTGCGCGTGCAACCCCCGCGGGCTATGTGTGTGTATATATATATATATATATATATATATATATATATATTATTTTCTTTTTCTGAAAACAACATTTTTCTAACACATTACTGTCCTTTGGGGCCTATGAATTACTATTCAGCCCTTAATTCATAACTAACACGAATTCCGACTCTCACGGACCTTTCAGGTCTTGAGCATTGTTTGTTTTTGAACTGTGTCAATAAAATCCTCATCCAAGATGGCTGTTGTAGTTCACGGTCTAGACCCACTACGTACCAACGTAACACTTAACTGTGTTACATACACCGCTCACCCGGAAGGATTCTCTACGGGGACCAGAGTCAGGGTAGGATTTCAGCTAGTTGCTACGCCTCCTTGCCGTGAGTATGATTACAACCCTTGCAGTACGCGCCGCTTGAACTCAAGCCACGTTGCCGGTAAGGAACATGCTACACTACCAGTAACGTGTTTATTTGAATAATTTCCCTTTTACAGATCAGAGCAACAAAGTGCTCTGTTAACCCCATCAGCACAGACCTACTCACCTAATGGTGAGTTCGCTAACCATTATAGTGCGACTCGGCACTTCTGGTCACTTTTGGTTGAGGTTTTTTGTCTTGGTCACATCGACCTTTTCACTATCATGCCCATAGTTGGGCCACTTGATGTACCGGTTCAAAAATCATTCCGGCATCGGGCTACTATGCACCTTCACTCCCAGCCATGTACAGACTACGTCTCCAGATATAAATGTGAGCATCACTGGCCAATTTTTGTATCACTCTCAGCATAATTGCCGTATATGTTCGTTATGGTTACCTATGTATCCCATAAAAAATCGTGAGGACGCCAACGGCAATTAATGTACGCTATTGAACCAAGCATGGTGTGCCATACAAGGGTAACACTAATTACCTACACCTACGGTTACATTACACTAGACCACTGCAGGTGTAATCACCATCCTAATGTCAAAGTTTGAATCATCTTCACAAGCACTGGTTGCTAAGTCACAATTAGGCACGTACCTCGAGTAATGTGACTTTTAGACTCATGATTTTTAGACTCACAGGCTCACTTGACTTGATGATACTATACTACAGATCATACTGTAGTGTAGTTCCTATTTCCCTAATAGGCTCTGCGCATTGGAATAATATACCCTATAGATTCGACATAGGACTGAGGTCAGTATGTCCCTAGCGAGTATATTAAACTTAATTACTTTGTGCCAGCTAACTCAGAGGCCACTACAAACTCCTTGTAAACAAGAAGGAGTAGTTTCTGGCAACCGCATAAACATGACAACTTTGTTTCCCTTTAGAATCGGAACACTCTCAGAATCGTGGAAACAATAGATAACAGTTTCACTCAGCTAATCGTGCATGCTTAGTTTCTTCAGAGTTACACAGAAATAATAGACGGGCGTTTCAATAAAAGGATTTATTGAACAGTCTTGTTTCTTGTGTAAGAGATATGAGCTGTTATGATCACAAGACAGTATGCAAGATATATTATGTACAGCGTAAGCAGTAGAAAGAAATAATACTGCGTTAGCATTATCTTTTAGCTATGACACATATATTCATATACATAAATAACATAAGCTAAAAATGTGAGTACTCATAAGATGCTTCTCTAACTAGCTCTACCCCAGTGTACCTAACCTAAGTGTAGTGCAAGGTAAGAAGTAGGTGAAGTATTCTATAGTATGGTATGCTATAGTCTAGTATGCCAAGTCTAGTATGCCAAGTCTAGTATGCCAAGAGTCCCTCTAGGTTCTAGTCAGCTCCGTAAAATTACATCACCTTCCCATTACAACAAGACTGTTTCTAACCAGATACCACAACATTGGTGGTTTACCCTGCACTACGGAGAAGTTTTTTTATCTATCTTGGTCTTAACCATCGAACTTAAGGTCCAGAGCGAATAATAGAGAAAGTTGAGACGGGTTCACCTGACGAAGGCTTTAACGCCGAAACGCGCGTCGTGTTTTCTTTTTCATCGACCGCCAGCCTTTGAATTGTTTAATAACTCCTTCTCTAGGTTTTTAATGGAAAAATAATTTTATACAATATTGTTTTGTGTGTGTTTGTGAAAAACAATTTGTGCGTCTTGATATTTATGTATGAAAAGAATTATCAGAAAAGAATTATCATAAAATATACATAAAAAAGAAATATATATTTGATATATGTGATAAAGTATATAAAATAGATTAATTACAATAAAGAAATATAATTTCATAAGAACAAGTGTTTCTGTAATTTCATTAGTAAACAACTCCAATGTGCATTGTTTTCACAAATATCAAGGCCTGATTTATTTCATTGTAAATGTAACATATATCTTGTGGTTAGCTTGTTGTCTTACCCCAACTGATGGGAGTGTTAGACAGGTGTCTAGCACGCATTCTTCAGACGCATAGCAGGCAGCGTAGAACAGGTAAGATGCAATCTTGCCAGATTGGTCTAAATGACAGAAACCATGTTGTATTAAGTTCCCGTAGACGAGGTATGCCCAAAAGTTGCACTATGAGCTCACGGCACTTCCGTTCTAGGAGAGCTTTCTCCAAATTGCTGGGAGTGACGCTGGTTGATAGGCTTGCCATAGCGTAGTAGTAGGAATAAAAACAGGATTCCCGCAACCAGTGCTAGAATTAATGGCACACCACCAAACACCGAATGTGCGAAGTTTGGAATGATTCCGAGGACTGCCTGAAAAGGTGCTAACAGTCCTGAGCAGATGGTCTTAAATACATGTACAATCCCGCTCGTATCAGACATGTTAAAGATACGTCCCATCATTTCTATGAAATGTATAGGGCAGTTTGTACGAATTAGAGCCTGTATCTCAGCCGAAGTCCTTGCAATTTGTAAATCATAGATTTCTTTGGCCGAGGTCAAAGGCACGGTTTGTTGCAAAAGCATGGCTTTCATTCTGCTTAAAGTATCAAAACGTATAAAAGAAACATTCAATGAAGGCCATAGAGGCGACTCCCTGACTGTGTCTATTGGGGGGAACAATACTTGCATACAACAAGTAACCCTGGAGTCGACCGTTACCAGATATGGGATGCCTGGCAACATGCCACAGCAACTCTAATCATTCAACATGAGGTAACTCCCGTTAGAAAGTCGGCCAAACATTGGATTAATCACAGTAGCTGGTGTACCCTGCTGGTGGCAGGACAAGTTTGCCACAGAACCATTACAAGCCCCGTGTAAAGAAATGTCCTGACATATGAGTGAACCGCTTAGTGCATTTTCACAGTGTGTACCGCTTAGAAACACTTCACGATCCCCACTCCAACATCTGTATTCGTAAGGTAAATCCCAGGATGTCTTAATGTATTCTTTACCCAACCTTTCATATTTGCCTGCTTGCATTTGTTTGAGGCAATACTGAAAATGAAAAGTAGTGACAGGCAGAGATATTTTGCCATGGATAAGCCATTCTGTAGCTGGTTTTTCTGCTACCGTAAATGGTAATTTTTCCAGTTTTTCAATGCTCAGCACTGTATACTTTGCTCCCCTTTGTGCCAGTTCGATCTGTTTATCCGTTAGATTGTATTCTGCAAACAGAGACAACATGTTGATAAAACGCCAAGGCACATAGCCTGCACGCAAAGATTGCAGCGTCCAGCCTAATAACATAATAGAACGTTACTGAGATTGGCCCTGTTGTAACATGGCTAAATCATGTTCTAGTATGTCAATAGCAGAAGATACAATGTTGTCCAATGAATAAATTCTGGATGACAAAGTTGTTAACCCATTGTCGACCACAGTGAGAGATTTCTCTAAGTTAATACGATCAAGCTCACGTATTCTTTCAGCGTCCTCTGCCTGTGAAACCTTCCATACTTCATTATAAGCAGCATAAATGCCGGCATACATGAAACGTTTTTGACGCGGTTTTCTTGGTCCTAGCAAGAAATCCCTAAGGTCTGCGTCTTCTTTAAGTAAAGATAAGTGTTGTTTCACATCCTCGAGTGTAGATTTTTATAGCCAGTCGAGGCACAATTTTCCTACACTGTATGTTGTTACTACCCCCGGATGTTGTCGTTGAACATAACGTGGGTCTGGCCTATGGATAGTAAAGTCCTGTATTCTATTCAGGAATCTTTCTTGACAGATGTTTGTGTCTGTGGGTCAGAGCAACCATTTTTTCCAATCAGGATCAGTTCTGTTGTTTTGTAGTATTGTGTCTACTGTGACCGTTCCCTGTTTAGTGCTATTACTTGCAGGTGTTGGTACAGAAGGTGTGTTCATGTCTTTGATCTTGGCTAAACCAAGGCAAGACGATTGTTGCACAGTGTCATTCAAAAACATTATTTGATGTGGGATGATACATGCTCTAAACAAAGCTTCTATCCCCTGCACTTGCCAATCTTTAGAACCCCAGACAGATTTTGTGTCGATTGTGTTTTTCCAAAAGTCAAATCCTTGTCTAGACAGTTGGGTAATAAAGGCTGCAGAATAAATCTGTTTTGTATTAGTTAACATAATTTTCTGTCCTGTTTTGTTTACATTTTTATAGTAAAATGTTTCTGGATCGGATGTATTGTACTCTGAAAAATATGGAAACTTATTTGCAAACGTTTTTGAACTACCCCTTGGTGGTGTAGGACAATGTTCCCATTGGTTAAACATAAACACATTTCTAGGTGTTGCAGATTTATGCAAAAAATGATGACCATAGTGGTTGTAACAATAAATCTCTTCGTAGTCTGATTACCCCTTTAAGTATTCATTGTTAGAGAATGCAGCAGACCTTTCTAGATCAGACATCATGTCACTGACAGTCTCAAAGTCCCAATCATCAGAATAGGTACTGGAGGTAATAAAATCACTTAATGAAACTTTAAATAAATGTGGAATGTTCAAAAGTTCCGTTGGGCCGAATATATCGAAATCGATTTTGTCCCACACTATACCATCCTGTATAGGAATGGCTGTGATGTTCACTGCTGACAAGTCTCTTGCTTCACGATGGGATGATTTGTGTGGTTTCAAAAGTAAGTTCACATTTTAACTTTCAGTGTCCATATGGATGTATCTGCCATTTATAAGCACGCTGATAGTCATAACCAAAGCTAGCCAAAGCAGAAAGAAAAATATTCCAGAAATAATCCATAGTTCAATCCATGGTGAAACCAGATAAGTCTCTTTCAGGAAATGTATACGGTCTTGTACTTGTTGTTTGAAAGTTTTTGAGGCTGGCGTCGTTTCAGGCTCACTTGGATCCTCAGAAAACGTATCAAAGTTAATGAAATAGCCAGAAGCAGTTCGGTCAATTGTTGGAATTGCATCAGGATTTGTTGAAATCGCTGGAACCAGTTGATCACTTGTTACGTTGGTGTAGACAGGTGTATCTGGACGAACTGTTACTTGAGTTTCAAGAGGGATGAGTTCCATAGCATTGTTGCTTAGTCCTTCATCTGTTACTGCTGAATTCTCGATGGTTATGAGTCTTTCAGTCTGAACCTCTTGGATAGTAGCGAGAGGAGTGCGTCTGCTACTAGGTCGGAGTCCACGAGGCCTAGTATTTAGTATTGGCCACATACTGTGGTTTGATGAGGTCGATTGACACAAATCTTTTCTCCTTTTTTCCAGCAAGGGGCGGCAGAAGTACTGTTCTTGTTCCGTGGACGGCTAGGACAGTTACTGGTTGTCTGTAAGAAGGTCCAAATTCCTTCTTGTCCGCAATCTTCTCTCTGACTAGATCCCCAACTTTTGGGATCCAGACAGGCCTTGCTGGGACTGCCGGTGTTTCCCCAGTGGTGGTTGGCTTCAGGAACACGTTGCTTTGTTTCGATCTTAGTTCATTTAGATCCTGTAAAACAGCCAAACTATCTTTGATATCAAAGGGTTTATTTTCCACCACTGTGTCTTTACATTCGAGATCAGGAACCCACATTCTTGTCCCAAATAGGACCTCATATGGAGTGACAAATTATTTAATGAGCGTTGGACCCCATAAAGATGTTTGACCCACCCATCACCCGAACCTAATACTCTAGCTGTTATAGACTGCTTTATGTCCCGGTTTTTCCTTTCCACAACAGAATTTCCCTCAGGATGAAACGGAGAGGAGTACCGCAATGCTACGCCCAAACTGGCCATGGCTTCTTTGTAAGCCCGAGAGCTAAACGCAGGGCCCTGGTCAGAATGTAGTGTGCCAATTGCGTATGTACCGATAAAGACTCGCAAATCTTTTATAACAGTTCGAGTGTCAGCCGAGCGCTGAGGCCATATCCATAGGAACCTTGACTTAGTGTTTGTGGGATTGCATTTGTCATAAAGGACGCCTGCGCATATATAGTCTAATGCTGTCTAACAATGGTGTCTGCACTGGGCAAGCTACCTTGTAGCATAGTGTCTGGTGGCGTTCTGCACTAGTCTGTCTATTGCAGTCTCTGCAGTCATTGATGAAGATGTGAATCTGTGTATTCATTCCAGGCCACCAGTACATCTCTTTTAATGTTAATATTGTTTTAGAGATCCCTTGATGTGACAGACCCTCCCCCAGATGCGCTTCATAAATCAAAGCTGCTCTAAGTTCCATGTTTGGTATTACCCTATCCCCCACTCCAGGGATTCGAGCAAAAGGAACGTTGTTTGCATCAATGACATAAGAGTACTTGAGTGGAATTTTTTTTGGTAACGCTGCACCACTGCCTTTGCTTGAAGCATTGACAGCCAACAATATCTCACTGTCTATTCTCGTTTTTGAACGAGTGATCGCAGCTACGGAAGCCGTGTGAACAGTTCCCTTTGCGGCTTCATCAGCCAATGAATTCCCTGCAACGTGAACGCCATCACGTTGATGACTCAGCGTGTGTATCACGTGAGCTTTTGGTAGTTCGTTTCTCAACTGAACTACTTGTTCCCAAAGCGTTTTATGCTTTATTGTGCCACCTTTTGCATCTTTGAACCCGTTTTCAAGCCAATTCTGTATATATTCATTATACGACTGAACACAGTAAAAAGAATCGCACACTATAAGTGTGGGGAATTCGCGATCTGTATTTTCAAGTGCCAATTTGAATGCTTGTAGCTCAGCTCACTGAGCTGTACAATCTCCTAGAGCTTGAGTTTTAGTGACCATTGGTCTGAAGTTACCATCTTGCATGCGACCTTTAACGATTGCGCACGCTGCACTGTAAGCTTGCTTACTCCCTGTAGATCCGTCAGTGTAAATTATAAATTCGTACTGATCGAGAGGCAGAATTTCAGTGGGCAGAGGACATTCATGTTTATATTGCAGGAACGCTTGTGTTTTTAAATCAGGATCAAAAACATATTCAACATCTGTTGCAGCAAGAGAGTTAACCCATTGTATCCATCTAGGATGTAAAGCTTTTGCATTTGGAATGCTTGCTTTTGTAACCGCCTCTAAGGCTGTTACTGGAGTTACGACAATAATGCGTTTCCCTTGGGCTAGAGCTCTTTCTTTTGCTACAGCGGTTTGAACTGCTGTCAGTATTTTTTCTGTTGAAGTGAAGCGCATTTCTGCTTGTGTATACAAATGTGATTTGTATGCTATTGTTACTTTTTCACCCTCATTAAATGTTAAATAGGTGAATCCGCATTGACCCGAAATTATTCGGATCACTAAATTGCGTGTATTTACACGTGTTTGTAAGTGATTTGTTGCTAACATGTTAGCTTGGAGTGAACGCAGGATTTCTGTGAGTTCCTGTGTCCAATGTTTTGTTGAAAATTCAGGTTTGATTAATTCGTAGAGAGGTTTAACCCTTTCTGCGTAATTTAGAATGTAAGTTCTTCTAAAATTTAGGAAACCCAAGATGGATTGTAAATTTTTCAGCGTTTTTGGAGGTTGGAGCTGCGCGCATTTTTCTAAAAAGTTAGCTGCCAGGCTCTTGCCTTCACTTGAAAGCTCATATCCTAGGAAAAGGACATTGAGATGGGCAATTCTAGATTTTTTTAAAGTTGAATTTATAGCCTTCAGAGGCGAAGCCCAATATAATGGTACTCACCCTGTTCAAGTGCCTATCTAGGTCATCGTCTGTCAGATAGATGTCATCGACATATGACAATGCCTCATTATCATAAATTTGTAGTAACTCTGTTACTCTTGCTGAGAATAACCCCAGGCTGTTTTTGAACCCTTGTGGGAGTCTACAAAATTGACCCTGGGTCCCCATTATTGAGAAAGCTGTTAAGTACCTGCTTTCAGGTGCTATGTTTTGACAAAAGAAACCATTTGAAATGTCCAATGTGGTTTTATATTTTTACGCACAATGTTATTCATTAATGCTGTACTATGTGCATTTTGCACTGCAAATGTTTTGGAACAAGTGTTCAAGTGTCTGTAATCCAAAACTAGACGATATGTATTGTCTGGTTTGGATACAGGAAACAAAGGATTGTTCATTGAGGAGGTGCATGTTTCAATCACCCCTTGGTATTCAAGTTGATCTAAGATCTCCCTGACCTGTTTTTTAGCTTCTTGCTTTATTGGGTACTGCCTTTGTGCAGTAGGTTGATTTTTTAGATGTATTTTGTGGTGAGGTGAGTCCTCATCCCATCCTACATGATTTTTGTATAATGCTAGGGCCTGGGCAACTGCCCATTTCCTGGCATAAGTATATTTTAGGTGAATTGGAATATGGTTGGAGAAGGCAGGCATAATGATGTCCTCACCATGTGGGCACTCCCTGACAAAGTTTGGTGGCCAGTCCTTTTATGCTAGAAGTATATCATAACCCCTTGAAAGTTTCTCCCAAAAGAGTATTTTCACTTTTCTTGGTATGTCTCCCTCCATTCGGAGTGTTATTTCATATAACTTTTGTGGAGTACTAACCCTGGTGTCTACAGTCTCTACTGTGATGTACTCATTCAAGTCCACTGTCTCCAGAAGTTCCTTCAGGTTCTGGCGAGCTATTGTTACTTCTGCTGCACTGTCCAGCATTGTCTGAGTCCATTCTCCGTTCTTCAGCTGTGTTCTCAGTTTTCTCGGCATGTCTGATCTTCAGACCTGCTACCTTCTTTTTTGTGAATTGAGGTTTTGATTTATTTTTCTGAACGTGTTTATCGTCTTTGCATTTCATGCGTTCTTCTCTGTGTTCTGACCGTCCTCTTCTTTCTGATGTCTGTGACGATATCTGAAAGGTACGAGAGGAACGTGTATCAGTATCTTGATACCTGTCAGGCTTTCTTAAGTTATCCCTATTCCTGAGGTTATACCTCCTTTCAGAGGGCTCCTTTTGAGGAGACCTACATCCGGATTGAGAACGTGTCTCGTTTGAATTTTGTTTATTAGGTTCCCACTTCTTTTTAGAAGATGTAGGATTTTGTTTAATAGAGTCCTTCTCAGGACTTTCAGATAGTTTTGGCTTCAAAGGTTTTCCACCCAAACTATATCTGCCTAATTCTGCATAAGATTGTTCTATTATTCTGGGTAGTTCATGTTGATGTTCTGTAACATCAAATTCCCTTAAGCGTTGGCGGATCGCCACTGATGCTGCCTCCCCTTTAATATTAGATAATATTATTGTTGAGACCTGGTCGAAGTTTTTCAGTAATTTCATACCTAAATTCAGAGCAGGTTCTGCCCCGTATTCGTTTTGAATTTGTTTCAGGACATCTGGTATTACTGCAATTGACGGAACACCATGTGTTTTAGTATAGATGGCAGCAAAGACTGTGCCCCAAGTGGTGCAGTCTTCCAGTTGTGGTGTGATCCCCATTGGTAAACAGATTGTTAGGATTCTGTGTTTCTCAAAAGGGCAAGTATTTGGAAATACTGCTTCGATTTGAGTAATTTTTTGAGCTATCCAGAATGGAATTTGTTCACGTTTTGTGGGCATGTTACCCATGACTGCGTGTAAAGTCTGTGGAGTAATTTTTTGTGTATTCCCCTGTTGAGGGATTTGATTTGGAATGGTCATTGGTGGTTGGACTGTGAAAGTCCGCATGACATATTGGACTAATTGTCTGTACATTTTTATTAACTCTTGTAGTTGAGTAAGCAATTCCTCATCTGACATTACATCGATGTCAGGATGAGGTGTGTAGCCGGCTAGAATCGGCCATGTTGCTCCTGGTCTACCTAGTGGACCGAGCCTGGTAATGTTTTTGTGATGTTTTAGGGCGCCTTTAAACCAGAGATCATGCTCCTGGTATGTGAGTGGAATTTCAATATCCTCGAAAGGAATATATTCCTCTGGTGGTTCATCTTCTTTAAAGAAGTGAAATAGCTTTGTTACTGGATTTGATTCTGGGAATACTATCCATGAATAGAATACCTCTGTTTGAAAGGATTCGTGTGCCTATATCACGAAAACTGCTCTACCACCTCTTGGTGTTAGGCCGTGTTTTATAAGTTTTAGAGTGATGGCTCTCCTTAAGTTTGGATGGATGTTTATAACACCCTCATCGGTTTCATTTAAATCTGTAAAATTAAAAGCTGTTACGACTGGGTCAGCCGCAGCTACACCGTTCTCGGTGCCATTATCCCCGTGTAGGGACATTTGTTTTTTGAAAAATGTAGAACAAGTTTCAAGGAAACAAAAGATAAGGTGCACAATATTTTGGAACACTGTATCCTTCAACGTTGAACAAACCAAACAGCTAATATATATAGGATTTTTTGTCCTATTTAGCTTTGGCGGATACTTAACCCTACCCACTCCAGACGTCTTATGGAGTATGTGAGTAGGGGTCTCTGAGAGAAGAGCACGACTGAGTTACTCAGTATTTAGCGTTAAATTAGTGCCTTACCAAATGTTGGGCGCCATGTAGTGTAGTTCCTATTTCCCTAATAGGCTCTGCGCATTGGAATAATATACCCTATAGATTCGACATAGGACTGAGGTCAGTATGTCCCTAGCGAGTATATTAAACTTAATTACTTTGTGCCAGCTAACTCAGAGGCCACTAGAAACTCCTTGTAAACAAGAAGGGAGTAGTTTCTGGCAACCGCATAAACATGACAACTTTGTTTCCCTTTAGAATCGGAACACTCTCAGAATCGTGGAAACAATAGATAACAGTTTCACTCAGCTGATCGTGCATGCTTAGTTTCTTCAGAGTTACACAGAAATAATAGACGGGCGTTTCAATAAAAGGATTTATTGAACAGTCTTGTTTCTCGTGTAAGAGATATGAGCTGTTATGATCACAAGACAGTATGCAAGATATATTATGTACAGCGTAAGCAGTAGAAAGAAATAATACTGCGTTAGCATTATCTTTTAGCTATGACACATATATTCATATACATAAATAACATAAGCTAAAAATGCGAGTACTCATAAGATGCTTCTCTAACTAGCTCTACCCCAGTGTACCTAACCTAAGTGTAGTGCAAGGTAAGAAGTAGGTGAAGTATTCTATAGTATGGTATGCTATAGTCTAGTATGCCAAGTCTAGGATGCCAAGTCTAGTATGCCAAGAGTCCCTCTAGGTTCTAGTCAGCTCCATACCTTGAGAATGAGAGAGGTGGGAATCTCCTTCCGGGTCTCGAACTCTAACACCCCGCGAAGGGAGTCAGAACACTGGAAGCTGGATTCTCTGCGAGCAGGGATGACAGCGTCTCTTGTCAGTGCGTCAGGCCGGGACATGGGTTCCTCTAAAGTCGAAATAAGGACTGGGATCTTATGCCTATATATGGGCAATGCGAATTGTGCCTATATAAGGACATGTTTCAGGAAAACCTATATACGGACACCTAAAGCGGAATACAACAATACAGCATGTGATTTCATGTAAATTGCTCCTTGCATTAGAAACCTCCCTAATTGGACCTTTGGTTGTTCTTGTTTTTATCTCCTCCCCCCTTTCCATCCTTTCAGGTCTCAACTTGCTGGGCCAAATTGGACCCGGTTTTTCTAACTGCAAACTGGTTACTATCGTACTATAATAATTCTGGAACCAGAATTGCGGTAGTGCCAGAGTACAACCAAAATCCTTCTACTACGGTCCTGCTGAAGTGCCACTTGACCCGCTAGGGGCTACTCTTGGCATGAAACATATCGATCTTATACACCACACAAGCCCTGTAGGACCATTATATCCAGCCAGGGCTCTTTTCTTTTAGTTAGGCTAGCGCCCCCCTTTGGAATAAAAGTACCAGACAGGGCTGCTCTAGACCTATTTTAATTTCCACACTCGCCGCACTACCTAGCCCACACACCCGCACTCACCCTACGGCTTCATCAACAAAAGATCTCACCAAAGAGCCCTTTCGTGGGTGCCCGTCAGGCATTGCAGCGCCGGCCGGACGAGGAGCAGGCCCAATGATGAAGCATGACATCCTTCAGGGTGTGTGAGGGCACTTTTTAGAAAGACCTCACTTCTCCCTCACTCTTAGGAACTGCATACCCCCTGTTTTTCCCATATTACTTAGGAGCCTGTATGCAGGACCTGTTTAAATACCTCCTGGTTGCTCTTGTAAAAAGACAATACAGCACGGTGACTCAGCCGTGGAACCCCTCCCCCTATTGACCTAGTTTTGGACAGAATTCTCTCCAACAACTACGTGAGCAACTCTTTGTGCTCTTAGTTTTCTCAGCTAACTAACTACCTTTAGTTGCACCATGGTGAACAACCAAGGTTTATCTTTCAGTGATGATCTGGTTTCAGAAATACTCAGGGCCCCCTCACTGTTAGACGCAGATGGAGGAGCATCTTCTAGCAGCCAAGGTAATGATTGGAATACCATCACCACAATGAAGAGACAACTCATGAAAATCATTATGCATGGCGCCACAATGACTGAATATTTGCGAGCAAACATAGCTCCTAATGGTCTCATCGTGACTAATACTCCAAGGATATTCCTGGAAGACAAACAATTCAAAGAAGAGTGGTCCCTGGTCGCTTGGACGTGCACCAGGGACCGGATGGTATTGATTATTAAAACAGCCAAACGTCTAGCCGATGATCTCATTATTAAAATCACGGTGGCAGAAGGAGCCCTAAAAGCCAGTATTACCATCACAGCATTTAAAAATAAACTGGTACAAATCAACAGCGCGATAGCAGAGAATAAAGACTACTTGATGAGACAAAAGGTAACAAAATTGCAAAAGGATTTCTCCAAATTCAGCAAGGAGAAAATCTATCCCTACCTTACGGATGACTATTGCCCAACAGTGGATGACAACTCGTCGGACGACAGTCACGCCTCCCTGAGAAGGAACTTCTCAAGCAGCAGTAATTCAAGCACTGACAACTGGGGACAACTGGGGACAACAACAACAACAACGAGGACGAATGAACCAGATGTGTGGATACAGAATGCCTCCTTACCAAGGACCACCAATGTGGCAATACCCGAGTTTTCCGCAAGGCAAAGAGCCACCGTTCGCCCCCTTCCAACCACCACCTTTTTTAGGCAGAGGCTGGGGTAGAGGGAGAGGCAAAAAAAGAAGAGGCGGCTTCAACCAACAGAAGCAGGTGCAGTGGCAGGACCAATCCCAACAACAGCACATGGAGCTGAGGAGCCACACGGAGAAAATAAGTTAATTGTCAACCTCTCGGAGAGACAACTCAACGATGTGGAACAAAAAGTCTTAAAAAGAGGCTTGGGTTTCGTCCCCACCCCCAAAATTGACAATTTCAGAACCAACTGCGAACTCCACAATTTTTTCAGAAAAATACGGCTAAACGCTTTCTTTGCAGATCTAACTGAATCACCACCTATGGATTAAGGCCTACAAAAACCATCTACTTTCACTCCTAATGCTAGTATGGTACCACCTGAGATTCTCACATTCGAAAAAAGCAGTCCTAAAAGAAATCTCGGACAAAAGTACTAATGCAGGATTCCATAACACATTCAGACTGGAAAACGAGGCCATCAAAAATCTGGCAAACGACCCCCGTATTACCATCAAAGAAGCAGACAAGGGAGGTGCCATTGTGATTATGTCAACCACTGACTACAGAACGGAATGTGTACGTCAACTCCATGATGAAAGATATTACACCCCCCTCCTAGAGGACCCGACAACACGTCTGGCAACTCGGATAAAATCGCTAGTGACTTCTGCACTAAACCAGGGATGGATCACAAAGAATGGTGCTGAATTTCTCATCAATGACAATTCAAGACTGCCCTACTTTTATACTCTCCCTAAGATACACAAAGGAACACGACCACCACCAGGCAGGCCTATTGTTTCAGGCATAGGGTCAATTCTTGAACCATTGTCAAAATTCGGCGACCATTTTTTTCGGCCACTGGTCAAGAGAACCCCTACATTTCTCCAAGACACTAGAGATTTCTTAAACCTGATTGAGGCCACTAAGCTGGAGGGCATACAGCCGGACGTCATAGTCACCCTTGACGCCAAAGCCCTCTATACAAACATCCCTCAACTTATAACACTTGAGGTTGTAGAGGAGACCCTAAGAGGCACAATCTGGTTGTCTTCAACTCCTATCAGCTTCATCATGGAGTGTGCCAATATTGCCCTGACAGAGAACTTCTTTCAGTTTGAGGACCGTCTTTACCATCAGACCCAGGGGACATCGATGGGTAGCACTTTCGCTCCCAGCCTGGCATGCCTTTACATGTCAGACTTTGAGGCGAAGCATGTGCTTACCAACACCACCCCTACAGGGACAATGTCACCTTGTGGCGTCGCTATATTGACAACATGCTGGTGTTCTGGAAAGGCGACATTGATCTCATTCCCGCTTTTGTCTCCTGGGTCAATGGCCTGAATCCCTACCTCAGGTTCACGGCCAACACATCTGACCACGAACTTCCTTTCCTGGACCTCATTATCAGACGCAACTCCAATAGATTGGAGACAAAAACCTTTAAAAAAACCACGGACAGTCACAGTCCCCTACTATTCAGTAGTTTTCACCCAAAAGCCCTACGGGAAAACCTCCCCTATGGGCAGTTCTTGCGAATTAGATGCAATTGTAGCAATCTGGAGGACTTCAAATCACAGGCATCAGAGTTAACCAACCATCTAGTTAAACGGCAATACCCAGTGACCAAAATAAAAACCGCCCAGAAGAGAGCCCGCAATACCAACAGAGAGGCATTACTCGAAACACAACCAAAAAACAATACTGAACATATGACATGTGTAACTACCTTCACACCAGAATCTAACATGATTAGACGGGTTATAAAAAAACATTGGAGTATTCTCCAGATAAGTGACCATGCCCCACGTATACCAAGGTTTACGTTCAAAAGAACTGCAAATCTAAAAGATTTGTTGATCAACTCAAGGCCTGGAAAAAAGACGCCTCCACCGCAGAATGCACTGTGGAATTTACCCCCTGTATCCGGCCACTTCCCTTGTGGCCAGTGTGTAGTCTGCCCTCTGACCAACGCAACCAAGATAGTCACACTGACTGACACCCTTAAGTGGACACAAAATAAACATACAAACTGTAACACACGAAATTGCATATATCTTCACTTGCCCATGCCAGCTTCAATACGTAGGCATGACTACTCAACCTGTAAAAATCAGAATTACTGAGCACAGAAGCAACATAAGATGCAAGAAGACGAATACAAAAATTTGTGCCCACTTTGTAGAACACAGCCATACCACCAATGATCTACACTGGACCATTTTGGAAGCCCACCCGCAAATATCAAAAGAGGCTCTATTTAGGAAAGAACAAAACTGGGTCTTTAAACTCTCCACACATATCAGGGGTCTGAACGATGACATACCATGGGCGGAGTTGAACAGACCAAGATAATGACCACCTTTAGATCGTCTATGGGTCGTACTCCAATGTATCATGCCTGTGTATTTAACATCTACAGTGCCACTATCTTGACTCCTGGATAATGACCTTGACACTGTGCACACACATCTTGCACTAGCCTACACTGTTAAGCCTCCGCCTCCACCTTGATATAAGTGGTCACTATACGTTGGTTTATCTACAATCTAGAACGAACACTAGACAGCTCCATTTATGTAAATACCTCTGCAGAGCCAGCATGCCCGAATTTTGATCAGTGCGCGTGCAACCCCCGTGGGCTATGTATATATATATATATTTTTTTTTTTTTTCCTGAAAACAACATTTTTCTAACACATTACTGTCTTTTGGGGCCTATGAATTACTATCCAGCCCTTAATTCATAACTAACACGAATTCCGACTCTCACGGACCTTTCAGGTCTTGTGCATTGTTTGTTTTTGAACTCTGTCAATAAAATCCTCATCCAAGATGGCCGTTGTAGTTCACGGTCTAGACCCACTACGTGCCAATGTAACACTTAACTGTGTTACATATACCGCTCACCCGGAAGGATTCTTTATGGGGACCAGAGTCAGGGTAGGATTTCAGCTAGTTGCTACGCCTCCTTGCCGTGAGTATGATTACAACCCTTGCAGTACAAACCGCTTGAACTCAAGCCACGTTGCCGGTAAGGAATATGCTACACTACCAGTAATGTGTTTATTTGAATAATTTCTCTTTTACTGATCAGAGGAACGAAGTGCTCTGTTAACCCCGTCAGCACAGACCTACTCGCCTAATGGTGAGTTCGCTAACCATTATAGTGCGACTCAGCCCTTCCGGTTACTTTTGGTTGAGATTTTTTGGCTTGGTCACCTCGACCTTTTCACCATCATGCCCATAGTTGGGCAGCTTGATGTACCGGTTCAAAAATCATTCTGGCATCGGGCTACTATGCACCTTTACTCCCAGCCATGTACAGACTATGTCTCCGGATATAATTTGAGCATCACTGGCCAATTTTTGTTTCACTCTCAGCATAATTGCTGTATATGTTCGTCATGGTTACCTATGTATCCCATAAAAAATCGAGAGGACGCCAATGGCAATTAATGTACGCTATTGAACCAAGCATGGTGTGCCATACCAGGGTAACACTAATTACCTACACCTACGGTTACATTACACTAGACAACTGCAGGTGTAATCACCATCCTAATGTCAAAGTTTGAATCATCTTCACAAGCACTGGTTGCTAAGTTACAATTAGGCACGTACCTCGAGTAATGTGACTTTTAGACTCATGATTTTTAGACTCACGGGCTCACTTGACTTGATGATACTATACTACACATCATACAGCATGTGATTTCATGTAAATTGCTCCTTGCATTAGAAACCTCCCTAATTGGACCTTTGGTTGTTCTTGTTTTTATCTCTCCCCCTTTCCTTCCTTTCAGGTCTCAACTTGCTGGGCCAAATTGGACTCGGTTTTTCTAACTGCAAATTGGTTACTATCATACTATAATAATTCTGGAACCAGAATTGCGGTAGTGCCAGAGTACAACCAAAATCCTTCTACTATGGTCCTGATGAAGTGCCACTTGACCCGCTAGGGGCTACTCTTGGCATGAAACATGTCGACCTTATACACCACACAAGCCTTGTAGGACCATTATATCCAGCCAGGGCTCTTTTCTTTTAATTAGGCTAGCGCCCCCCTTGGAATAAAAGTACCAGACAGGGCTGCTCTAGACCTATTTTAATTTCCACACTCACCACACTACCTAGCCCACACACCCACACGAATATGACACGTTATTTCGCATGCCATTACTTCGCATGCCATTACTATGCGGTTATTACTTAGCAATAACTGTTACTACGCAAGTTTTTAGTTCGCATACCATTACATTGAAAGTGTTAATGTATACGAAGTACAAACTTGCCTAGTAATAAAAATGGTATGCGGAATAACGTGTCATATTAAAAAAAGACATTTAACCCCTTTTTTAAAATGTTTAAAACACAACACTACTTTAAATAATCAATAGAAATACACTACCCTACACATCTAAAAATTGAAAACACTACCAAAACACTCAAACACTACACTACCCTACACTACTGAAACACCACTACACTACCCTTAACCCTAAATCACTACCCCTGCACGAACATACTCATTCCCCCACTCCGGTCCCTACACTCATTCACTACCCATCACAACCCCCGACACTACACTAAACACTAAAACCTGCATAGTAATAAAAACAGACATTTACCACAACACTACACTAAATACAAATACACTACCCTACACAAAACAAACTCTAAAAAACTACCCAAACACCCAAAACTACACTACCCTACACTACTCAAACACCACTACACTACCCTAAACCCTAAATCACTACCCCCAGCACGACCCTGCCCCTAACCCAGTCCTGTCCCTACTCCCAAACACTACCCTTCACGACTCCCAACACTACCCTAAACCACTACCCTACACTACACCACACCACAACACTACCCTAAAACCTAAAACACTACCCTGCACGACCCCCCCAACACTACCCTAAACCCTAATACACTACCCTACACTACACTTACATCACACCACTACCCTAAACCCTAAAACACTACCCCATGCACGACCCTCACCCTTCCCCCAGTCCGCTCCCTACACTACAACACTACCCTGCACGACACCCCAACACTACCCTTAACCCTAAAACACTACCCTACACTACACAAACACCACAACACTACACAAAACCGTAAAACACTACCCCCAGCACGACCCTCCCCTTACCCCCAATCCTGTCCCTACACCCAATCACTCCCTACATGACCCCCCGACACTACCCTAAACCCCAAAACACTACTCCTCAAACACAACACTACCTTAATCCTTAAAGACCTCCCCTACCCTAAACCCTTAAAAATAGCCCCTCTTACCTCTCTCTCCTCGTGTCCTATGTTCTCCTTCCTGCGTCTTCAGAGAGGCGGTGATCGTTGCACGTCGTTGTGAGGAAACGCCTCATTTTCCTCTCAACGATGTGGTTCGCTTTACAACGCATGCGTTGTAATAACATGCGTAGAAATGGCTACGCGTTATTACAGCGCATGCGTAGTAAAGCTTGCGTAGTAATGGTACGCGGTGTAATGACCGCGTACAAAAGGATGTTTACCACCAACACTCACCCTACGGCTTCATCAACAAAAGATCTCTGCCAAAGAGCCCCTTCGTGGGTGCCAGTCGGGTATTGCAGCGCCGGCCCGACGGGGAGCAGGCCCAATGATGAAGTATGACATCCTTCTGGGTGTGTGAGGGCACTTTTTAGAAAGACCTGACTTCTCCCTCGCTCTTAGGAACTGCATACCCCCTGTTTTTCCCATGTTGGAGTTTATCCCTGGGTGGTTCAGTCGCTGAATTCTGTTGATTGTTTCCCAAAACTTTGCACTGTTGTTTTGTTTAGCGTTGTGAAGTATCTTAGCCCATGTCAGAATGTCTAAACAAATCCTTGAACTCAAGATTATAAATATCTTGCAAGAGCAAGCATCAAACATTCTAACCTGAGTCGGTCAACCTCAACCCTTTATGCTTGCACAAATGCTGTAAAATTGCTTCATCAGTAACCTCTTTTTCTAAACGTCTCTGTAGACCAACACCTGACAATCTACAGCATTTCACAAAATGCCCAGTCTTTCCACATTTATTACACACCACCTTCAAAGCCTCACACATTGTGTTACTTGCCAAGTGACCCCAAATTCCACACCTGAAAAAAAAATTCCCACCTCATACTTGCGTCAGCCTTGGTCCTCACCTCCATACTTTTACTTTCTTTCATAAGCACAGAAACATTACTCTGTGTGAATTTCTTCAACCTAATCACATCAACACATCCATGTGTTTCACTCTATTTGCAATATTCACAACTTCACTCAAAGGAGGCTCATCTTTGAGCCATAGTTCCTCTCTAATCTTACACTTGCAATTCAAAAGGAATTGACCCCTAACACGCTCATCAACCGAGCCATCAAATTTGCACATCGTTTTCAATTTCATGAGCACAGCTACAAACTCCTCCACTGTTTCAGCCTCACCTTGCACACGTTTATTTGAATAATAATGTCCAAAATTGCATTTACACATAGAAGTTAATGTCAGTCAAGTTTTTTTTAAACACACCTCAAATTCATTAAGCCCTCTGGCCTCCTCCATCCTAGACCTGGGGGCATTTTTCCATTTACTCAAGGATGGCTTAGGAAAAATGGGGGCGGGGTTACATTGTTCTTATTTCCTTCAAACTAAAGCTCACTCAAATAACTATAAACACTCAGTAAGCAGAATTAGTTACACTAATGAATATCCCAATAAAAGAATTAGAAACAGGAATAAACAGGCTTAAAATATAAACCACGAGCTTTACACAAATTGCTGCTTCAGCACACAGTTCTTTTAGGCAGTTTTCACAGCACCACCCTTATGAAGTTCTTGTTTCGAAAATAGCTCAAAAGATGAAAAAGAAAAAAAACTCAGTAACACTACGAAGACTTCCTTCAGTGTATATAAAACTCTCCCAAGTTAATGAGAAGTTAAATGTGAGGTCACATAGGGCCCGATTCACAGAACTAACTTACGTCAAAAACGTAAAGTTAGTACTTTTTGGTATTCACAGAATACACTTACTCATTTTGGTATTCACAGAATGCACTTACTCATTTTGGTATTCACAGAATGCACTTACTCATACTAACTTTATGTCCGCACTCGGGCCGGAGATTCCGGCCCTTTGGTGGAGATTCCGGCCCGATGGTGGAGATTCCGGCCCGATGGTGGAGATTCCGGCCCGATGGTGGAGATTCCGGCCGGTGGCGGAATGTCCGCCACCGGCCGGAATCTCCACAACCGGCCGGAATCTCCACCAAAGGGCCGGAATCTCCACCAAAGAGCCGGAATCTCCACCAAAGAGCCGGAATCTCCACCAAAGGGCCGGAATCTCCGGCCAGAGTGCGGACATAAAGTTCGTATGAGTAAGTGCATTCTGTGAATACCAAAATGAGTAAGTGCATTCTGTGAATACCAAAATGAGTAAGTGTATTCTGTGAATACCAAAAAGTACTAACTTTACGTTTTTGACGTAAGTTAGTTCTGTGAATCAGGCCCATAGTCTCTATAGTAAAACAACACTCTACCAACCACACACTGTACACAGTGCAGTATGCTACCCGTGTGAGCAAGCCTTTCAGCACCTGCATAGAAGTAGTAAAAGCTATATAAATGCTACCATACAATACAATAGGTTTTTGCCCATACTAAGTCTTGAGAGAATGCTGCTCATCCAACTGGATACTGTTAAGTAGCACCCTATAAATACTCAAAGAGTGCCTGGAAGAAATAATTACCTGCTTCTAAGTCTAGTTTCCAGAATTGACACCTTTCATAAGGCCACATGTTTTTTAATATTATCTACTATTATCTGCTAGGATGTGAATCCCTGCAACTATTTTTGTCTACATTAACCAAAGACTTCCAGCAACACTGGTGGACATATTAAAGATTATCTACTTCACTACAAGGCTGTTTGTCCCTTATCCAAGCCATTGCTTATTGAATCATCTCCACTGTGAGGTCATTTTAGAAAATTCTATACGTAATAGATAAAATAAACATCTGCTTCCTCTGGGAAGAAGGAGGACTACATGTGACTCTGAAATATAGATTTGCTGACAATCCGCATTTATGGCTAAATGATTATTTATTCGCCTGCACTAGATGTTTCAAATATTCTTGTGCATTTTCTGAATAGCTAATAAACCAGCATATGAATTACCTGGGAACGAGGGAGAGGCTAGATCTTTATTTAAAGGGAGTCCCCATGGTGTCTAGTTTTTAGAAATGTCTGGGTTTGGTAGATTTCCCTAGATGGCCACTAAGTTTGGGACCAAAAACACAGGTGCCCCCCTTGCAAAACCAGGTCGTTTTGTGCTAAATATTTTTGATGTCTCCACAATATGTTTTGGGACCTTCCCTGTCACGGGCACTGGACGCACCAACAAGTGAGGTACCATTTTTATCGGAAGACCTGAGGGAACGCTGGGTGGTAGGAAATTGGAGCCAGCCCAGTCATCCAACAGGTGTCCCACACAGAAATGTGAGGAAAAAATATATTTTCGTGAATTAATCAAATTTACAAGGGTTTCTGGGTAAGTAAACCTTGTGGGATACACACAAAACATATCACATATTATTCCTTTAGTTACCAGTTCCCAAAAAGATGCAAGGGCAGAAGGTTTACTACAGAGAAAGTATGCACTGACGGTTAAAAAAATAACACCAAAATATTATTGCCCACCCATCCACTAGTCAATAACAGGCATACTGGTTGGATTTGGTACGAGGGTAAGTAAATGGTTCATAAAAAAACTTTATTTACCAATGAGTTTACAAAATAAAATCCGCAAAAGTCATTGTTCATTATTTCGACACCATATCAGAGAACCACTGACTTACGGCTTGTGAGCTGTACAGCCATGTCAAGGCACCAACCGCTTTACAGTCTATTCACACGCCTTTCATGAGTTACACACAGAAAACCATTCACACTGAAAGCCGTGGGCTCAACGCTATACAACACTTACATTTACAAACAGCGCCATTCAAGGGACCATCACTCTCGTAAGCCAACAGGACTAACACACCTATCACACCACCAAGCACCCAAACATCAGATAACTGACGAACACACCTCAAGCAAGTCAATACACCAATATACATACTGGCTACCAGTCCACGCACACTGCCAGCGAGGGACCAGTCCATGCACACCACCAGTGAACGCCAGTCTAAACACACACTGCCAGCCAGGGCACGAGTCGGGGGTCCACGCGGGTGGACGGCGTCCCCCCACTTCTTTCACAGGGTGGATGCCGTCCACCCTGCCAAGAAGTTGGGCCCCACTAAAAAAGATGCTGAATTCGTCCCGGTGTAATTTCCAAACACCGGGACACATTCAGCAGCGCCTGCACGTTGTTGTCTGCTTTCGCAGGCGGGGACGGGGCTCTCTTATTTCTGACTCCTGCTGGGATACTCGGCCATAACAAAGGCCGAGTCTCAGGGGTCATCAAGCCTTCTTTTGTTGGAGTTTCCTGGCTGGCAGCAGTCAGGAGCCTCACACCTGATGCAAATGCAGCAGAGGGGAAACAAAGCCTTGCACCTTGTTAGCACTTCACACATACTTAGAGAGGCAGCTTTTCACTTTGTTCAGGCTCTGTTTAGGAGATATGCATGCACTGTAAGAATGTCAGATGTGTTGATCTTTCCCAGTATTTGCACTAAATAAATTGCATTTGTATACGCTTATTACCCTCGAGGAGGCGTTGTAATAATTTAAATATCACTATTTCTTTTAAAGCACTATGGCTATAGAAAGCTGAACGCTGACAAAAGGTAACATTGCTTTATAAGTAGCGTACAAAAGTGTGAATCTTCTGCCTAAATCAGGAGGGTTTGCAAGTATACTCGAAATGTGCTCAAATGTACTCATGATACACCTGCTAAACATATATGTGAGGGCTTAAGATCTGATATCACTTCTTGTGATGCCAGTTCCTGTGATGTCACGCGCTGTGATGTCACGCGCCGTGATGTCACACGCTGCGATGGCACGCGCTGCGATGCCACTTGCATACTGATTAACTAGGTTAGTCCCCCCACTTCTTTTTTTAGGACTTGTGCCCTGCTGCCAGCCAAGTGCCAGTCAACGCACACAGCCAGCCAAGCGCCAGACCAGGCACACCATCAGCCAAGCGCCAGGCCACGCACACCCCCAGCCAAGTGCCAGTCCACGCACACTGCCAGCCAAGCGCCAGTCTACATACACCACCAGCTAAATCCCAGTTCAAACACACCATCAGCCAAACGCCAGTTCACACACACCGCCAGCCGAATGTCAGTACACACCTAGAAAGCCAAATGCCAGTACACACAGTCAGCCGAACTCCAGTTCACACTCACACAGAAACTTTCCCTGGCGTGTAGTGGTTTTCTGCCCCCCCCCCCCCTTTGGACGCAGATGGGCCTAAAAATATGGCTGATCTGCCCCGGAGGGGGGGGGGGGGGGGGCAGAAAATGGGCAAAATATTGCCACAATAATGGGGAGCGACCCTTCCGCAAGAGCCCACTCCCCGACATATCTATGTCATCCCTGGTGCCTAGAGGTTTTCTACCCCCCTTGCAGGCAGATGGACCTAAAACTATGGCTGCCGGGGGCAGAAAACAGCCAAAATATTGCCTCCAAAATGCGGAGCGACACTTGCCCAAGGGGCTGATCCCCAACATATAAATAAAGAAAATCCTTGGTGTCTAGTGGTTCTCTGCCCCAGCCTAACAGTAAGGCCGATCTGCCCCTGGAGGGGGGGGCAGAAAACAGCCAAAATATTGCCTTCATAATGGGGAGCGACCCTAGCCCAAGGGAACGTCCCCCAACATATAAATAAGTATAATCTCTGGTGTCTAGTGGGTTTTTGCCAGATGGGCCTACAAATAAGGCCGATCTGCCCCCAGGGGAGGCAGAAAACAGCCAAAATATTGTTCCATAATGGGGAGTGACCCTTGTCCAAGGGGCTACTCCTCAACATATAAATAAGTTGAATTCCTGGTGTCTAGTGGCTTTCTGCCCCCATTGAGAGCAGATGGGCCTAAAAATAAGGCCGATCTGCCCCCAGTGGGGGCAGGAAACAGCCAAAACAATGCCCAAATTAGTGGGGAGTGGCCCTTGCCAAGAGGCTGCTCCGCTATACCAAATATACTTATAAATAAATCTTTGGTGCTGGTGGCTGCATTCCTGCTGTGCATTGCACACCAGAAATGAACTGCAAAGAGACACTGGGGGGAAAGGAAAAACTCCCTCCTCCCCACGCCCCCGTGCCTCTTTGCCATCCCCGATCGCTCCCAGGAGGAAAAACTCACTGTTTTCCTCCAATGCACTGAAAGCAATAGCTTCCAGCACATCCCCGGCCTGCTCTGATGTTGGCGCGTGGCGTGCGTGCTGCCATCAGATTGCAGGGATGGGGTCGGGGGTAGCAGTGGACGTGCTTCCGCTGCCACCTCCATTGGAAAACCAAAGGGGCTGATGGACGGAGTGTTGAACATTGCAAGCACTCACCCCCAGTCAACTGATCTGGGTTTAATCCATCATCATTCTTTAGCTCACTCCGCCACCCCAGTTCAGACATGGCCATATGCAAATCAGTCTGACCCTGTGCCTCATGGGAACAGTCCAGCCCGAACTGCCAAGCCATGTCTTCCCTGGACCGGAAACAAGCATCCTGGGACCGGTTTCTGGCTTACAGCCGTCATCAGCCAGGCTATCTTGAATCCAGTGGCAAAGTGAGCAAGGGACCCACGTCTGGGCATACCCTGCCAACTTAGGGCGAACATAGCAAAACCAAAGGGGATGATGGACGGAGTGTTGAACATTGCAAGCACTTACCCCCAGTCAACTGATCTGGGTTTAATCCATCATCATTCTTTAGCTCACTCCGCCACCCCAGTTCAGACATGGCCATATGCAAATCAGTCTGACCCTGTGCCTCATGGGAACAGTCCGGCCCGAACTGCCAAGCCATGTCTTCCCTGGACCGGAAACAAGCATCCTGGGACCGGTTTCTGGCTTACAGCCGTCATCAGCCAGGCTATCTTGAATCCAGTGGCAAAGTGAGCAAGGGACCCACGTCTGGGCATACCCTGCCAACTTAGGGCGAACATAGCAAAACCAAAGGGGATGATGGACGGAGTGTTGAACATTGCAAGCACTCACCCCCAGTCAACTGATCTGGGTTTAATTCATCATCATTCTTTAGCTCACTCCGCCACCCCAGTTCAGACATGGCCATATGCAAATCAGTCTGACCCTGTGCCTCATGGGAACAGTCCAGCCCGAACTGCCAAGCCATGTCTTCCCTAGACCGGAAACAAGCATCCTGGGACCGGTTTCTGGCTTACAGCCGTCATCAGCCAGGCTATCTTGAATCCAGTGGCAAAGTGAGGAAGGGACCCACGTCTGGGCATACCCTGCCACCTTAGGGCGAACAAAGCAAAACCAAAGGGGATGATGGACGGAGTGTTGAACATTGCAAGCACTCACCCCCAGTCAACTGATCTGGGTTAAATCCATCATCATTCTTTAGCTCACTCCGCCACCCCAGTTCAGACATGGCCATATGCAAATCAGTCTGACCCTGTGCCTCATGGGAACAGTCCAGCCCGAACTGCCAAGCCATGTCTTCCCTGGACCGGAAACAAGCATCCTGGGACCGGTTTCTGGCTTACAGCCGTCATCAGCCAGGCTATCTTGAATCCAGTGGCAAAGTGAGCAAGGGACCCACGTCTGGGCATACCCTGCCAACTTAGGGCGAACATAGCAAAACCAAAGGGGATGATGGACAGAGTGTTGAACATTGCAAGCACTCACCCCCAGTCAACTGATCTGGGTTTAATCCATCATCATTCTTTAGCTCACTCCGCCACCCCAGTTCAGACATGGCCATATGCAAATCAGTCTGACCCTGTGCCTCATGGGAACAGTCCAGCCCGAACTGCCAAGCCATGTCTTCCCTGGACCGGAAACAAGCATCCTGGGACTGGTTTCTGGCTTACAGCCGTCATCAGCCAGGCTATCTTGAATCCAGTGGCAAAGTGAGCAAGGGACCCACGTCTGGGCATACCCTGCCAACTTAGGGCGAACATAGCAAAACCAAAGGGGATGATGGACGGAGTGTTGAACATTGCAAGCACTCACCCCAAGTCAACTGATCTGGGTTTAATCCATCATCATTCTTTAGCTCACTCCGCCACCTCCAGTTCAGACATGGCCATATGCAAATCAGTCTGACCCTGTGCCTCATGGGAACAGTCCAGCCCGAACTGCCAAGCCATGTCTTCCCTGGACCGGAAACAAGCATCCTGGGACCGGTTTCTGGCTTACAGCCGTCATCAGCCAGGCTATCTTGAATCCAGTGGCAAAGTGAGCAAGGGACCCACGTCTGGGCATACCCTGCCAACTTAGGGCGAACATAGCAAAACCAAAGGGGATGATGGACGGAGTGTTGAACATTGCAAGCACTCACCCCCAGTCAACTGATCTGGGTTTAATCCATGATCATTCTTTAGCTCACTCCGCCACCCGAGTTCGGACATGGCCATATGCAAATCAGTCTGACCCTGTGCCTCATGGGAACAGTCCAGCCCGAACTGCCAAGCCATGTCTTCCCTGGACCGGAAACAAGCATCCTGGGACCGGTTTCCATTGGAGGCATGTTGCTGGGTGGCCCATGGGGCAGCGCCAGCGCTCCCAACACGGGTGGGTGTCAGAACCGTCCTCAGCATACACTGACCGTTGCTAAGGATGGCTCCCAGATGTCCTGAGCACCAAAGGGGTTAAGAAGAAAATTATTTTTACTACACACATTACTAAATACTACACCTGAAATTACAAATATGTATGTCAGATGAATGGAAGTACCTTTGGTGACACCCTCATATCAAATTGTACCCCAAGTACACTACATTACCCTCCACCTAAATGAGATGCAGCATTACAATACAAGCTTGTGTCAATTTAAATAAGGCAGGCCTACTGGCTTTGTCAGGGTGTCACCACATTAGTAAAAGCAGCCACGTCACACTGTAACATTGCAACACCGTTAAAAACAATGAGCACAGTACCAGTCGTCAAAAACATTAATTATAATGGTAAACGTTTAATTGTCAACATCAACATTTTAAATATAGCATTTTAAATTGAAAATGTGTGTCAAAGTCTTTCTTTTCCTACTATTACAATGTTACTGCAGCCAAGGACCAGCCAAAAGAGGTTTCTGTACTCCAGAACCCAAGAGCAAAAGCTCCAGCTCCAGTACTGCTTCAAAATTAAGGTAAACTTCCCCCCCAGGTCAGGGATTCAATCCCCTGGGAGAGGTAGGGTGACTAACAACATTCAAAGGGGGCTGCTGCACTTCCTGCAGCCCACCACAGCACATGAGGATAATGTTGGTGATATCCCTGCCCTTCCTTGAGGTACCAGCAGAGGACATACCAATTTCAGCCCTCCTGCTGGGCATTACGTGGGGGTGCTCCAGCCTGGGGGGCCGTGAATATTTTATGAGTAGCTCACCCACAGTTTTCAGTGGTACGACCTTGTACCGTGTGTCTTTCTCGTTTTGTTTTTTAAACTCCTGGATGCCCCCACCGTAACACCCATGAGCTGGAGAGGGTCATTGGCGGCTACAGGGGATGTCGCCAGCCCCCTGCGTCCCTAGCAGCTCCTCTCAAACATATGCACCTCCTGTGCTGTGTGCAGGAGCCGGCATTTCTCTTTCTACTACTGGAGTAAGTTCTTCTTGTGCTCCTGTCTGTGGTGACAGCGGCCATATTGGTGCTTCATGTGCCAGGCCCTGACAGACACGAGGATAGAGGGCGACAACACGCCGAGCCAAGGAATCTCTGTTCAGGTGGATGGGGTCCACAGGACAGTATCTGACATGCACCGGCCCCTGGAAAGATGGAGGCTCCCAGGGCATAAAATAAAATTAAACAGAGGATTGCGGCAACTTCCGGGGCCTTGGCCCTCCCCAGGGGAATTCTTTCCCATAGTCGCAGAGTGCAATGCATTTTGTTCTCAGCTCAGTTCCCCTGGGGGGGGGGGGGGACTAACTTGAAATAGCAATATCTCCGGACCTGTAGGTCTGCTTTTCAAGATCTTTGGCTCGTTTTACTCTTGGTGGTCAGCACTAGCCAACAGGAGCATTTGTTTCAAAGAAGAGCTTTTCATGAGGAACAAGACTTTCCAACTTGCTGCACCAGACGTGACCTCTGTGAGGATCTTGGTGCTCTTCTCCTGCTTGTGGGGGCATCCTGCACAGCCCCTCAACCAGCAGCCAGCAGAGCACCCTCCCTGACACACTCCCCAGGTCACAGAGCCTCCTGGGTTGTTGGGCACCTGTGGGTCAGCGAGTCAAGGACCAGTCCAAAGGAGATCCAGGGGAACTATCCAGGGTCCACCAGCAGGTCTTTTCTCCCACCTGTTCCTCAGGGGACATATGCAGGCCAGCGCCACTGGCCACGAAGAGACCCATCCTAGACCTGGGGGCAGCTGGAGTCCTTCAGTCCATCTTTGCAGGGCATCAGTTGTCTTCTCCTTCTACCTGGGCATCCTTTTGCCATCGTCATTCCCCGTTTCAGAGTCTTCTCCTATCTCTCTCTTGTTGTTTATGTTTGGGTGCTTATCCATAATCCAGTCTGGGTCTTCCACTGTCCAGTATACGGATAATGTTTCTGGAAGTCACAGTGTCACTGCACAATGGAATATATGGTAGGCAGGTGCCGTCTATAAGCTGCCACCTTTTGAGGAGGAAAAAGCCAAAGGCGCAAAAAACCACCTTGCTGCATGAAGACTTGAGAGGGTTGAAGAAATCCAGGTGTCCAGAATTTAATAATGGAATACTTTAGAAGCAAAGAGTCAGCAAGCGGAGGGAGTGAGGAAACAAGCTAGGGAACATAGCTTTGTTGCAGCACACCCTCCAAACGGACTGAAGCCTTTATATAGTAAAGGAACGGGAAAACAAAATTACATTAAACATCACACGCCAGTAAACATAAAGGATTGGGGAAAACCAGAAAAGAATTAAGGAAGAAACAGACATGATGGAAAAAGATCAGAAAAAAAGAACAAAACCCTGAAGTTGACTAGATGCGGAGCCGCTTTAAAAGGCAGCTGCCATTTTGGAGCAGGAGGAGCAATGAGCAGCAGCTAGGGGCCCAGGAGCATGAGGAGCAATGTGCAGCAGCTAGGAGCCTAGGAGCACGAGGGAAGACAACCCCAGGTGACTGAAACTCACAGTCCGCATATGCTGGCTTCGTGTAATGTCCTGGGTACCTTGCGACCACACAAGTTACTGCGGTTTTCAGGCTTGTGACCAGTGAAGACCTGCGACTGCAACACTTGAGCAGGGGTTTTTAAGTGGGGGTGAAAAGTTCTAGAAGTCACGCATCCCTGGCCAATCCTAGGGTGGTACATCATCACTCACCCCTGTACCAACCCTCCTGCACAGCATTCTGGGACAAACCAATAGAGCGACAAAGTTGTCTGAAGGAGGGGCTCCCTAGAGAGCCTCAGCTCTCCCCCTAGCTGACACAGTTCCCTGATCCATTCCCACCAAAACTTCAAAGGTGAGCCCCTCTGTGTTGGCTCCAGAGGTCCGGCTCTCTTGTTTGGTTCCAATGGACCTACCGAGCCCAGGTGAAGTGTGACAAGCTAATTAACAGATGCAGATTTCCTCCCTACCCCTTCCTTTCCTAGGAACTGGGTCAAGCACTGTTAATTATTTTTTTCTGTGGGGAGATAAGTAATTAACGTGGTCTAGTACTGGGGGGACAAAGCATGGAATCTGAGCTCAACCAGGGAAATATGATGCATCTTAAAGTGCTTTATGGTGTGTATGTGGAATATAGGGACTGTAAATTCACACTGTGCATGTTTTACTCCATATTGATACCTCACTGGACCATGGAGGCCTAAGTGAAGCTTAACAGTGCTCTAAGACAGATTTTGCCTTTAATGTGTACACAGTGTAAACACCACGGACCTTCAATAAGTATTACACACCTACATTATGTACACTGACATTATAAGGCCTACCCCAGGTCAGCCCCAATCCCTTCTGCAACAAGCTACCTGTGCGCAGATTTCGGGCAGCGCAAAATGGTAGTCTAACAAGAGCAGCCCACACATTGTGCACATGCATGTGCTCATGTGTAACTAGCTCAAAGCCTTTTACCATAGCTAGCTGTACAGCAGCAATCTTATCCTAAAAGGCGGACACTGGCAGCTAGCACACTCAGTCCAATTACCATGAATTTACTGTAAGACTCACAGTACAAGTCCCAAAAACCTTTCAATAAAAAATAAATTACAGAGGACTAAATGGGTAGAACTCATTTGATACAGCTGCTATGAATGGATGTATGCCTATAGAGCAGCACCATGTAAACAGTTTTGCTTTGCTTCACAGCACCTTCTAATGGAATCTGCCAGTGCTATCCAAAGGCTAACCACACGGCCTTCCAAAAGGACAAGAGACGAAATTCTAGATCCTCAATGTCATGGAGAAATATTTGTTACGTTTTTGTCACTGTGGAGTGGGTAGCACTGCGGGAACTTCTGACAACCTGCCCAGAGCTGAATACCAAAGCTCAGGCACTTGAGATGCTTCTGACTATTTGGTATACAAGATTTTTCCTGAACAAATATAGTCATCGTTATGAATGGTAGGCATGATTTTTGATTGATCATTTTGAAATTTTCCTGGTAATAAACATCTGCCAGGCTTTGATGGATGTTCTGCATTCACTAAATTCTAATTGACTCCCTTAGACTTTTTAACCACAGAGCTCTGAGTGGATAAGCGTATATCTTGTGTAATGCGGTTTCTTTTTTTTTAACAACAAATTTTATTGAGTTTACAACACCCAGTGGGTGAACCCCTGTAGTCAGTATAGAGACACATATCAATATGCATATACAACCGATACCTACAAGGGTTTCACCAAAGAATCTGCGAAACATGCAGTCCAACATCCCACCCCTCCCCCCTCCCCTCCCCCTGCACCACTCTTCCCACCTGAAATGAGAAAGACATACAGGATCATAACACTGTGTCGAATGCCCCAGCCAATGAGCACCTTAGATTGGGGAATCATTGATGATGAGTCTTGCAATAGGGTCCGGATTCGCTGACTGTGTATGGATAGATAGGTCAATGCCCCGGTATTCTGCCCACTTGGACCAGATCCTCCCATGTTTCTGCGGGCAACCCCGTGCCTGAAACACCGCCACTTCCGCCGACATACATGTATCTAGGGCTGTCTTCCAGGCCGCCACCCCGGGGGAGAGGGAGACTTCCAATTCTGCGCTATATCACGCTTGGCTAAGGTGAGACCGAGGAATAGAAGCTGCCTCTTATATCTGTTTCCCCGATGTCCTCCGTGCCATGAAGAAGTATCAATCGAGGATCCTCCGGGAGGTCCCAGCACAACACCCGCCCCAGACAGGACCGCACCCCCGACCAAAAGTGTTGTAGTGCCGTGCAACTCCAGACCGTGTGGAGGAAGGACCCGTCGTCAGAATTACAACGGAGGCAGGTTGGGGACTGAATAGCCCCCATCTTCCAAAGGCGAAGGCGGGTATAATATACCCTATGAAGGTACTTAAACTGTATCAACCTGTACCTAGAGAAGACGGCAGCATACCTGGGGCTGGCAAGGGCCTCAGTCCAATCATCGTCCGTGAGGGCCGGTAAATCCACCTCCCAAGCTGCCCTAGTCCGGTGTATGCGCGTCTTGGAGTGCGTTGTCAGGGTCTGATATATTTGACGGATTTTGTGCCCTCCCAGATCCCCCATCAACAGTCTGCCCTCTAGTGGGTGGAATTCGGGTAAGGACGTTAGGTGCTTTATCAGGGGGACAGGGCATGGCGAAGCTGAAGATACCTGTGGAACTGGGACTTGTGTAGATCAAACTCCTCCTGCAGACTCTGAAAGGATTTAAGCGTGGTCCCTCGCATCACATCACCCAATGTAGAGATTCCAATAGTATCCCATCCCCGGAACCCGGCTAGAGTGGAGACGGGCCGAAGGCGCGTGCCTCGCCAAAGGGGAGTCGCGCCTGTCAGCGTATCCCACCAACCCATGGACCGGGATACTCGTCTCCAGATCTGGACTACGGTACTACAGGCGGGGGGAAGAGCCTCCAAGGACGAATTGCTGTATAAGAGATCTAATAGTGGATGTGCCGCCAGGAAGAGCCGGTCCACCGCATAGACCGGATCAGTCTGAGGATTGTACCACCATTCATTGATGACTAAGAGCTGGGACGCCCAATAATACGCCCGTACGTCCGCCGCTGCAATGCCACCGCAATAGGTGGATTGGATACAGGTCGCCAGAGCCACCCGGACCGCCCCACCCCCCCAGAGGAATCTATTTAGGAGCGCATTAATTTGAAGAAACCACGACGGAGGGATCGGGAACGGGAAATTTTGCAACCTATAAAGCAAGCGTGGCAGTGATACCATTTTGAATATTGCAGACCGGCCGTATAAGGATAAGGGAAGGTGGGACCATACCGTCGTCTCCTCACGTACTGCCGGAAGCAGGGGGGCTATGTTGCGCGACCACGCCACGAAGGGGCATCTAGAGATATGGACGCCGAGGTATCTAAACCCTTCGTCCGCAATGACCAGCTGTGAGGCCCAGGTTTGACTTCCCTGTGCGCCGCATATGGGAAAGAGGATCGACTTGGACGGGTTGGCATGTAGTCCTGTCGTCTCACCGAACACCCGCAAGATCTGGAGCACCTCGGTCCGGTGACCCAAGGGTCAGAAAAAGAAAAATAGCGCGTCATCAGCATATAGTGCTATCCTGTCCGAACACTCGGGCGACCAGACCAGTCCCCGGTAAACCGCATCCCTGCGTACCCACTCAGCCAGTGGCTCTATCGCTAAAGCGAACAGAAGCGGAGAGAGGGGGCAACCCTGTCTGGTCCCTCTGCAGATGGAGAAGGAGGGAGAACGGTGGCCAGCCACACGGATCGAGGCCGTAAGATCTGTGTACAGCAATTTAACATACGTGCGGAACCGGGGCCCCAGGTTGACAGCTTCCAAAAGTTTAAAAAGGTAGGTCCACCTCAAGGAGTCGAACGCCTTGTCGATGTCAGCTAGCAGGACCGCCGCAGGGCGTCCCAGACGGTGGGCCTCGGCAACAGCGTTGTGCGCTCGCCGTATGTTATGCCTAGTGGAGCGTTGGGGCATAAAGCCTGACTGGTCCGGGTGGACGAGGTCCAGAATACAGGTGCGGAGGCGTTCAGCCAACACCTTCCCCAGTAGTTTCGGCTCGAAGTTTAATAGGGATATGGGACGGTATGAGCCCGGGGCCTCCGGAGGGCGGCCCGGTTTGAGAAAACCACAATTTCGGCATGGCGCCAGTCCAGGGGCAAGATCTTCTGCTCCAACGCCTGGTGCAGCGCGCCAAGAAGGTGGGGACCAACGGTCCCCATTTGGGAGCGCAAAAAATCGCAGGGAACCCGTTGGGGCCTGGTGCACGGCCTGGGTGGGTATTGGTGAGGGCTGCCTGCAGCTCCTCCACCGAGATAGGCTCGTCAAGAACCGCCCGCTGCACATCAGAGAGGCGTTTTGGAGGGATATCTACAAGGAAGGCATCAATAAGCGGTGCAGCGAGTTCCTCACGCTCACAGTACAGGGCCGTATAAAAATCGGCAAAGGCCTGCACCACCGCCCCCGGGGTGACGCACATGTCACCGGCAGGGGACCTCAATAGAGGGACTTGCGTCGGGGAGGCCCTCGCCTGACATAGTCGGTGGAGCATCTGGCTAGACTTATCGCCCCAGTGATATATCCGGTGCTGGGTCGCCAGCCAGGCATCCCTTGCATTGTCCGTGAGCAGCTGGTGCAGCTGCTGTTGGACACGGAGCAGGTTACGGCGGGCACCGGCGTCGGAGCTTTCCACTAACGAGGCCTGGAGAGCGAGCTGTCTATCTTCTAGATCTTGGATCTGTGCCAGGCGGCGCCGCTTTTCCCCAGTGCGATAGCTAATATCCGCCCCCCGAATTGTCGGCTTAAAGGCCTCCCACAATATTATCAGGGATTGAGTGGTCCGGGTGTTGAAAGCAAAATAATCTGCCGTGGCTCGATGGAGCATCTCCCGATACCCGGGATCTCTAAGCAACCAGGGAGACATGCGCCAGTGATAGGGGGGACGACTGGTCTGCAGACGGAGTTTGAGCTAAATGGGTGAGTGATCAGACAGGCCACGTGGGAAGATAGAGGTATGTGACACCCGATGCAGGTAGCTGCCTGGGAGGAACATGTAATCCAGACGTGAGAGGGTGGGGTGGACGGATGATGCGTATGTAAATCCATTATCAGAAGGATGATAAGCCCGCCATGTGTCCACCCAACCCAATGTATGGGCCAAGATGTTGAGTTTAGACCTAGGAGGAGGGGTGGTCGGCGGTCGTGCCCGCCACCTATCCGGGGAGCCATTACGTCGTTCCAGTCCCCACCCAGGATAGTCAGGCCGTCGGGGAATTCCCCCAGAGTTGCGTCAGTCTGTCAATGAACGTCCGACCTAGAGGAGGTGGTGCGTATATGCTCCCAATTGTAATCTGTTCCCCAGCCAGGGTGCCGGAAACGGCCGTAAAGCGGCCACCCGGGTCGAACCAATGCTGTGTAACTTGAAATGGGACCCTGCGGTGAATAAGGATGGCCGTACCTCGTGCCCCCTTGAGAAGCCAGAATGGTACACCGTGGCATAGCCATAGCGAGACAGACACGGGGCCTTGTTGCCTAGCATGTGAGTTTCTTGCAGCAGCAAGACATCTGCTGAGTAGCGTTTTGCCAGGTGTAGTACAGCCCCTCTTTTAATCTTATTCAACAGGCCCCGTACATTCCAAGACACGATATTGAGATCTCCTAGGGAGTGCCATTAGCTGTATGTGTCATGTGCTATCGGTAAGGTGTAGAGCAGCGGACATTGTGGACATATGGGACATCGTGGTGCGTATATCTTAAAAAACAACTGTATAACTAACAACGAATCGCCCTCCCAACCCCTCCCCGCCCCCCAACCCCTATACTTCCTGGAACACGGAGTACCTGTCGCGGCGGAATCTCGTCCTGGCCCCCAAACGTGGAGGCCCCGGCGGACCCTCCAAAGGATCCCCCCCACCCAACATTACCCATAAAAACTCAAAACAGGGAAGGCGTGGAGAACCCACTCCCTCCAGGGAAAGAGCAAAAGTCCCTGGCTCTTAGTGGCAGGATATCCCGGCCAGTAGCAGCAGCCAACGGGCTCCGCCGTCGCATGGGACCGGGAAGAGTCAATACACCAGCGTATGTCCCAGCCTCGGGCTGCCTCAGTCCGCAGGGTCCTTCTTGTTCTGGGAGCGCCAGTTTGAGCGGGATCGATGTCGTCGATGAGTAGCGTCGCCTCCCTGCCGTCCACCCCGATGCGAGCTTTGAGAAGAGTCAGAGTCTAAGGGGGTGGGGAATGCGGCTTCAGGTGGCGGCGCTCATCTGTCCACGCAAATACTTCCTCTGGAGTATCAAAGAAATATGTTTTTGAATCATAAATGACCTTCAGACGGGCCGGGAACATGAGCGCATAGGATAGGTTCAGATCCCGCAGCCGCCGCTTGGCCGCAACAAAGGATTGGCGTTGCTGCTGAACCGTCCGGGTGTAGTCCGGGAAGGCCATGATGGGATGGGACTCAAAGATCATTTCATCCTTATGCGTCCTGGCAAAGCGAAGAATGGCATCGCGGTCAGCATAATTTAGAAGGCGAGCAATAACCGGGCGTGGGCGCTCCCCGGCGGCGGCTTCTTGGTCAGGGGCGCGATGGGCCCTCTCGATCATGAAGCAGGAAGAAATGTCATCTGCGGGTAGTCGCGCCTTGAGCCATTCTGAGAGGAAGCCACCCATCGAGGATCCCTCGCAACCTTCTGGAAAACCCACCAGGCGGATGTTGTTGCGGCGGGCCCGCCCTCCGCGTCTTCGGCCCTTGCCTCCAGCTCTTTAGATACCATGGCCAGCTTGTCAACCTTCTTCTGGAGGGTGGAGACAGTATCCTCAACCGCGGAGACCCTTGTCTCGGCCTCGGTGATTCGGTCGACCGCCTTCCGGAGGTCCTGACGGAGGAACGACACTTCGGACCCCACCGCACCGATCTGGGCCTCGAGGGCGGTTCGTGACTGATTGATGGCCTCCAGGAGTGTCGCCGTATCTGAGACGCCCTCTGCGGCACCTTTATTCGCTGGGGTGGCCGTGGTGTATTGGTCCATGGTAGGTTGTTTGGGTGCCGCCGCACCGGGGTTGCTCTTACCCATGATGGCGTGGAGGGTCCGTTCCAGAGCAGTCCGTGCCGCAGCCAGAGAGAATGATGGAAGGGGGGATCGGTAGAGTTCACCACCCACCCCGGGGCGGGGCGGATCACCTCGACCGCGTCCCCAGCGCAGGCGCCCGATCCCAGGCGGCGCCGACAGGTATCTCCGTCAAGAGCCTCCGGGGTCTCCCAGCCACGGGGCAGTCAGGACAATCCGTATGGCCGGGGGAGGGGCCAGCGGAGCCCCCCGCCAGGGGGTCAGGCGCGTGGGCAGCAGCAGAGTCCAGCCCCACAGGTCCCCCGCCCAGCTCACCGCAATACCCTATGGCACCGGAGTCCTCAGGCAGGGCTGCAGTCAACGGCCGCCCAGGGGCCCGCCAGGCCCCATCGGCAAAATCCAGGCCCAGGGTAGGCCCCACAAATCCAGAGCCTCTCCTGCAGGGGACCGGAGGTAGGCGCAGCCGGCAGAGGGGCACCGTGATCGTAGTGCACTCCCCGCTGCCCCTCAGGGCCAGGGCCCGATCAGCAGCTTTCCGGGGGGGCCGCCGGGCAGGATAATAGCGTCCCCAGCCGCGCCGCCAGTGAATCGCGGCCGCCGCAGCTCAGCCGCAGCCGCCCGCCGATGCGTGCGTGGTCTCCGCCGGTCCGGCAAGCCGCGGCCGCAGCGGCCGAATTGAGCTTCCTGCCGCCACCAAGGTGTCTCGGCGCGATCGCCGCGGGCCCGTGAGCAGCCCGCTCGCACAAGCCCGAGTGTCGGGGACCAGGATAATGGCGGATGCTGTCCCTGGAAGGAGCGAACAGCGGAGCTCTACGGAGACGCGTCCGCCATGTTCGGCTCCTAAGCCACGCCCCGTGTAATGCGGTTTCTGAGTTGCCAAATCTCTGCCACCCCTCCTCGAGTAAGCCTCGACTGCTAGTCCTCAATACCTTTGAAGAATTAAGTGTGCAAAGAAAACGACTTCATTATCCCACTGGGATGCAACAATTAATAAAAGGACTGAAACTCAAGCGGTAAATGACAGTATCTATCATTCAAACTGTCTGTAATCAAGACATCTGCCCCAAGATCCAGAGAAAAGGCCTCACCATTTCAAAGTGGTCAGCAAATCAACATGCGACTTCTTCTCTCTGCACCAGGTGGAACAATGTCTAAAATGACCTCTGAGAGTTTAGTCGAAACTGCATGGAGTTGATTGACAGAAAGGCAAACAGCCTGATAAGGCAGGCGAGTGGCTGCAAAATGGAGAATGTTAAACAAGAAAGGAAAGCAGCCAGGGAATTCAAAGCTGCACAGCCTGATGTAGTCATAACAATAAACTGAAAAACACGTTGCCCTCCTCAATGGTCTGCTGCACATTGACCATACATTAGGCATGATTTAATACACAAAAATTGAGAGGCAACAGAAAACATTTGTCGAAGAATACATTCAACAGTAATCATTGAACACTGAATAGATGCTTGTGGGTCTTGTTTGTTGGTTTGCTTATTTTACTTTATTGTGTACTTCCAAGAGAGCGCAGCCAACACATTTCACCTTACAAAGGGCTTAAATCAGGGCTGCAAACAGGAAAAACGTGTGCATCAACATATCAGTAGACACGTATAAAAATGATTTACCGAAGACTGATAATAATATGAACATATATTAGATACATACAAAACAATTTCATAACAAGTTCATCAACCCACAGTGCTGTGTACTATTGCATCAGCCACAAGACAAAAACAGTGTAATTGAAAGAGTTGATGAGTAACACCATTCCTATACCATTTTCTTAATATTGTTGGCTAAGGAAATACAACAATTGAAATGAAAGAGTATATACAAATAGAGATGACAAGGAACACCAGAAGACATGTTTGGAACAAATAGATACACCAAATGGAGTGAAAAGCATTTCAAATTCATGAGTAAGGTGCACATCCAGTTTCTTCTTAATAGTTAAGGACCATTACGAATGAAGCATAAGATAGCAAAAGAAACTAAGGAAAGAGTGGAAAAGGACACACAAGATAGTTGCTGGAGTGTAAAAATCACTCGCACAAGACCCCGTTGCTCTACTCTAAACCTTAAGTGATCTAAAAATGAATAGAAACAACGAGATTCTTTAAAAAAGTGGGGGTCTCTTACCAAGAGATCTGAACCACTTGGATACACAAAATTCTTCTCGGTGTAAAGTGGAAGGTGTTGTAGTCAGAAAATGCCCAAAATCAATATACATGAATAATTAGTTATTAGTTTAGTTAAGATTAACTCAAAGACAAAGTAAATTGCCACCGAGAACCAAACAATTCCTGAAATACTATTCAGAGCAAGAACCTAACTCGATCAATCAACACTTGTTCCACTTTTCATAATGCCACATATTATGCACATATCAGCAAAGTATCATCAAAAAAAATTTGATTGAGCGAGTTAAGTTCTTGCTCCGAATAGTATTTCAGGAATTGTTTGGTTAATTACTTGCCTTTACTTATCATGTAGAAGTGGCTTGTATATGTGAACCACAGGATCGTGGTAGGATTTATCCATTTGGACGCACGTTGCACGTGTTTTTATCAGCTGATTGACACCTGGCCCCTTAGTGAACAAAACACCTTTGTCATCAGGATTTTATAGTGAATGGTACGTAAGCCTGGATCTCTGTGGCAATTTACTTTGTCTTGGAGTTAATCTTAACATCTAAACTAGTAACTAATTAGGAATTATTGATGTATATTGATTTTGAGCATTTTCAGACTACAACACCTTCCACTTTATGCCAAGAAGAATTTTGTGTATCCAAGTGGTTCAGATCTCTTGGTAAGAGACCCCCACTTTTTTAAGAATCTCGTTGTTTTTATCCACTTTTAGATCACTTAATGCGTAGAGTAGAGCAACGGGGTCTTGTGCGAGTGATCTTTACACTTCACCAGCTAGCTTGTTATGTGTCCTTTTCCACTCTTTCCTTTGTTTCTTTTGCTATCTTATGCTTCATTCGTTATGGTCCTTAACCATTGAGAAAAAACTAGGTGTGCACCTCACTCATGAATTTGAAACGCTTTTCACTCCTTTTGGTTTATCTACTCATTCCAAACATGTCTTCTGGTGTATTTTGTTATCTGAATTTGTATATACTCCTGCATTTCAATTGTTCTATTTCCTTAGACAATAATATTAAGAAAATGGTATAGGAATGATGTTACTCGCCAACTCTTCCAATGACACTGTTTGGGTCTTGTGTTTTCACACATTTATTGTCTTGTGGCTGATGCAATAGTACACAGCACTGTGGGTAGATGAACTTGTTATGAAATTGTTTTGTATGTATCTAATATATTTTCATATTATTATCAGTCTTCGGTCAATCATTTTTATGTGTGTCTACTGATAAGTTGATGCACACGTTTTTCATCTTTGCAGCCCTGATGTAAGCCCTTTGAAGGTGAAACGTGTTGGCTGCGCTCTCTTGGAAGTACACAATAAAGTAAAATAATCAAACCAAGACCCACGAGTATCTATTCAGTATTCAATGTTTACTATTGAATGTATTCTTCGACAAGTGTTTTCCATTGCCTCTCTATTTTTTTGTATTAAAATGGAGGATTTGCAGGTATTTGAGTAAGAGAAACATTGAGAAAACTATATCCATCCACTCAATGGGGAATATGGGGAAATTCACATGATGCAACTAAAGAACTCTGCATCAAGCCACATCGGTCTTCAAGAATTTATGGGCTACAAAGGAATGTTTAAATGCAATTTTATATTGGGGAGCCTTTAAGAGAATTATGTCATGTAGCTGCAGTGATTGATTATGAATAATGTTGTTATATGTTTTAAGCTTGTCCATGGTGCCACCATGCACTTGAGATAACATGTGAAAGGTGTCAAGTACTTCCTTCAGAGGATCACAATTAGGAGGATAAAGCTCAAAGGGCAGAGAATACCTCCTTGGAAAAATTGACGTAGTTGATTGTGGCTGAAGAGTAGTGTAGGAGCTGGAAAGCAAGGCACCAAAACTACACTTAGCGCAGAGCAAAGAAAGAGCTCTGCAAATAAACATCCAAACAAGATGTTCCATGAAAAAGTTCTACCAAAGGGGATGATGGACGGAGCGTTAGAGCAAATCAAACACTCACCCCCAGTCAACTGATCTGGGTTTAATCCATCATCATTCTTTAGCTCACTCCACCACCCCAGTTCAGACATGGCCATATGCAAATCAGTCTGACCCTGTGCCTCATGGGAACAGTCCAGCCCGAACTGCCAAGCCATGTCTTCCCTGGACCGGAAACAAGCATCCTGGGACCTGTTTCGGGTTCAAAACCCTCATCAGCCAGGCTATCTTGAATCCAGTGGCAAAGTGAGCAAGGGACCCACGTCTGGGCATACCCTGCTAACTTAGGACGAACAAAGCGATACCAAAGGGGATGATGGACGGAGCGTTAGAGCAAATCAAACACTCACCCCCAGTCAACTGATCTGGGTTTAATCCATCATCATTCTTTAGCTCACTCCACCACCCCAGTTCAGACATGGCCATATGCAAATCAGTCTGACCCTGTGCCTCATGGGAACAGTCCAGCCCGAACTGCCAAGCCATGTCTTCCCTGGACCGGAAACAAACCGGTGGCAGTCTAGGTTGGAACCCTTGTTGAAAACAGTTGACTACGCTATGGTTTTATGTACTGCGCTATGATGACGTCACGGTCACGCCAAACCATTTGTTCATGTGACATTCTGGAGAGGTCTGTGAGGGCAGTTTAAAACCAGAGGCTGCTGTGTAAGGTCCCCAGACAGTCTTGCTGTGGGCGCTACATGCATCTTGAATGAAGTGACTTCTTCGACTGATCACGTCTCGTCTTCCAGTGCATGCGAATTACAACAGTTGATAAAGAATTTGCACTAGGCTTCTGTGTTGACAGTAGATCTATGAAGCTGTTTTAGAACCCTGATGAGGAATACCTGTGTCTATGAACAATGTACAGGATGTGATTGACAGGAGTCGGTACGCCCGTTAAGCACCAACCTGGCCACAGAATTAACACTTACAATAGTGATGCCTAGCAGAGGCCAGAAGCAGCACTAGGCGTCACACTTGCACATGAACAAAAAATGGGAGTGGAAAAGGAAACAGTTAACATCTGTAATCTGTTGAATTTGAAAAACATATATCTGTTTCTACAGTTTCATACTTGCTTTCTGAAAACGTCTGTGTGTATGATGTAGCCCTAAACAGTCCAAGACACAGAATTATGTAGCTTAACTATCTATAGAATATAATGTACCTCCTTCTCTTGTAGTTTCTCCCAACACCCATGCACTTCCGGACAGTGCTCGGACATCTCACGCCTGTCAAGGATAGTGCTCTGATACCTCACAAATGTTATGGACAGTGCTCTGACATCTGCGTCACGGACAGTACTCTGACATCTCATGGCTGACACGGACAGTGCTCTGACATCTCACGCCTTTCACGGACAGCGCTCTGACATCTCACACCAGTCACAGACAGCGCTCTGACATCTCACACCAGTCACGGACAGCGCTCTGACATCTCACACCAGTCACGGACAGCGCTCTGACATCTCATGCCGGTCACGGACAGTGCTCTGACATCTCACGCCTGTCACGGACAGAGCTGTGACATCTCAATGACAGAGACAACACTATTCAAGCCACAAAGAAATAAATTTGACTAAAAGTGAATATTTACTTTGCTGATCCTGTACATATGGTAGTGACATCAAAATGTGATTTCCTCTGGTAGCCATTCACCATGACTTTGTACAGGACAGGGGGTCTGTGACCATATCCCAAATTACAGCTTTGTGAATTTATTTTAGACACTCTGATATTCAAGAACATGCAGTTGCAGGACCATCATCTACGTTCTTGCAGTGCCCTGAAGAAGAACCCTTTTCCCCTGGGCAGAATGGCACAGGACCACATTTATACCACTTGATTAAGCAGTCCAGTTTTTAAAAACATCCTGAAGGCACGATGACTGGAGGCATCGCGAATTGCAGAGGGAATAGGGCTCTAAGTTTTGTCAATCAGAACAGAAAACGAGCAGCTTCCTTTACGAGCTCTGCGGTACCTAGAAATGATAAAAGCATATGCTGCAGGGGAGGGAGTGTTCCGAAAAGGGTCATACCAAGAGAAACGCCTCTTAATAAAGTGAGGTACCAGAGGCCACCTTGGTCAACGCCTTCCCTGATGCCCTCAGGAACAGTGCAGAGCCACTGATGGAGTGGGGGGTGAGGAGTGGGAGAGCTGGTTCATGAAAAAGCCCTTGAAGGCACCTGGGAACTACTCCGGCAATTTTTTGGGTTGCTCCAGTCCCAGGGGAATAAGGCACCCAAGGATACCTCAAAATTACCCGGAAAGCACGTTGAGTCAGAAGATAATGACAAGCCAAGCAGCACACTAGGAAGAAGCTGGTTAAAGGCTCTAGCAGGGCTCAAACATGGATGGGGCGTGGTGCCCCACCCAAAAACTGTACACCAAATGAATGAATGAAACAGCACTTATAGAGCGCACGGCTACTCCCAAGAGTGTCCCGGTGCTGACAGGAAGTCTACACACCTAACTGAGTGAAATACTTAAGTTGCTTAATAGCCAGGTTTTTAGTTGCTTCCTGAAAGTGGGCAGTTCCGAAGTTCCACCAGGAGTTGATTCCAGGCTTGGACACCCTAATATGCGAAAGATCTTCCCCCGGTTCTAACCCGGCGGACCCTGGGAACGGTGGCAAAGGGCTAGAAGATGACCGTAGTGTCCTAGGAGGGGCATAGTACGATATCCTCCTCCTAACGTAGATGGCGCCATTTCCATGTAGGGCCAGATGTAAGAAAAACCTGAAATGAGACAGAGTCCAGAGGACGAAGGGGGAAACATCCCATCATCAAGTCTCAGGGTACCCAGGGCAGAATCTGATGTAAGAATCTGAAAGGCACCTAAGGCGAAACCAAGGATAAGACTGTAAGGAATTCAGAATAAGAACCAGAGAAGATCCACACAAAAAAAAAAGTCTTGTTTGAGTGCCAAAAGGTACTTTAGGAGGGCCTGACAATGAGAACCACTAGGAGCTAAACAGTGTAGGGTCTTGAATAGCACCTTGGTTCAGGGACCCAAGTAGAACACCCACAAAGCAAAGACTATGTAAAGTCCAAACACCATGTGAAAGCACACAACACAAACCCTCACGTACAGATCAAGTACAACAAAGAGAAAAACTCTGGAGAAAAGAACCTACTTTCCAAGGCAGATTTTGAAAGGGAGACAAAGAAACTTGGAGTTTGCACAAAGTCATGTGAAAACATGTATTAACAAAACCAACAGGTCTGCTTTAGTGTGCTAACTCATGCAAAGGCATGCATACACAAATGCAATTTACATGTCTCTACACTTTAAACCCAGATCTGTTGGCTTGGCTACTGTCTCTCTCTAATGGCCTTCATACTGAAGGAGTAATGTTGAAGGAGGAAACGTCTCATCAGGTAGAATTAATGGAGTTGAAGTGGAATCGGATGGTTTCATGCACTCACAGCAGAGCCAAGCAGAAAGAGGAGGCAGTCGGGGGGGGGGGGTCTCCGGAAAGAACATTGGAAGAGCAACAACCCCTTTTTACCGCCACTCAGGCCCTAAAGCACCATCACAGGCTAGTGCAATACCATTGCAGCCCAGCTAACACCCCACAGGAGCATTGACAATGCCACTGCAGGCACTCCCCCCAACCCCCAGCATTGGGATCAAATATACTTAAGGTCCATCATACACATCAGTGCAATCAGCAACAACGACCAATGAGGTGCACTAAAGCCCGAAAGCATCACAGGTTTAAACAGCATTTCAATGTGGCTGCCAGGCAGGTGTTTTGGATTGCCTGGAATCAAAATAGCCCGGAGAGGGCCAAGCAAAGCAGCGCAACATACATGTCTGGTGGACACATTGGAATGTTTGTGAAAGTTGTGGCTCTGAAGCCATATAGGTGCTCACCAGTCACAGCTGTTGGGGAAGACTTGATATAGGATGAGGAGACAGTTTCCCTCCCACCCCCACTCTTATGGTCCAGAACCCCCACACCCGAGGTCCTCTGATGATGACACCAACAGTGCCATGAAGCAGAACACAGCACTCAAGAGGCAGTAGGTGTTGTCTGGTGCATCAGTGCCTGAGTAGACAGAGCTGGTCTCCCTATTGTGTGGTACTGACTTGGCTTCCAAGGTGAGGGGGAAAATGGACAGTGGGAAATCTAGAAATCACTCAAATGAAAACCCATAAAATTCTGTGGGCTGACCACAAAATGTGATGGACAACTGAGCAAGCCAATGCCTGAATGGGGCTTTCCCAAACAAGCCAATGGCTGAAGGGAGCAGACTCCTAGTCTCTCTGATTGTTCTGTATTTGTGTTGTGAAGGCAGGCAGCTCTTGCAGATAGCTAAAGCCATCTGCAACCAGACGTACAAACCTCGGAGTGAAAGCTGTGTAAAAAGCAGCCGCGGTCCGTGCAGGTAACAGCGGGGGGGCCGGGTGGGGGGGCATTCCGACAGACGATGATGGAAAATTATTTATTTAATTTTCCCTCGGCATCGTCCCTTGAAATCCCCCACCGCTGTTACCTGCACGGACCGCGGCTGGTAAAAAGATCTCAATGTGACTACATTAAAGGATGGGTGATGGAAAGGAGCGGAGCAGAACCACAAATGCAATCAAATGTAAAATTCCTAACTTTTCTTATGCTGTGGAAAATGATCTTCATGTTGCAGCCTCGACATCAAACAAGCCTAGAGATGTATATTATGTACCAGTACCTTCCTGGATTTGCTAGTAATCTAGGTCAAAAGAAGATGTATTAATAAGAGTATAATGGTTGTCATTCTTAAAGCACATTGCTACCACTAGTGTGACCTAATGCACTGTTACTTCACCCTCAATATTTGTTTTTTTGTAAAGCATTGCTCACCACCTAACTTCTGAGCACATATACAGTGGAGCAAAGATCTACCTGGGCAGGGCTTGGAGTAGACAGAGGGTTTTCAGTCCAAGTCAAAAATAGACTTTAAGAGAGGCAAAGAAAGATGATAAAGCTTGGAGTATCATTAGCCAGACCCCAGTAGTCGGGCGGAACATTATTAGGTGATGGAAGAAATGCTTGCCTTAAGTGGCCATGGGTATGCCCATGCATGGGTCCCTTGCTCACTGTACAACTGCGACCATGCTACACCTGACTGAAGAGGTCCAATCAGGCTGAATCCGTTCTTGATTTGCTTGTGTTCCAGTTCAGAGATGACCTGCATTGGCAGTTCAGGCTGGATTGTTCCTATAGGAGCAGGTCAAAAAGACGGTGACACTGTTCCTAGGGAGGGGTGCAGTGTGTCACTCACTCCCTTGGAAGAAGGAGAAGAGACAGGAAAGACGGGGGTCCTAGGGCTAGAACTCACTAGTGAGAGGGAAGAACAAGTCTTGTCCCTTGTTGCCCTCACACACCCCGAAGGATGTCATGCTTCATCATCGGGCTGTTGCTCCTCGTCGGGCCGGCGCTGCAATGCCCTACGGGTCCCCCGAAGGGTCACTTTGTCGGAGATCTTCTGCGAACTGCCGTATGGTGCATGCAGGTGTGCAGGGGGAGTCCTAAGTAAGAAGTGTAAAAGTGCGTGCAGTGATTAAAATTGACTAAGGGTTACCAGGAGAATATGTTTTAATATGGCGGTACCCTTGCCAAGGTAAAAAACCCACAGGTTAAGTGTTACCCCCACAAAGCGTAATGTGCCTGGGTAACTCAAAAGGTCGACATGTTTCGTGCCTTTAAGGTCCCGTGGGATCCGTGGCGCTTCTTCAGGACCAAGTGAACGTAGTGTGGTGTATAGTGCACGTGATAGGAAGTAATACACAAACAGATAAATAAATAAAGAGGGTAAGTCACCCTCTGGGGGATCAGGGCAGGCCCAAGCCTGTGACTCCTACAGGTGGGCTACAACTAAATAGTTGAGACTGCTTCCTGATCGTGGCCTAAGAAATAACGGAGAAGTACTCCAAGGGCTAGAAACGTGGGGTGCCCGCACCTTACTGGAAGATTAACTCAGGTGCCGGCTCGTCACCACCTACCCCGTCCTCACGTCTGCCCGAAACTGAGGAGCAGGACCAAGACTGGCCTTCATACGGCCGGGTCTAATCTGAAGTGGCAGGGTGGGCAAAAGAACAATCGGTTGGAATACTACTCTGAGCAATTGTCGTTGGTTAGACTTATTGCAAGCACTCCTCCCATCTACTTTTATGTGTATGTGTTTGGTGCAGTTATTTATAGCCTTGCGGAGAAGACAAAATATTTTTAACTTAATCCCTTCCAACACTGGGGGCCAATCGAAGGATTCAACAGCAGGGGTAACATGGTCTTGATGCTTGAGGTTGGATACCAGTTAGGTAGCATAGTTTTGAACTGGAGTTTCTTAAAGGAGGTGATAGGAAAGCTAATATAGAGTTCATTGCAATAGTCTCAGTAGGACACAACCACTGAAGGATCAAGGCAATTTTCTGCGTGCAAAGTAGCAAATGTAGAATTCCATCTCAGTAGATGGTGAAAAAATGCATTTTTTCATACCACAATTTTTTGTGAAGCAAATGTGAAAGCGCTATTGAATACTACCAGGTTGCGTGCTTGCTTCACCCTCTAAGGCAATGAGATGCATGCATGTGAGGCTGGGAAGGCTGTTCATTGGTGTGGGCTATATGCATAGAGAAAAGTGTTGTTTGGGTTACAACAGGCCAGGTGCTTTGGTTGCATTGCCGAGTATGTACCAACACAGTACAACAGCTTTGCATTCATGTGTAATGTGCCACAGGGCTTGAGATGCACTCAGACTGTGACACAACAAAGGAAATGTGCAGCTAATTTGAAAGGTGGCTTGTCGGTGTTGGATGAGCATTTTGGAGGCAAATTGCACAGGCTCTAAGATATGCCAATTAAATATGCAAATAAAATCCCAGTTTTGACAAACTTCTGAATTATTACAAAAACACACCCCATAATATGTAAGGCACACACTGTTGAGACGGAAAACTCCCTTGCATGGTGATGGACGTGTACCTGTATCCAGAGTTCCCCAAACTGCAATGATGTTTAGATCCCTGGTGGTGATTTTTGTTGTCATGGGCGAATACAGATCATGTGTGTGCACCATGACTTAGACATGTCTCACGGATTGTGGTCTTTTTGGACCAGGAGGGGTATCCAAAGTGCTACCCTTTGCAAGGAGTAGTGGCAACATACAGTGTAGTGATCAGTAGAATTTAACAGGCCTTTTAACCTGTGTCACTGGAGTGAGGCCTACAGGCTCACTCATGTAAAGTTCCACTGCTGTGTGCTCATCACATCTTGTTAGTGTGCAGTGAATGTGTTTCATATGAATGCGCTGGGTTTTTGTGTGCCTGTAAATGGTACAATACATCGAAAATGTAGTGCTGTGCAGTGCAAGAATGTTATAAGCATGTGCTGGAATTGTGTGTGCCTGTGAACCATACAATATATAGACGGTGGGGTGCTGTGCAGTGCATGTGTGTTATATGCGTGTGCTGGGTGTGTGCCTGTGAATCATACAATAAAAAAAGATTCTAGGTTCCATTTCTGGAGACCCAGGGCTGACTGGAGGAGCATGAGGAGGTAGGCAAATCCCACCACCCCCCAGACAAATTTGTGGATTGCTGCATTCCTGTGAGTTGGGTGGGACACAATGGAGGAAGGGAGAGCCAGGCTCTTCAGTATACTTCAACGGGTGCTCTTTGATTCAGAGAGAGGTCACTGAAAAGGGGTGTAGGCACTTCTCAGAAAGGAGCTGGGGCTGATAAGGGAATCATAAAGAGTAGGGATGAGGCCCTTGAGTAACCTTTGATATACATATCACTGTGGCTGACACCATGCTGTGAACCTCTAGTCACTCTCATACCCTGTGTTGCAGGATTATCAGATATGGATTCGCTCCTGTTGTGACAGACTGCTTTCTGGAAGAAGGGCAGAGAAGAGGCCACAACAAAAGCAAGCAGGACCCCACCCCCACAAACTTCAAAGACTCAGACCCTAAATCAGATTTAGTGGATGGAAATGGACTATAAGAGGTCCCCAATATTGTTAACTGTCAAGCAGCCAGTGAGGTGTTTTGAGAGCAGGAGAAGCTCTGCAAGATTTCTGCCTGTGAAAAGGACTGGGGACCAAGGCCTGCTAGTCTCCCAGCTGGGTGAAAGGCATCACCCAGGCAACCCAAGACCACCTGCTCCAGGAGCACCAATGCCTGCCGGCATGCCAAGACCAGAATGCCCTGCAAGGAAGAGGAGAGTGCTGGAGTGAGCGAGGTCTAGTGGGAGATGCTGATGACTTGATCTCTAAAGCGAGATGTGAGGAGACTGCTTCTGCACTGATCGGGGCATAGCCCATGTGTGGAGTGAAATCGGCAACTCCATACACCAGGTGTTGCCACTGTGAAGACTGCAGCATTGCTGATCAGGCCGTAGCCCAAGTGTGGACAGAATAATTACCCTATAAGCCAGGTGGGGACACTTTGAAGATTGCCACCATGCCGATCAAGCCGTAGCCCATGTGCAGAGTGAGAAGGTGGTGCCATCGGAAAAAGGCAAAGAGCATGGTTTGGTCAAAACCGTCATTGACAGAAAGAGGCCGCTGTGGCAACCCATGCAGGTCCAAGCCACGACAGAGGATCTGCAACAAAAGCGTTGAATTCTCCCCACCTGTGGGGAGGATCAATTAAACTTACCAGCATTGGTGGAGCATCAAGGACCCCCGACCGCTATCCAAAGACAGTGTGAGGAACTTGAGGACACTGGACCACTGCCCCTGCAGGGCCACGTGTGTGTTACTCACCTGAGTCAGCCATTGCAGCTTCAGCGCCCACGAGGGGATCCGCTCTCAGAGACTCCGGTCATGCAGGTCCTGCTGGTGTGGGTAAGGCTGATTAATGGGCTAGAAGTCTCCAGGAGAACTTGCCTGCCATATAGTGCTGCAACACGTTTGACTTTAATTAGAGTAGGACTGGGACTTCTGAGATTCAGACTACTAGTGGGACTGAACGCACAAGTTACTAACTTGTGTAACGATATATCTGTAAGAGACAGTAGTTAGTGACAGATTCCTTACCTTAGAATATCCCCAGGCGTCAGACTGGATCCGGAAAGTTTTTGCGTAGCAGTACCCTTGCGCTTCGGTAGGCGGCGTCGTGCGGCTCCGCGTCCATCGTCTGCGTCGTGATCGCCGGGATGACGTCGCAGGCAGTACTTAGACGCCGCCCCTGCGCGCTGACGTCAGTTCTGTACACGACTTTCCGCGCCAGGAACGCAGAGGCATGCAAGAAGCTGACATAGGTGTCTGAAAAATACTAGGGCCCTGAAAGGGATGTCCTTAACCCTAGAAATCAGTTCGCAGAACGGGAGGATGGGTGGGGCGGTAGGGATCTGTCACTAACTACTGTCTCTTACAGATATATCGTTACACAAGTTAGTAACTTGTGCATCTGAAAGAGACACGTTAGTGACACCTTACCTTAGAATAGATACCCCAGCAATACCAACCCCGGTGGTGGGTCTGCGAACAAAGATCAGACAAGGAAGTCCCGGAGGACAGAACGGCCAAAGAAGCCGTCCCTCCGGACCTGACTGTCAAGGCAGTAATGCTTGGTAAATGTGTGCAGCGAGGCCCACGTAGCTGCCTGACCGATATCCTGCAGCGGAACACCGCGGCCTAAAGCCGTGGTAGCAGCCGTTGCCCTGGTGGAATGGGCACGCAGCCCAACAGGAGGCTCCTTCTTAGCCAAAGAATAGCAGGCTTTGATACACAAGGTTACCCAGCGGGAGATGGTTCTCTTGTGCACCGCCCGACCTTTTTGGCGCCCACGTAGCCAACAAAGAGCTGGTCATCCACCCGGAAGTGTTGTGTGCGGTTGATATAAAAGGAAAGCGCACGTTTTGGGTCCAGACGGTGGAGCCTCTCTTCCTCTCTGGAAGGAGGCGGAAAGAAGGTGGGCAAAGTGATGGTCTGCCCAATGTGGAAGGCAGTAACCACCTTTGGCAAGAAGGACGGATGCGTCCGAAGAACAACCTTGTCTGGATGAACAGACAGAAAGGGAGGTTTGCATGGAAGAGCCTGGAGCTCACTCACCCGCCGAGCGGAGGTGATGGCCACCAGAAGGCTGTCTTCAGAGTCAGAAGACGAAGAGGACAGTTATGTAGGAGGCTCAAGGGAGCGCACTTAAGAAAGGTAAGAACCAAGTTCAAGTCCCACTGAGACATCACAAACGGAACAGGAGGGAAGAGGTGTGTAATGCCTTTTAGAAACCTGTTAACAACAGGGGACTTGAAAAGGGAGGGCTGATCAGGAAGCCTGAGGAAGGCCGAGATGGCACAAAGATAGCCCTTGATGGTACCAAGGGCAGAACCCTGTTGGGCCAGGGAAAGAAGGAACAGAAGAAAGTCAGAAAGAGGGGCAGAAAGGGGATTCACAGCCTTTGCTGTGCACCATGCCACAAACTTGTTCCACCTGCAGGCGTATACCACCTTAGTGGAGGGACGCCTGGCTGCCAGAATCACATCACAAACTTTGGGAGGCAAGTCGAAAGGAATCAACTGCCGCCGCTCAATCTCCACGCAAGCAGGTGGAGGCAGGACAGGTTCGGGTGGAGGACCGTCCCCTGCTGCTGCGACAGAAGATCCTCCCGAAGAGGCAGACGGATCGGGGGATCGACGCTCATACTGAGTAGCTCGGGATACCAAACTCTTCGAGCCCAGTCCGGAGCCACAAGGATGACTTTGGCCCGGTCGCGCCGAATCTTCTTCAACACTCTGGGTAGAAGTGGTATAGGCGGAAAAGCGTACAACAGACCGCAACTCCACTCGCGACGAAAAGCGTCGCCGAGCGAGTGCTGCCTTGGAAATTCCAACGCGCAGAACTGATGACATTGCGCGTTCTCTTCGGTGGCGAATAGATCTAACCAAGGTTCTCCCCACTGTAGAAAGAGTCCTTGCGCCACTTCCGAGTGAAGACGCCATTCGTGATCCATCATGCACCTGCGGCTGAGTTCGTCCGCCCTGGCGTTCAGGGAACCTGCCAGGTGTTGAACCATCAGGAAAATGCCCTGATGTTCCAGCCATGTCCAGAGGCGCAGAGCCTCCTGACATAGGGTCCACGACCCCACCCCGCCTTGCTTGTTGCAGTACCACATGGCGGTGGTGTTGTCTGTGAACACCTGCACTACTTTCCCTTTGACAGAGGGAAGGAATGCCTTGAGTGCAAGTCGGATCGCCCGGAGCTCCAGAAGGTTGATATGGAGCCGGGACTCCGCCAGAGACCAGAGGCCTCTGATCTCCGCCTCTCCCATGTGACCGCCCCATCCCAGAAGGGACGCGTCCGTCACAACTGTGTGCTCTGGCTGGGGAAGGGAGAGGGACCTGCCCATGACCCATTGCCGGTTCGAGAGCCACCACTGCAACTGTCTTGCAGTCCCCTCCGAGATCTAAACGTGATCGGACAGATTGCCCTGGTTCTGTGCCCACTGGAACTTCAGGTCCCACTGCAGAGCCCGCATATGCCATCTGGCATGATCGACCAGCAGGATGCAGGAGGCCATGAGGCCCAGCAGCCTCAGGGTCATCCTTACCTAAACCCAGGATAAAGGCTGAAAGATCGGAATCATAGCCTGAATATCCCGGACTCACCGTTCGGGAGGATAGGCCTGAAACTGCGTCGTGTCTAGAACTGCTCCGATGAAAAGGAGCTGTGGAGAAGGAATCAGATGCGACTTCGGCACATTGATGGAGAACCCCAGCGAGTGCAGGAGTTCGGCCGTAGTCTGGAGGTGGGAGACGACTGATGGGACGAGCTCGCCTTCAGCAGCCAGTCTTCGAGGTAGGGAAGACTGGAACCCCTGCCCGGCGCAGATGAGCTGCGACCACCGCCATCACTTTCGTGAACACCCGAGGGGCACTTGTAAGGCCAAAGGGGAGCACGGTGAACTGAAAATGCTCGAGGCCTACCGTGAACCGAAGGCAACGCCGGTGGGCCGGCAAGACGGGGATGTGAAAATAAGCGTCCTGCAAGTCCAACGCTACCAACCAGTCTCCAGGGTCGAGGGCAGTCAAGACCTGAGCTAGGGTGAGCATCTTGAACTTCTCCTTCCGGAGGAAGCGATTGACGTTCCGGAGGTCCAAGATAGGACGCATGTCCTCCTTGTCCATTTTTGGGCCCCAGAAAGTAGTGGGAGTAGCAACCACGTCCTACTTCTGGGGTCGGAACATGCTCGATGGCCCTCTTGGCCAAGAGGGCCGTGACTTCCTTCTGCAGAAGCATCAAGTGATCCCCTGACATGCGGTGGAATTGAGGTGGCATGGCTGGGGGGGGTGGTCTCGAAGGGGAGGGAGTAGCCCCTTCGGACAATGTCCAAGACCCACCTGTCCGAGGTGATGGCACGCCAGTGGTGAAGGTGATGGCGGACCCTGCCCCCTACTGGCGTGCTGTGCACCTGAAATGAGGGACTAGGAGGGCTTGGAGGCCGCGGACGGGGCGGAGGTGGTGGCCTGACCCGCACGCTGGTTGCCCGAACCGCCATGGCGGTAGCCACGACCCCGGCCACGCGAAGACGCTTGCTGCGCGGGCCGGTGGCTGGTCTGCGGACGTGACTGGGCGCCCCTTCCGTGGCCACAAAAGGGGCGAAAAGCAGAGGTTAGCGGAGGGCGCACAACTGAAAGGCCCAGGGACTTGGCAGTAGCCCGTGAGTCCTTAAAACGCTCCAGCGCATGGTCTGCTTTGGAACCAAAAGACCGAACTCCATCAAAGGGCATGTCCATGAGTGTATTCTGGACATCACCCGAGAAACCAGTTGTTCTCAGCCAGGCGTGGCGACGCAGCGCCACCGTCGTTGCAAGCGATCTGCCCAGCGAGTCGGCGGTATCAAGGCCACAACGTATGGTGTATTTAGCCGCATCTCTACCTTCCGCAATGGCGCGGGTAAGCAGTGTCTGGACCTCCTCAGAACACTGTGGCAAAACAGTCGCCACCGAATCCCACAGGGAGTGGGTATATCGGCCCAAAAGGCAAGCGGTGTTGACGGACCGCAAGCCAGCACTGGAGGAAGAAAAGCCTTCTTCCCAAATTGGTCCAGGCGTTTGGATTCCCTATCCGGAGGGGCGGTAGGGAAGGCGGTTTGGGAGGCAGAGGCTTGGACAACCAAGCTCTCGGGGGTGGGATGTTGAGAGAGGAACAAGGGGTCGCCCGGAGCAGGGCGATGGCGTCGGGCCACGTTCCTATCCACAGGAGCCCCTGTGGTGGGCTTGGACCAGGTGCCCAAATGAACGTCAGATAGTGCATCATTAAACGGCAGCACAGTCTCCGAAGAGGAAGCTGCCGGCTGAAGCACTTCGGTCAGGAGATTAGTCCTGACAGCCACAGTAGGCAATTGGAGGTGCAAGGCTTCAGCTGCTCTACGCAACACCGTTGCGAAATTTGCTCCCTCCTCCGTAGCCACGGGAGGAGACAGCATGCCAGTGTCAGGGGAAGTGTCTAGACCACTGGCATCCCCAAGCTCCTCTGCCCAGTCCTGATCATACTCACACTGCTGTGTGAGAGGGTCTTCCGACCCCTCCCAGCTCTCCTGGTCCTCCTCTGGTTCAAAATATGGAGGAGGAGGGACATCTGGGACCCAAGGTCTCATCGGGCGCCGGAGCCGGCGTCGAGCGACGTCGGTCCGGCTCCATGTCCGGAACCGGAGAGAACCGGGGAACGACGCCGCCCGGAGCCCCGTGCGGTGTCGGGAACGGCACCGGGGAGATCGGCGCCGGCGTGGTTAGGTCAACCGGCGTCGATCGGGGTTGCGGTACCACCGGAGCCGGGACCGAGGCCGGGATCAAGGCTGGCGGGACAGGCGACGCCGGGAACGGAGTCGTCGGCGACGCCGGAGCAACCCCATCAGGGCCCGCGGGGCCCGAAGGCGCACCGGAGGGACCTTGAGGCCCGAAGAGGCGGGCCATGGCCAACAGGAATTCCTGTATCTCGGCCAGAGTCGCCCCCGAACCCGGGAAGGACGGGTAATGCGGGGGCGGCGCCACAGGCATATCCGGAGCCGCGGGGACGGTGCCGACAGGGGCCTCAGCCGAGTCGCGAGACCGGCGAGGCGAAGTCTTAGAGCGATGGTGCTTCTTAGACTTCTTGTGCTTCGACTTACCCGAAGAGCGCGAAGACTTGGACTCCGACGACCGGCGGGGCTCCACGACCGGCACCTCGACCTCTCACGGGACCGGGGCTTGGTGCGGCGCGGAGCCGACTGCCAGACCTCCAGGAGCTTTCGAGACCCCTCTCGCAAAGCCTTCGGGTGAAGTTTCCGGCAGTCAGGGCACGACTTCGTGTCGTGGTCTCGGCCGAGACAGTAGAGACACTCTAAGTGCGGGTCTGTGATCGACATCATTCAACCACAGGCACCGCATGGCTTGAAGCCGGGCATCCCTACCGACACCTAGGAGTCGAGAAGACTCGAAAAGAAACAGTGAAAAAATTCACCAAAAATGTAGTCAAAAATTGACTAGGGCACTGCTCTTCCCGGATCTGCGCTTACTGGTGCGGAAAAAGAAGAACTGACATCAGCGCGCAGGGGCGGCGTCTAAGTACTGCCCGCGACGTCATCCCGGCGATCACGACGCCGACGACGGACGCGGAGCCGCACGACGACGCCTACCGACGCGCAAGGGTACTGCTACGCAAAAACTTTCCGGATCCAGTCTGACGCCTGGGGATATTCTAAGGTAAGGAATCTGTCACTAACGTGTCTCTTTCAGATTTGAATGTCACCTATAGTGATTGGGGAATAACCACTAGCGAGAGGGGAACAGGACTTAGGGACCGCTCATTGGAACACCAGAGCCCTGATTTTAAGGCACTGTGTGGATTGTTTGTGAATGCCATATTTTACTTTGTGTTGGTATATAAACACTTCTTTTTTCACAAAAGTATTTGACTGGACAATCATTTATTGCCGCTAGTGAACGTATTTTGAGTTGAGAGCCAGTATTGACCCCCATAGGTCTACCTACCTCCAGAGAAGCCTTGGACTGCTCAACCAGCGCTATCACTGACAGTAAAGTGCTGAAGGGGTACTTGACCCAGTTACTCAGGATCCATAATAGGTTGGGCCTGGGGACATTGGGAGTTAAAGGCCTAAGCCCCCCATGGTCGGGTCCAGTAGCTCTTGCTTGCCCAGAGGCCCTCTGAACGGGGTTGTGACACACACCAATTGAACAAAAGTGTTGCTCTCGAAGTATGCCTTGAAGCTGAATGTCACTGCAGAACGGCCATTTTGGGACAGCCTTCCTTTACAATATATTTGGTACAACTGGAGATGAAAGCCATTATTAGCGGTTAGCAATTAGGCCTTTACACTCCAATGATGCCAAAGAACAATTCTTTACAAGGCTTTTGTGGAATTTTGTTTCAGTGCTGGGGAACACAAGGCCCTTGCTTCAAAAACCAAGTTTAGGGTTCGGCAAATCACTGATTATTTATACTGAAGAACTCTGGCTTGACTCCTACAGCAATCACCACTGGGAGCCAATAATCTTCTTTGGTACAAACTATGTTTCCTTTGACAATCGGGTGTCCTTGAATCAATTCACAGCGAGAAAGCAGTTTGCCTCTTTGTGCTCGAAAGGAAATCAGTTGCATGAGGACTATCCTATCATCACCTCCACAATAATTGCGTCAACTCGAAGACACACACACACCGTGCAACGATTCCAAGTGGAAAAAGACACCAGGAATGTGAAGCTTCAAGCGCCATTTCTAACCTTAAGAAGTGCAAAATAATCACAATCTGCCGAATCAAATAGCACCATGGGGTGATCAGTCGAATTTTTACCAAGGGCCACCTCACACACAATAAGTTGAATGCATTTCCACCAATCTAAGCATTTCCACCAATCTAAGCATTTCCACCAATCTATCTGTACATTTTATTACAAAAAACTCAGGCAATTCGTATTGCGACCACTAGATGGCAGGGAACTGCAGAGCATGTGAATCTTTTTCCGCTTCTTTCTGTAAAAGGAATAAATTAACGGCGTCTCTTACTCGCTTCCACACTTTATCCGACAGAGCAGATTGTGAAAATCAACAAGCATTTGCAATGCAATAGGTCTCGCATTTGCGAGAGTTAGAGCTATTGGCATTGTAAATGGTAATATCTTTTACCCCTGTGTTTTGTTTGGAGTGTTGTGGATGCAAGTGGTGTGGAGTAGAATTATGTGGGTTGGATTGGAATTGTTATTTGTGGGATTGTGTGGGGTGTAGTGTATTTGTGTAGTGGAATTATGTGGCATGGTGAACAGGGGTGAGAGCTGCAGAAAATAGAGTTAGAGGAAGATAGGGAGGGATAGGTAGTTTGTGCATGAAGTGGTGAATGAACTCTAGACAGAGGATCAGCAAGAGTGTGTGAGAAAGAGAGAGAGAAGTGACAGCAGGCAACAGTGGTATAAAGAGGGAGTGTTTGTGTATGCAGAAGATACCTGCAGAAGGAGGAGGACAGCGTGGATTTGAGGGACAGAAACATTTGAAAAGGCACAGGAAAGATATTGTGCTCAAAGACCTGAAGTGAACCATATGATGGAGGCAGGAAGAGTGAATGAGCAAGCGAGGTTAGAGATGGTACAAGAGAAAGAGAGAGAGATGGTACGAGAGAGAAAGAGACAGAGATGAGTGGGAGGGGCCCCCGGGGAAGGTGAAGAGAGAGGTTGACTAGTGCACACCGCGAGGAGGTACCGGAAGGTAGCATGTGTGAGCAGGTATTATAGAGAGGAGATAGAGTATGAGGGAGGGATGAGAGAGGCAGTGGGATTGCAAGATGAAAGGGGGTAGTAGGAGTGTGAGGGAGGAATGGGTTGTATTGGAATTGTGTGGTGGGGAGCTGTGTAGTGGAAATATGTGGCATGGTGTGCTGTAGAATTATGTGGATAGTAATTAAATGGTATTAAGTGTAATGGAATTTTGTAGTGCAGTGGTGCTGAGTGTTACTGAGGTGGTGGTGTGCTTGTGCGGATGTGGTGCTGAGTGATGCTTTGGTGGTGCTGTGCGGAGGTGGTGCTGCGCTAATTCTGAAGAGGTGCTGCATTGAAAGCAGAGTTGCTGCTGAGGTTGTGCTGCGATGGTGCTGACCTGCTGGTGCATTGATGCAGAGGTGGTGCTGTGCTAGTATTGAGTGATGCTGAGGAGATGCAGCACTGGTGCTGAGGAGATGCTGCGCTGGTGCTGAGGGATGCTGTGGTGGTGCTGTTCTTGTGCAGAGTACCAGTGAGGTGATGCTGAGGTGGTGCAGAGAGATGCTGATATGGTGCTGCCCTGCTGCTGAGTGACGTTTTGTATGAATGGGGACAACATGCTTCTCCGTCTCCAGTTAAGCGGAAAACCGAGGCCGCTGGGTTTCACTGCTCATGGGAGTCATCTCTCCTCTTGATGAAACCCTGTTTATGGGAATCTGAGCCCTTCAGAGTAGAGATGGCCGGTGCTCAGGACTTTAAGTGGGATGAAAAAATTGGGGGGGGGGGGGTCTCTCAAAGGGGCGTGGCCAATGTAATTAAGGGTGTGGCTTAAAAACAAGCTAAAAATCTGTGCTTAGCATAGTATGCCACACGACTGGTCTTTTGCTGTTTCTGTCATTACATCTAGATATATGATACAACAAGTAACATCATACCTACAACAAGTCAGGACTAATGGCTTTGTCAGTGGTTGTTAGTTGCATAAGATAAATAAGCAACAACTATGGCTTGTATATAATATTGAAAAAGCTTCCACTTTAAAGCCCTGGTGACACCACGACAATGTTGCTGCTCCTGAGTTTCAAAAAGAGCAGGGAAATCCAGAGAGAAAATTACTTTAAAAAAACTGCCGGCGCTCAGCACCGGTGAGACCCAGCCCACTTAAAGCCCTGCCGGTGCTTATAAACAGACAACATTGCTGGGCCACTTGCAAGATAAACAGAGGCTCTAAAGACGATCAGCGATATTGATTTATGCGCCGTTTCAGTAACATTCAGCTATTAATTTCACCACTTATCAGTATAAACATATATATTGCGGAGGTATCATTACTAGTCGCCCAAACCAAAGGCACTGGAGTTTAACCCATTGAACGCGGTACAGATAAGACTGTCAGAGAACACAGTAGCATTGCCTTGTTTGCGCTGCCATGTTTAAAAAAAAATTGTTTTTTACTTTACCTCTCCCTAGAGAAAGCGAGCTCCAAATTGATTTTTAATTGTCCGGTACGTCAATACAGAGACACAGCCTAGAATGCGCGTGCCTTTCTAATCACACTACTTTAGTATTAGAACAGTGGTCCTTAAAAAGAACAGTATGGTCATCAGGATAAATATAGACTCCAATCAGTGCTATATTACGAGTGTCCAGCCGGACATTCAATTTAATAATTCAAAAATGTCAAAAACCAAAAATATAAACACATCAATACAGTGGGACACAATCCTGCATCCTACATAGAAACATAACGAATACATTTAGGACAGGAACATATCAGGCAAGACAGGGTAGCTTGTGGAATATTGAACACAATTTCTAACAAGCTTGAGGAAACAGTAATTACACTTTTTTATCAGATTTGATTAATGTGCAAACTGTTTAGATTGGTCGACGACGTTTCGATCCTCTTAAAAAATGGCAGGATCATCATCAGGACAGTTATAAGTACAAGCCTGATTAATTAGAGATTGCCTGTGGAAAATAAGGAAAAGGGAAGGAGATTAAGGAGCATTTAGTACAGACCGTGAAACATTATGCTATCCAAGGGGTCCAGGACCAGCCCTGGTGTGACCGCACCATGCTCGTGAAGCAGTTATGAAAACATTCGAGGACTCTCAACAGGGCGATAACTGTGAAGGGAGATGGCTAGCGTGAGTGAGCGTGAACGTCAGGGCTGCATATTAAAATAAGGTGTAAAAGGAAACAACCGTGTGGATATGGACGCACGCAATCAATCGTGTCAAGATAGTGACAAGCGAACCAGGCTGAACGGTACACACGTGAGCAAGGTGAAAAGGCCTAAAGATGTATGAGGACTGAGTTCAGAGTGCCCGCTGCGCGTGTGAGGTGACGCTCGTTCGCACAATAGGGCAGTAATAACTAACCTCAATTGGGCTTGCGGAAGGTAAAGCCACAAATACACTCAGTGGTGGAGGCCGATTAAATATGATGTTCTGTGAAAATTAAATTCAAATGTAAGGTACCGGAATTACTAGATAACTGGCAGACAAGAAGATAGAACCGGCAGGAATTCTCACCTAAGAGTGAATAACCTGGCGTTTAGACTGTAAAGTTATCAGTTCCAAGACAGCAAGTGGCGATGCACTACAGGGAAAAAGGATGGAAGGGAGGAGTGAGGAAATAAAAGGGTGGCTTGGAAGGAGTCAGATGACTACGCAGGGCAGCGTGCTTACCGTTATGCTGTGTGATCCAAGGCTTGATGGCAGGGATAGCCATCGGCCAATGGAATGCTCCTATTTATGGTGTGAGTGACAGGTGACTCAGCATAAGGTGGCCATGTTGGGTGAGGGTTTTAATGAGTATGGAAGACAGACTAGGTGTGGTAAAGAAACCACTAGAGAGCCAAAAGGAGGCAGTGAACTAAAAGAAGAGTAAATCATGCAAAACAGTATTCATTATTTAGGTAACAGGGAAGTTATACCAAACAACTGAATTAACAAAATATGCTTGATGACAATTGGACAGAGATATTCAGGAACCATGGAAAAAAACAAGCAGCAACGCAGTTAGTGGCAGTTGTATTCAGATTACAAACTAGAGGTAGACACAGTGAGGGCGGAACATAGTTCTTGGTACAAGGAGTGGTCTAGATCAAGGTGGTCCAGTCCTCATTCCTGTTCAGTCCATTCCTGATGCTGTTCATGCGGATAATCTGCTTGAGCTCCTCTTTATTCAGAAGTTGTGCAATGTCTCCGCCTCTTGGGGGTTGTTTAACAACGTTTATGACTGTCCATTTAATGTCATCTTCATTGTGTCCTGCCACGGTGAAATGATCCACTAAGGGCGCGTTGGGAGTTTTGCAGCGCACTCTACTCCTATGTTGTCCAATTCGGGTCTTCACTTTTGTGTTGTTTGCCCAATGTAAATAAGCAAGCAAGGACATTGAATCAAATAAATGACATTGCAAATATTACAGTTGGAAAATGATCTTGATTTGATTGACACATTATTGAAGGTAAACTCTTTGCCTTCTAGAGTAAAATCACACACATTACAGTTGCCGCATTTGGCGTGCCCGATTAGAGGTTCAATGCCCCAATGTGCATCAAGAGTGGTAGCTACCCTGGAATTAGGTAGAACTGCCCGTACCAGGTGGTCTTTGAGATTGCGGCTTTTGCGGAAAGCAACTAGAGGGTGCTCAATGTTCAAATTGCCTGCGTTCACAGTAGGCCAGTGTTTGATGATAGATTTACGGATGGGGTTCGAAATAGGGGAGAATGTGGTCACACAGACTATGGCGATTGTTGTCAGACTTGATTTTGGGGAAAAGCAGGATTTCTCTTGGGCAGTACCAGGCACGCTTCTGTTTAGGGTACCAGGCGTTTAGGGTAACCACGTGCTTTCAACTTGGTAGATAAGATTGACGCTTCGCGATAATAATCGTCTTTGGCGAAGCAATTGCGTCTTATCCGCAAAAATTGGGAGTATGGTAAAGAGTCACGTAGTGCTCGTGGGTGATTACTTTCGTAATGAAGCAAGGTGTTACGCTCTGTAATTTTTCTGTATAGCCTGGTAAGTAGTTCACCATTGGAATGGAATATGGTGAGATCGAGGAAAGGAATCCGAGATTTGTCATGTGTAAGGGTGAAATTAAGGCCTAGACAATTGTTATTCAGCCAGTGTAGAAAATGGTTGAGGGTTTCAACATTATTGTGCCAAATCATGAAAATGTCATCTATATACCGACGCCATAATGTGACACCGGTAAAAAAGGGTTTAGTGGGAGATAGGATGGTAGTCATTTCAAGGTGGTCCATGAAAAGTATAGCCAAGTTGGGGGCAAAAACGGCCCCCATTGATGTTCCTTTGACTTGTTGGTAATATTCGTACTCAAAAGAGAAGAAATTTCTAGTAAGGCAAAGTTCAAGTAGTTGCAGAATGAACACAGTGGGGACAGTGTGTGGGCGAGGCCTGGAGTCAAGTACTCCTTGGATCACAGTCATCGCCAGAACCTGCGGGATGTTGGTGTACAAGGATTCAATATCCATTGTACCGAGTATATCACTGGTAGGGTCAAAAGGGTGGTGCTCGACTAAGTTAATCATCGCCATATTATCCCTTACATAGCATTCAGTGCCAGGTACAAAGTCTTTAATAAAGTAGTCAACGTATTGACCCAGGGGTTCAAGTATAGAGCCGCACCCCGAAACTATCGGACGTCCAGGGGGGCTCGTGAGGTTTTTATGCACTTTGGGAAGTGTGTAAATCACTGGCATGCGCGGTGATTTCACATTTAAAAAAAGAAATTCCTTTTGACTTAGAAAACCCTCAGATTTTGCGTCTGTGGTGATCTCTAAGATTAGGTTTTGTAGTTCCCTTGTTGGATTAGTGGGCCGTCTACAGTAGTGGTCAGTATTAGAGAGCTGACGCAGAATTTCAGATTTGTATTTTTCCTTCTCTTGCAGGACAATCCCACCACCTTTATCGGCAGATTTGATTATTAGAGATTCGTTCCTTTTAAGAGAATCAATGGCTTTCTTTTCACTAAGGGAAATATTGTATGGGATGAACGTTTCTTGCTCTCAAGCGTGGCCAAGTCATTCAATACCAGTTTCTCGAATGTTACCAACAAGTCAATGGAACATCAATGGGGGCCGTTTTTGCCCCCAACTTGGCTATACTTTTCATGGACCACCTTGAAACGACTACCATCCTATCTCCCACTAACCCCTTTTTTACCAGTGTCACATTATGGCGTCGGTATATAGATGACATTTTCATGATTTGGCACAATAATGTTGAAACCCTCAACCATTTTCTACACTGGCTGAATAACGATTGTCTAGGCCTTAATTTCACCCTTACACATGACAAATCTCTGATTCCTTTCCTCGATCTCACCATATTCCATTCCAATGGTGAACTACTTACCAGGCTATACAGAAAAACTACAGAGCGTAACACCTTGCTTCGTTACGAAAGTAATCACCCACGAGCACTACGTGACTCTTTACCATACTCCCAATTTTTGCGGATAAGACGCAATTGCTTCGCCAAAGAGGATTATTTTCGCGAAGCGTCAATCTTATCTACCAAGTTGAAAGCACGTGGTTACCCTAAACGCCTGGTACGAACAGCACAGAAGCGTGCCTGGTACTGCCCAAGAGAAATCCTGCTTTCCCCCAAAATCAAGTCTGACAACAATCACATAGTCTGTGTGACCACATTCTCCCCTATTTCGAACCCCATCCGTAAATCTATCATCAAACACTGGCCTACTGTGAACGCAGGCAATTTGAACATTGAGCGCCCTCTATTTGCTTTCCGCAAAAGCCGTAATCTCAAAGACCACCTGGTACGGGCGGTTCTACCTAATTCCAGGGTAGCTACCACTCTTGATGCACATTGGGGCCTTGAACCTCTAATCGGGCACGCCAAATGCGGCAACTGTAATGTGTGTGATTTTACTCTAGAAGGCAAAGAGTTTACCTTCAATAATGTGTCAATCAAATCAAGATCATTTTCCAACTGTAATATTTGCAATGTCATTTATTTGATTCAATGTCCTTGCTTGCTTATTTACATTGGGCAAACAACACAAAAAGTGAAGACCCGAATTGGACAACATAGGAGTAGAGTGCGCTGCAAAACTCCCAACACGCCCTTAGTGAATCATTTCACCGTGGGAGGACACAATGAAGATGACATTAAATGGACAGTCATAAACGTTGTTAAACAACTCCCAAGAGGCGGAGACATTGCACAACTTCTGAATAAAGAGGAGCTTAAGCAGATTATCCGCATGAACAGCATCAGGAATGGACTGAACAAGAATGAGGACTGGACCCAGGCGCGGTGCGTCCATTCGGGCGTTGAGGCGTAGCCCCCCGCCAGCAGTCTCGGTGTTTTTGAACTTCAGTAAACTGAATCAGTTTACTGAAGTTCAAAGACGCCGAGGGAGAACTGACAATCATGTCAGTCAGCATGACGTCGGATCGCCCACCCCCTTCAGAGTCTGAAGGGGGTGGGCGGTCCTGCGTCATGTTGACTGACATGACTGAGAGGGACCAGGGGCAGCAGGCAGCACTGCAGCACAAGTGCGCATGAGTGGGCAAGGGCACCGAATTTTCGCGCCGTGCCCAGTCATGCGCACTCTGTGTGTGCACTGGCTTACAGCATGCCCATTAGGAGAGCGAGGCTGAGCAAAGGCTCAAACCTCGGTCTCCTAATGGGCAGGCGGGCGAGTACTCAACCGTGCTCTAACCCAATCCTGGCGCTGCTGGCAGCGACAGGATTGGCTGAGAGGGGCTGTAGGCGCCAGTCGCGCTAACGGACCCGAGGCAGCGCGGACGGCAGACCTGCTGCTCAGGTAGGATTAAGGATTTATTAATTTTAAATATTTTAAAACTTAACACCCCCACCCCCGCGCGACACCCTCCCCGCGAGCCGCGACTGCCCCCACCAGTCCTCAAAATGTATGTTAAGCACAATGGACATCTTAAAAGGCGGATGTATTTGCCTGTGAACTGCTCTTTGCTGAGCACGCTCCTTGGCTGTTTTCGCCGTGGTGTAATTAGAGCGAGCTGCAGCTCACTGGAAGGGCGCCTCTATTCCACCCGGGCGTTCTCTCCCGTGACACCGACAATGTTAGCAAACACTGCATGCTGCTGTATGTAAACATGGCACGGTGATCCCCAGAGGGGACACCGCTGCCTTACACACACTCCTCGTGTGCCGCTTGATTATTTATACATTCATATAATGCTCAGATCCTGGCGAATCCACGCACCAAACAAGGCACTGCAGCGAGGTGGGATCAGTCTGACTCATGTTATGTAAAGTGGTAAAGCGCTGCTACATCACAAGGAGTTCTGGGCGCTGGATTCAACATGAATGAAAAGCAAAGCAGGGCATGCGAAATTAACTATCGAAGCTATTTTCTAAGGCTAGAATTTGAAGAGGGCGACGTGTAAGCATTTTTTGAACACTTTCGGGTTGCTATTCTCTGAGAGTTGGTAGAGAGAGGTCTTCCTTTTATCTCCTCCACTTCATATCACACCACACACCAGGGCGAGGGGACCGCGAAGGACGGTGGGGCGGAGAGGCAAGAGCAGAGTTACGCTCCGGCAGTGGTCTGGCGAATTATATGTGTTAGTCCTGCTCCCTAGACTGTATTCTCTATCTCTGTCATTCATTCACTTCACCTCACCCTTCCTCCCTCTCTTTACTCCGCTCTCTCTTTCCTCCTCCTCGCTTTTCTTCTCTCACTCTCTCTGCCCCATCCCCCTGGCTGCTCTGACTGGCTCTCCATAATCCCACTGCATATATAGGCTGTACCTGCAGCCCAAACAGCCTGGGTGGAAGGTATTGTGCCGTCACGGTCTCCTAAATAAGTGCACAGGTAAGCTCTCAATCGTTGTTTATCATCTTTACCAGGACATATTCAGTCTCCATCGATCGGCCCGCAAAGGGTTTCATAATGCTAAGATCTCACCATATCTGAATAGTGTTGTGATCTGATATAATATTGTGTTTCCGCTTGTCTGGCGAACAGGCTAATTGAGAACGTGGTTCAAATAGACAAGCAAATATACACTTTCATTGAGATTGATGGATGGATGGAAGGGAGGTTGTCTGAAGATGGCTGGATGCTCTGGTTATTCACCAGTGGTGAAAGGATACATAGATGATTGAGTGGGCAGAAGAGTTACAGGAGAGTGTGTCCAGAAGGATGAGTGAATGTGTACATGAATGAATGCTCCAATGATGGACAAATGAGTGGAAGATTTTCTAGTGAATGGATACATGGATGGATGAGCGAATGGGATCGTCTCTAGAAGGACCGATGGATGAACAGATGAATACAGTGGATGATAGAAACATGGATAAATTAATGGGGGATGATTGGGTGAATGATGCATGGGCTGAACAGTGAACACCTCTTATGTCGGCCGCACTCGCTCGCTACGTAAAATTCATCCCCAACTTTTACGCCCCACCACTTTCAAATGTCACCAGCCACCACTGACTGGACCACCTTGATCTAGACCACTCCTTGTACCAAGAACTAAGTTCCGCCCTCACTGTGCCTACCTCTAGTTTGTAATCTGAATACAACTGCCACTAACTGCGTTGCTGCTTGTTTTTTCCATGGTTCCTGAATATCTCTGTCCAATTGTCGTCAAGCATATTTTGTTAATTCAGTTGTTTGGTATAACTTCCCTGTTACCTAAATAATGAATACTGGTTTGCATGATTTACTCTTCTTTTAGTTCACTGCCTCCTTTTGGCTCTCTAGTGGTTTCTTTACCGCACCTAGTCTGTCTTCCATACTCATTAAAACTCTCACCCAACATGGCCACCTTATGCTGAGTCACCTGTCACTCACACCATAAATAGGAGCATTCCATTGGCCGATGGCTATCCCTGCCATCAAGCCTTGGATCACACAGCATAACGGTAAGCACGCTGCCCTGCGTAGTCATCTGACTCCTTCCAAGCCACCTTTTTATTTCCTCACTCCTCCCTTCCATCCTTTTTCCCTGTAGTGCATCGCCACTTGCTGTCTTGGAACTGATAACTTTACAGTCTAAACGCCAGGTTATTCACTCTTAGGTGAGAATTCCTGCTGGTTCTATCTTCTTGTCTGCCAGTTGTTATCTAGTAATTCCGGTACCTTACATTTGAATTTAATTTTCACAGATCATATTTAATCGGCCTCCACCACGGAGTGTATTTGTGGCTTTACCTTCCGCAAGCCCAATTGAGGTTAGTTATTACATCCCTATTGTGCGAACGAGCGTCACCTCAACGCGCAGCGGGCACTCTGAACTCGGTCCTCATACATCTTTAGGCCTTTTCACCTTGCTCACGTGTGTACCGTTCAGCCTGGTTCGCTTGTCACTATCTTGACACGATTGATTGCGTGCGTCCATATCCACACGGTTGTTTCCTTCTACACCTTATTTTAATATGAAGCCCTGACGTTCACGCTCACTCACGCTAGCCATCTCCCTTCACAGTTATCGCCCTGTTGAGAGTCCTCGAATGTTTTCATAACTGCTTCACGAGCATGGTGCGGTCACACCAGGGCTGGTCCTGGACCCCCTGGATAGCATAATGTTTCACGGTCTGTACTAGATGCTCCTTAATCTCCTTCCCTTTTCCTTATTTTCCACAGGCAATCTCTAATTAATCAGGCTTGTACTTATAACTGTCCTGATGATCCTACCATTTTTTTTTAAGAGGATCGAAACGTCGACCAATCTAAACAGTTTGCACATTAATCAAATCTGATTTTTAAAAAAAGTGTAATTACTGTATCCTCAAGCTTGTTAGAAATTGTGTTCAATATTCCACAAGCTACCCTGTCTTGCCTGATATGTTCCTGTCCTAAATGTATTCGTTATGTTTCTATGTAGGATGCAGGATTGTGTCCCACTGTATTGATGTGTTTATATTTTTGGTTTTTGACATTTATGAATTATTAAATTGATTGTCCGGCTGGACACTCGTAATATAGCACTGATTGGAGTCTATATTTATCCTGATGACCATACTGTTCTTTTTAAGGACCACTGTTCTAATACTAAACTGTTACCCAAGGTCCTTATCTACCTTTTGGGTTCCCTTGTGTTTTTGTTAATATATTTCTAATCACACTAGCGCAGGAACATGATTGTCATTGGTAACTTCTAAACAGCCCTGCAGTTATCTGCATTTGTGTTTGCCTTCTTTCGAGCTGTAAAGTCGCAGGCACCTAAATAGGAAAGTAGAGTCTGCTGCAGGTTCTTTTTTGCACCTGATCTCGTAGGTGTTGGCCGCAGTGCACGCAAGGGTCTGTACATGCGCCAGTAGGTACACTGGATCGGCACTGACCAACGTGTTTCTCTGTCCCTGGTCTGCTGTCAGTGTGATGGTGGCTCAAAAGTGGAGTTCACTGGCTGATCAGCGCAGGCACTGCGTTCCTGTTGGACCAGAAAGAGGCTTCTGATTTAAAATCAGCTTACCGGGCTCCGTCTACATTGGATCCTACAATCGTCCGTGATGTTTTCCATAGATTTGGTAGAAAAAGTCAGTCTCTGAACAGATCAAAGGCCAATTTCTCATTTCCGTCTAAATACCGTACTACTGAAGTGCTCCTTGAATTATACCGGTGCGTGAAAAGTATATATTTTTTTTCTTGGATCATGCATGTAGAATTATATCGGTGCGTTAAAAAGATGTTTTCTTTTCTCGGAGCAAGCGTGTAGAAGAATTTTACCGGTGCATTAAAAAGATGTTTTCTTTTCTTAGCGCATGCCTGCAGAATTATGGAGTCGTATTTCCTCTGACTCACTTGTTCAGTCACTTATCTGTCGGTGGGAAAAACCTGCATTAAATCTCTCCGTGTTCCATCGCGTTAGCGATGTTTTGCCCTTCATTAAACGTCTTTGATGGGTGTTTTGTAATATGTCGCGCGGCATGAGCTGCTTTGGAAATATGTCTCGCGGTGAGATGGTGAGAGTAGCGCAGATTAATGTCCTGCTGCGGGTAATTAGAAATGCCATATGTGGAAATAGCCAGGCCTCCCAGAGGTGGCACCGTGCCTTTCTAGTTAGCATACATTCTAAGTGAGGCCGACAGTGGGAGGCAGGGCTGCTTCGGAATGAGGTGTCAAAAGCCCATTCTGAAGCAGCACTGAACGCAGGAAGCTTTAAAAACAAGCATTGGCATAGCCAATAGGTCTCGCCTTTGGGACCTTATGCGTTTAGCCAGAACTTTTGGCTATGTTGTAGAGCATTGTGGCTGCTGCGCATCATGTTGAAAAGTTATAATAAAAAGTGTTAAGCATCTTTGTTACCTTTATAGAAACCAAGACGACATTATATACAACTGAATAACCCGATTAAAAAAAGATTTTAACATGAAAAATGTCTTCTAGTTTTTCTGTACTTGCACTGCTGGCAACTTCTTCCTGCCTGTTCTCATGCTGGTTTGTTATAATTTTTTTTGTTATGGGGGAGCAAGACCTAAATAACGGGGGAGTGGAGGTTGGAAAACCGTAATTTAATTAGAACACGAGCAGCGGACAGACACTAGGGGAGAATTAACAGATGCCAGATTCCGAGGTCAGACTGACGTGATGCTTAGGTGATGTTTAGGTGGTGCGCTGATACAAAATGGTGGTGGTGAATGATGTTTGGTGCTCAGGTGGTAACACTATATGGTGTGGATTGGAGGTACGTTGTGGATTGTGGAGTTGAAATATGTTTGGTGTGTAATTATGTGGTGTGTATTGGAAATGTGTGGAGTTGAACTGTGTGGCCTGGAACTATGGTGTTGAGTGAAATTATGCTTAGTGAAATTGTGTCATGGTGTGGAGTGCATTTATGTTGATTGGTGGTATGTGGCATAGAGTGCATTTATGTGGAGTGTATTTATGTTGCATTGAGTGGCGTGTAATTATGTGGCACTGAGTGGTATTATGTGGAGTGTATTTATGTTGCATTGAGTAGAGTGTAATTATGTGGCATGTAATTATGTGGAGTGTATTTATGTTGCATTGAGTAGTGTAATTATGTGGCATGTAATTATGTGGAGTGTATTTATGTTGCATTGAGTAGAGTAATTATGTGGCTTGTAATTATGTGGTACTGAGTGGTATGTGGGGTGTATTTATGTTGCATTGAGTAGAGTGTAATTATGTGGTGTGTAATTATGTGGCACAGTGTTATGTGGTGTATTTATGTTGCATTGAATAGAGTAATTATGTGACTTGTAATTATGTGGTACTGAGTGGTATTATGTGGAGTGCATTTATGTTGCATTGAGTAGTGTAATTATGTGGTGTAATTATGTGGCACTGAGTGGTATTATGTGGAGTGTATTTATGTTGCATTGAATAGAGTAATTGTGACGTGTGATTATGTGGTACTGAGTGGTATTATGTGGAGTGTATGTTGCATTGAGTAGAGTGTAATTACGTGGTGTGTAATTATGTGGTACTGAGGGGTATTCTGTGGAGTGTATTTATATTGCATTTAGTGTAATTATGTGGTGTAATTATGTGGCACTGAGTGGTATTATGTGGAGTGTATTTATGTTGCATTGAGTAGTGTAATTATGTGGTGTGTAATTATGTGGCACTGAGTGGTATTATGTGGAGTGTATGTTGCATTCAGTAGAGTAATGATGTGGCACGGAGGTATTTTTGGAGTGTATGTTGCATTAAGTGCAGTGTAATTATGTGGCATATAATTATGTGGCACTGAGCCGTATTATGCGGAGTGTATTTATGTTGCATTGGCTAGAGTAATTATGTGGTGTGTAATTATGTGGTACTGAGTGGTATGTGTAGTGTATTTATGTTGCATTGAGTAGAGTAATTATGTGGCGTGTAACTATGTCGCACTGAGTGGTATTTTGTGGGGTGTATTTGTTGCATTGTGGCGTGTAATTATGTGGTACAGTGGTATTATGTTGTGTATTTATGTTGCATTGCGTAGAGTGTAAATATGTGGCGTGTAATTATGTGATACTGAGTGGTAAGTGGAGTGTATTTATGTTGCATTGAGTAGAGTGTAATTATGTGGCATGTAACTATGTCGCACTGAGCGGTATTTTGTGGAGTGTATTTATGTTGCATTGAGTAGAGTGTAATTATGTGGCGTATAATTATGTGGCACAGTGGTATTATGTGGAGTGTATTTATGTGGCATTGAGTAGAGTAATTATGTGGCGTGTAATTATGTGGCACAGTGGTATTATGTGGAGTGTATTTATGTTGCATCGAGTAGAATGTAATTATGTGGTGTGTAATGTGGCACTGAGTGGTATGTGGAGAGTATTTATGTTGCATTGAATAGTGTAATTGTGACGTGTGATTATGTGGTACTGAGTGGTATTATGTGGAGTGTATCTTACATTCAGTAGAGTGCAATTATGTGGCGTGCAATTATGTGGCACTGAGTGGTATTATTTGGAGTGTATGTTGCATTGAGTGCAGTGTAATTATGTAGCATATAATTATGTGGCACTGAGAGGTATTATGTGGAGTGTATTTATGTTGCATTGAGTAGAGTGTAATTATGTGGCATGTAATTATGTGGTATTATGTGGAGTGTATGTTGCATTGAGTAGAGTGTAATTATGTGGTACTGAGTGGTATGTGGAGTGTATTTATGTTGCATTGAGTAGAGTAATTATGTGGCGTAACTGTCACACTGACTGGTATTTTGTGGAGTGTATTTATGTTGCATTGAGAAGAGTGTAATTATGTGGCACAGTGGTATTATGTGGAGTGTATTTGTTGCATTGAATAGAGTATAATTATGTGACGTGTAATTATGTGGTACTGAGTGGTATGTCGAGTGTATTTATGTTGCATTGAATAGAGTGTAAGTATGCAACATGTAATTATGTGGTACTGAGTGGTATTATGTTGTGTATTTATGTTGCATTGAGTAGAGTGTAAATATGTGGCGTGTAATTATGTGGCACTGAGTGGTATTATGTGGAGTGTATGTTGCATTCAGTAGAGTAATTATGTGGCACGGAGGTATTTTTGGAGTGCATGTTGCATTAAGTGCAGTGTAATTATGTGGCATATAATTATGTGGCACTGAGCCGTATTATGCGGAGTGTATTTATGTTGCATTGGCTAGAGTAATTATGTGGTGTGTAATTATGTGGTACTGAGTGGTATGTGTAGTGTATTTATGTTGCATTGAGTAGAGTAATTATGTGGCGTGTAACTATGTCGCACTGAGTGGTATTTTGTGGGGTGTATTTGTTGCATTGAGTAGAGTAATTATGTGGCGTGTAATTATGTGGTACAGTGGTATTATGTTGAGTGTATTTATGTTGCATTGCGTAGAGTGTAAATATGTGGCGTGTAATTATGTGATACTGAGTGGTATGTGGAGTGTATTTATGTTGCATTGAGTAGAGTGTAATTATGTGGCATGTAACTGTCGCACTGAGCGGTATTTTGTGGAGTGTATTTATGTTGCATTGAGTAGAGTGTAATTATGTGGCGTATAATTATGTGGCACAGTGGTATTATGTGGAGTGTATTTATGTGGCATTGAGTAGAGTAATTATGTGACGTGTAATTATGTGGCACAGTGGTATTATGTGGAGTGTATTTATGTTGCATTGAGTAGAATGTAATTATGTGGTGTGTAATGTGGCACTGAGTGGTATGTGGAGAGTATTTATGTTGCATTGAATAGTGTAATTGTGACGTGTGATTATGTGGTACTGAGTGGTATTATGTGGAGTGTATCTTACATTCAGTAGAGTGCAATTATGTGGCGTGTAATTATGTGGCACTGAGTGGTATTATTTGGAGTGTATGTTGCATTGAGTGCAGTGTAATTATGTAGCATATAATTATGTGGCACTGAGTGGTATTATGTGGAGTGTATTTATGTTGCATTGAGTAGAGTGTAATTATGTGGTATGTAATTATGTGGTATTATGTGGAGTGTATGTTGCATTGAGTAGAGTGTAATTATGTGGTACTGAGTGGTATGTGGAGTGTATTTATGTTGCATTGAGTAGAGTAATTATGTGGCGTAACTGTCACACTGACTGGTATTTTGTGGAGTGTATTTATGTTGCATTGAGTAGAGTAATTATGTGGCACAGTGGTATTATGTGGAGTGTATTTGTTGCATTGAATAGAGTATAATTATGTGACGTGTAATTATGTGGTACTGAGTGGTATGTCGAGTGTATTTATGTTGCATTGAATAGAGTGTAAGTATGCAACATGTAATTATGTGGTACTGAGTGGTATTATGTTGTGTATTTATGTTGCATTGAGTAGAGTGTAAATATGTGGCGTGTAATTATGTGGCACGGAGTGGTATTATATGGAGGGAGGAGGTGAAGGTCAAGGGCCTCAGCAGCCCTCCTAATAACAGCAGCAAGTGTGTTTGTCTTCCCCTCGGAGTGCTGCTCTCGCCCATGTGCTTCTCCCTGCCCTACTCCGTGATGTGCTCGCTGCTGACCCATATTGCTCTTACCTGTGTGCTTCTCTCCCCATAGCACCATTACACTCCCCCTCGCCCGTTTGCTTTTCTGCCTCGCACTCCATGTTGCCCCCACCCCTCAGCTGCACCCTTTGTGTTGCTTCCAGTCCCTCGCCCGTGTTTCCCCCTTCCAGTTTTGTCCCTGTTGCTTCCACCCTCCACCCGCTTTCCAAAAAACAAAGAAAGGAGGTTTCACACTTTTTTCTTCATTTTGTATGTAGAGGATGCTGTAAAAAGGTTAAAAGGAATTGCCAAAGCCGACAGTTAATTGGCTTAAAAGTAAGGCAGTAGAATTAGTTGAGATGTGATATGATGGGCTGCTTTTAATGAAAGCCCCTCCTTTTAAATGCCCTTCCTTTTAAATGCCTTCTTCTTGGGAGACTCCACGCAGCTCCTCTACATTTTACACAGGGAAAGACGGTCTGATGCTCTCCTGGGAAAGGTGGCCTGATGCTCCCCCGCCAGGAGTGAATGGAAATATCTATTGCCCATCATAGAAGTCCGTAGACAGTAGAAAGCCTCCTTACAAACTATAAAAGCGCTACAGAGCCTCAGAGGTAGCATTCCTCCTTTACTGAGTCTTATCCTGGACAAAAACAATCGACACACCTTAAGAGCTGGAGCCTCAGGGTTAGTAAAATCGACAAATGGATGTCATCTATACAGATGTCTACAGTATCAAAGCACTGCAAATCGCAGGTGTTACTATAATCCAATTTATGCTATTCAATTTGATTGCGTCAATAGTATGGCAGGTTTAATACGCTTGGTCATAAATCACTGCATTTGATGACGGTGAATGTCCAACTGACTGTGCCATCATTCATGTTTATAAAATGGCAGTGCAAGATAGTGCAGATCTTTACTTATCTTGCCAGATAGTCATTAATGTGACGAAACAATTGTTCACGTAATGTTGGGGGACCTGTACTAGAACTGCCGGCATGACGCGGAAGGAAAACACAAATACTAAAAAAGAAAATGCTCAACTTAGTTTTTCTTTGCAGCTATTCCTGAAGCTCTAAGGTCTTTGTTAATGACGGCCAAGCCGCGAAATAATCTCAGCGTGACGCAGAAAATTTGGAATGTGTGCAATCTCAGCCAGTGCATGACAAGTCATTTAAAATAATTAAGTCAGCATATAACTTTATATTTTCATACATGAAGCACAGCAGCAGAGGCCGGCACTCAATATTTCGCTGGCGCTGAAGGCTTACTTCTGTCACACACACGGGAGAAGCGAAGAACGCATGAGTAGGGTGGGTTAAAGGGGGGGTAAAGGAGAAGCGGGTGAGTGAGCAGAGGGGAAAAGCAGCTCACGATGGAAATAGAAACACAGGGGTTGGGGATGGACCCACACGTAGAAACACGGTGGAGTGGGGCGGAATACAGAGCATACGGGTGAGGGAGAAGCGTTCTAGAGAGCGAGCAGCAGGCAGAGGTGATAGCAACACTGGGAGAACACGGAGCCTGGGGGAGAAGTACATGAGAGAACAAGTAACCTGAGACTGGAACGCAGCCTGCCCTCCATCTGGCACACTGCGCGCCGCCGCTAATTAAAAACAGATGGCACCCGGCCGCGCTGCTGCTCGCTCCCGAGGCCAGGGGAGAGAGAAGGCGGGACATGCATCCACCTTTGGCTAATTGCGTGCTGTCTTTCTTAGAAAGACGCACGCACAGGCCAATAGCGGGGGATGAAAAAAAATGCACACGCACGAGCGTGTTCAGAGTTTAAAGTCCTTACTAAAAGCCTCGCAGAGCAGCGCATGCGCGGTGGCTCAGGCGAGACCTAAAAAGCTGTCCCCATTGCGCAAAGGCAGCCGCTTGTTTAGATTTGCATTGTGCTTTCACTTTACAATAGCTGCCGCCCCACACAGCACTCGCGGGGTGGGGCGGCAGCTATTGTTAAAGTGAAAGCGTGATGCAAATCTAAACAAGCGGCTGCCATTGCCAAAATAGTGCTTACCGACTAATGAAGGAGACAGTGTAACGCCGCAAGTAAAAGATCCACTCCTGATGGGCGGTCACAAAAGGAGACAGGGCGTTAACAAGGCGGGACTAAGAAGCCTCACATTGAATCGGAAGCCAGCGTTTACCAAAGACAATGCCACCAGCCAATGAAAAATATGGGCGGGGCTACTTCTAAAACATACCCTACTACAGCATGCCTCGCAGAGCGAGCAGCACATCCGCTCCAACGCTAGGCTCGACCTAAAAACCGGGACATTCGACAAACAGAGAAGTAGGACCACAATTGTGCATCGACTGAGGTCCATAGAATGGCTAATTTGCTGAACACCATACAAAAACACAGCGGATGAGCCAATAAGGGTAATTAAATGCAACTTTTAAACACTATCGTGTGTTCGTTAAATTGTTTTCTCATAAGAGCTTCTCGCTAATCCTGTACTGGGTAAAAACTAGCTTTCGTCTGCGACAGTCGACCCACTCTGAAAACTGGGACACAATCTAAATTTACTAAAATCTGCCCAGACAGATGACGAAAATCCAGGACTGTCACGGCAATTTTGGGACATCTTACACATTATCAACTTGTGGTTATCCTACCAACCAAAGATTAACTGAGTCCCCCATATCTTGGCACTTTCCGATTTTTCATCAAGTGACTAGGTTCCACAGCAACAGAGATTGAGAAATCCATCTTTGGGCTGCTTAGGCTTAGACATAGGAAAAGAAGAGTTCCCTTGCCAAATCTTGCATAACTTCGGAAAGAAGCCTTGGGGGTTAATGTAGGCAGTCTGCAGGTGGGGTAAGCCACGCAGCTATCTGGCATAGGTTTCTGCTAGATCCATGCCTGGGAAATGGGCAATGCCACCTTAACCTTGTTGGACAGCAGCCTATCACAAAAGAGAGGTCAGACTGCATGCAAAGTGTAGCTATGAACGTTACATGAGTTTATCCATCTAGCAGTGGTGGCTTTAGCAACCCTCAGTTAGCACCATTGTCTCAAACACAATAGTATGTATGCAACACAACAATAAATACAACTAACCAAACAAAGAAGTCCCTACGCAACCACAAATTTCTAAACTTACAAGTCACGATACGTACTCAAACGTATTAAATTAACCTTTGGTAACATGGAAATTATCGTCTTTGCACCATTCATATTCCGTTCTAAGTATCACTTACGATGCTTAATCACCACCCCACTTCTTTCCAAGTCGGGTCTTGTTCAGTCAAATAAACGCTGTGCAGTGTATCTAGGGGGACAAGAAATTTCTCTGCACTCTCATACTACTAAAGGGCTGGAAGCCAAACAGAAAACACTCTCCGTCCTTCATGCGCTATCCGGGGTTCCATGACCTTCGTAACCCATACTCATCAGCATCACACTTGACAGTGCAATGGAGCGTGGATTCCGATGTCTTGCTATGGGCATCTTTGCCACCAGCAATTGCGGTTTGTTGTATTTTTTGGGGGGTAAAGAATTTTATTGGTATTTGTCATTATTGAAATAGAAAACCGGTATAATTTTAAATCAAGCAGGAAAAAGAAAACACTTATGTAATCTTAGTATCAGAAAAAGACATGTCGAAGACAAATCAGAAGAAGCATGGTATGACAACTGAAACCAGCTCTGTGACTTAGTGCAGTCCCTACTCAATAAGGCTTCTCCGGATAGAAATGTTCCCGTCTTGGCTCTCATACCTTGCTGTGTTTCTGGGTGCAGCCATGGTCCTCGAATATGGGCTTCTCGAGAAAGTCATCATTTCTTGTCACAGAGTCACCACTTACTCTTGGAGGGATGCCTTCTGCTTTCCACCCAAGTGCACCAGAACCGTAGGCGGTTTGCATCTGGGTCCTCTAATATATGCAACAATGCTACTTGGGGAGAGGGGGATCACTGGCTAGCCAATTAATAGATTAATCATGCTGCTTTAAGTCATATGGAGAAATGTACCATTCTCAGTGTGGCTGATAACAGGAGCAAATTCCTGCCCGTTTTCCACAACCTCTCACGGATATAGCACTGTCGAAACCTAAATTGGATCAGGAGGTATTGGCAGGAAATTATATCCTCCCTGGTGGATATACATGCATCCCTAACATTTTCTTCAGATAAGCTACCATATTTGTCGCTCACACCTCATGTAGGGCAGGAATGAATCCAAATTGGAGAAACTTTGATGGAGGACAACAAGGCTAGCCAGGTCCCCACCAAAAAGGAGTCTCGAGTTAATTTGCCATCTGCCCGATAGTAGTACAGAGGGAGGCATGGTAGACATGAATGAGCAGCTTAGTGGCAGGTGGCATACCTGATGGAAGCCATGGGGCCCAAGGGAAGGGACTAAGAACAATAGTTACTTACCTGTAATCTGTGGTTCTCCAGTATTGGTATCTTTCATAGATTCACATGCCTGAATCATTCGTCGTCGGAGTGGGAGTCCCACGGTACATAAAAAAGCAATAATTATGCACATAACCATAATATATATATATATATATTAATATATATATATATATATATAGTACCTAGAACCAGGAAGTGAAGTAGATAGAAACTACAGGGGAAGAAACTTCCACATTTATGACTTATCCAGGTCATTATAAATGGTCCAAACTGCAGCCAATCGGGCGACAGCACCCTCTAGAATGCTCTCCTCAGAGGCTGAGGCTCTCAGATTTTCTCGCACAACAGTGTACCAAGTGACAAGAAAGTATAACGAGCCTCTGAGGGGAGGTGGGTGGGTTGCATGTGAATCTATGAAAGATACCAATACTGGAGAACCACAGATTACAGGTAAGTAACTATTGTTCTTCTCCAGTATTGGGGTATCTTTCATAGATTCACATGCCTGAATCAGAGTACAAAGCAGTACATCCATAAAATGCCTGTTAAATTGCACTTGTAACATTGTTCTATGTACAAGAAACCTCATGCAATGGCATACCTATAAGTTCCAAAGTATGCAAATATGAACATATATAAATGTGAATAAATATATATATATATATATAGCCAACTATATATACACATATATGTCTAGCAATGTTAAACATAGGTAACATCAGTCTAAGAAAGCAGTAAAAGAAAGAGGAGGGTAGAACAGAGGCTCACCTTATCTAAAAAGATTACGGAGAACCGCTTGTCCCACCGATGTGTCTGCATTACTGGCAGCTTCCAAACAGTAGTGCTTGGTAAAGGTGTGCATGCTGGACCATGTTGCAGCTCTGCAGATTTGATGGAGAGGCACACCAGCAAACAAGGCAGTAGACGAAGACATTGCTCTAGTAGAGTGTGCTCTTGGCCTTGCTTGTAATGATCTTCCTGCTTGTTGAAGGGCAGAGACAAATTGCAGCAGAAATCCAACGAGCTATGGTCTGTTTGGATATTGGTTGACCCTGGCGTATTTTCCCATAGGCCACAAATAACTGGTCAGATTTACGGATGGAAGAAGTCCTTTGTAAATAGAATTTGAGACATCTTTTGATGTCAAGCGTATGTAAAGTTCTTTCTGCAGTTGATTGAGGTTTAGGGAAGAAAGTCTTTAAAATTATTGGTTCGTTGAGATGGAAGTCTGAAGGTACTTTAGGCATAAAACTGGGATTAGTACGTAGCACTACCGAGTTTGAAGTGAATTGAAGAAAAGGCGGATTAATAGTGAAGGCTTGAATGTCACTGACTCTCCTAGCCGATGTTAATGCTAACAGCAGAGACACCTTCCAGGAAAGAAACTTCAAATCCACTCTATGAATAGGTTCAAAGGGGTGTCGCATAAGTTGTGCAAGCACCACGTTCAGATGCCAGGATGGAGATGGGCGGCGGATAGGAGGAAACATCCTAAACAATCCTTTGAAGAATTGCTGAATGATCCTAGCTGAATAAAGAGTTGGAACCATCTTGCCGATATCTTGAAATAGCCGCTAGAAATACCTTCAGAGTCGAATGGGACAGGCCTGATCTTGCCAAGTGTAAAAAGAATGGTAGGATCTGCTCCGGTTTTGCATGGATCGGATGAATGGCGGCAGTTTGACACCACAAGCAAAACCTCCTCCATTTAAGCCTGTACGTCTTAATAGTGGAAGGTGCTCGAGCATTGGTTAAGACTTCTTTGCAGTCCGCAGGAATATCTAAATGAGCGAATTCAAAGTGCTCAGGCGCCAGGCCGCTAATCTCAAAGATGGAGGGTCCGGATGACAGATCTGTCCGTTCTGGATGGACAGAAGGTTCGGTATTGGTTGAAACTGAATGGGATCGCATTCCGACAGAAGGAGGAGTTCGGTAAACCAGAACTGGCGAGGCCACCTGGGAGCAATGAGGATTAGGCAACAGGGTTCCTCTTCATCTTCCGGAGCACCCTGGGAACCAACGGTATCGGAGGAAAAGCGTAGGCATAGATCTGTGACCAGTTCATCGAAAAGGCATTCCCGCGTGACCCTTTGTGGGGAAGCCAACTTGCAAAGAATGGGCATTTGCGGTTCTGACTGGTTGCAAACAGGTCTAGATCGGGACGACCCCACAACTGAAATACTCGATCCAACATTGGTTGATGTAACTCCCACTCGTGATTGGATACTGTTGATCTGCTGAGGGAATCTGCCAAGACATTGGAAACTCCGGGAACATGTATCGCTGACAAGCTGATCCTGTGTCGTATCGCCCAGTCCCAAATTTGTTGGGCTTGTTGTGAGAGTCGGGCAGACCTTGTTCCCCTTGTTTGTTCAAGTAGTGCATACTTGTTGTGTTGTCTGTCCGAATTAATACTGATGCCCCCAGAATGATGGTGCGAAAGGATTTTAGGGCTAGGAAGATGGCCAGCAATTCTAGAAGGTTGATATGCCACATTCGTTGCTGGATGTTCCACTTGCCGCTGACCGTGAGCCCTTGAAGGTGTGCTCCCCACCCTTCGAGGGATGCATCCGTAGTGATGGTGAAACTTGGAGCTTCTACTAGGAAAGCGCACCCTTTCTTTACATTCTTTCTGTGAGTCCACCACAGTAAGGCTTCTCTCATCCGGGAGGTGATGCGAATGAGGTCGTTGAAGGAACCTGAGACCTGCAACCATTGATGGCTGAGCTCCTCTTGTAGTGGTCTCATCTTGAGACGACAGTTGGGAAGTAAAGGAATGCATGAAGAAATCATCCCCAGAAATGATTTTAACTGTCGGACTGAAGCGTACTTTTTTGAGCACAATAGGTGTGCAAGGCTACAAATCTTTTGTTGCCTTTCTTTTGAGATGAATGCTTGTCAGTTGAGTGTCTAACGTGGCTCCCAAAAACGTTTGTCTCTGCGATGGAACGAGATGAGACTTGTCGAGAATGATGGAAAGTCCCAGAGATTGGAAGAGGGACAAACCTCTGCGAATGTGGGCGTCTGCGACCATAAAAGAACTCGCCTTGATAAGGCAGTCGTCTAAATATGGAAAGATTTGAATCCCTTCCAGACGTAGGTGTGCGCTCACCGGTGCTAGAACCTTGGTAAATACACGGGGTGCGGAGCGTAGTCTGAAAGGAAGGACCTTGAACTGGAAGTCCCTGCCAGCCACTCTGAACCGCAAATATTTCCTGTGTCTGGGAAGAATCGGTACATGGAAATATGCGTCCTGGAGGTCGAGAGTAGCCATGTGATCCCCCGCAGAAAGGAGATGAAGTATTTCTTGAAGCGTTAACATCCGGAAGGACAACTTTTTAAATATTTGTTGAGGGAACGGAGATCCAGAATGGGGCGCCATTCTCCCGATTTTTTCTTGATCAGGAAGAACCTTGAATAAAACCCTGTTCCTCTTTGCAATTGAGGAACTCTCTCGATCGCTCCCTTTTTAACATCAAATTTATTTGGGAAAAAGCTCTTTGAGATGAGCTGGCGGTGGGCCTTTTGGAGGAGAGCTTGGAGGGATCTTTATGAACTCTAGAACATGGCCTCTGGCCACAATGTCCAGGACCCACTTGTCTGATGTTATATCGGACCAGTTCGAGTAGTACTGGGAGATTCTCCCTCCAACTTTTAAAGGGGTAGGCGGTAGAATAGGTGGCAGGTGGCGGTTGTCATTGTTTCTTAAAAGTGTCACGTCCGCGATAGGAAGGCCTTCTCTTATTCTGTGAATAGGAGGTATTTCTTTGTCCATAAGATTGTTGACGTTGAGGTTGGTAACGTTGATTGTTTTGGAAGGACTGATATGACCTTTGTTGGTTATATCCTCCTCGACTAGAAAAGGAGCCACGGCCCCTAGCTCCACGAAAGGGCGGCTTCCGAAATTGGAGGGTACCCAGAGATCTTGCAGTTTCGGTATCCTTTTGATGGCTTGAAGGGCCTCGTCCACATGCTGGCCAAAGAGAGACTCACCATCAAACGGCATGTCAGTTATCTTTGCCTGAACCTCCTGGCGGAAAGATGTTGATTTGAGCCAGCCTTGTCGTCGTAGTACTGCGGCCCCTGCTAATTGTCTAAAACCTGTGGATGCGACATCCACGGCCAAATCTATGATCTCTGCAGAGATACGTTCTTCTTCTTGCAGTATCTTTAAAGCTTCCGATTTGGATGGTTCTGGCAACATGTCGATGTAAGGAGAGATGTCCGACCACATCTGTCTGTGGTATCGGCCTAGAATGGCCAGTGAATTAGCAGCACGGACTGTTGTTGCTGCCATGGTGGACACCTTTTTTCCAATGGTGTCTAACCGTCTGCCATCCCTATCTGGAGGAGCTGTGATCGGAGAAGATGGGTTCCTAGCTCGCCGTTGTGCCGCCTGGACAATAACAGAATCGGCTTTCGGTTGCCCTATGAGGCATGCCGGGGTGTGATCTGGCGCCTTGTATTTTTTGTCGCGGCGAGGTAGGACCGCAGGAATAGAGGCAGGAGCCTTCATGACCTTCAATCCCTCTTGCCAGATGAAGTCAATTATTGGGATGGTCCGTACCCGTCTCCTCGTCTGATCTTTAAAATCGTATAGGAAGCACTCATCCTTTTTGGTTTCCATAGGTAGGAGAAACCTTTGAGTTGCCCTTTCCATCAGAAGATGAAATCCTCCGATGTCAACAGGAGGAGAATCGATGGGAGCTGGAGTTGAATGAGATGGAGTTTGTAACTGGTAATCATCCCACTCCGTAAGAAGCGATCTGTCGTCTAACTCTCCTTCCTCCCTATCGTTGTCAGAGATGTGAGTATCATCGGAATGATGAGAAGGTACCGGAGACGGTGGTCTGGGTGACCTCAATGCAGAAAAAGAAGTTTGAGGTACAGGTGTTGGTGGAATAGATGAAGCCGATTCAGATGGAGGAAAACGGCGATAATAATCATCCAACATGAATTGAAGATTATTCAATAGAGCCAAAGGCATTTGTGCCGATGGAATCGCATCTTGAGCTGGAGCAACAGTCTCTGGGGAAGGTTCATCATCTTGATCATCTTCTTGATATTTGATGAACTATTCTGATGGGCTCCTGGCAGTGTGAAATCTGTCATCGTCCTCAGATTCGTCCTCATCCTCCCCATAATCTAGTAATTGTTGAGGTAATTCTAGAGGTACTTTAGTAGGGGAAATATGTAGTGGAGAAAGGATCTCCAACGAAGAACCCCGTCTATGCAACAAAGAAGATGCTGACGTTAGTGGTGGTAATTGCACCTGTGTCGTAGACGGTGTAGATGGCGCCGTTGCCGCGGCAGCTGACCAGACCTGTAATTCTGTACAAGCAGATAATTGTAGCGTCGACGAGGGAGCCGTCGACTGAGCCGTCGACGGAGTCGTCGTTGACGGAGCCGGTGTGAATGAAACCACCGACAATGAAGCAGTCGTCGCGAGGCAGTCTTCGACGACGAGGCAGTCTTCGACGACGAGGCAGTCTTCGACGACGAGGCAGTCTTCGACGACGAGGCAGTCTTCGACGACGAGGCAGTCTTCGACGACGAGGCAGTCTTCGTCGACGAGGCAGTCTTCGTCGACGAGGCAGTCTTCGTCGACGAGGCAGTCTTCGTCGACGAGGCAGTCTTCGTCGACGAGGCAGTCTTCGTCGACGAGGCAGTCTTCGTCGACGAGGCAGTCTTCGTCGACGAGGCAGTCTTCGTCGACGAGGCAGTCTTCGTCGACGAGGCGGTCGTCGACGAGGCGGTCGTCGACGAGGCGG